>OU015750.1:27868655-27897866 GCA_907169655.1 Acomys percivali
AATAATAATAATAATAATAATAATAATAATAATAATAATAATAATAATAATAATATGGGAACCTGAAATAATAATAATAATAATAACAACAATAACAATAACAACAACAATAATAATTTACATTATTATTATTGTTGCTGTTATTGTTGCTGTTGTTGTTGTTGTTGTTGTTATTATTATTATTATTATTATTATTATTATTATTTTGAGATAGGGTTTCTCTATGTAGCCTTGGCTGTCCTGGACTTGCTTTGTAGACCAGGCTGGCTTTGACCTCACAGGGATCCACCTGCATCTGCCTCCCAAGTGCTGGGATTAAAGGCGTGGGCCACCACCACCCTTAGAACCTGGAACTCTTTTAGGAACAAAGTAGCAAGTTGTCCAAGAATATACTGGGAGACCTTAGGAGGGTAGATGAGGTCAAACTATTGCAGGTGTTGACAGAGAAGCTCTTTCCTATTGCCTTCTGTGGAGTCCTAACCCTCCCAGTTGGCAAGAGCTGTGTCCCCAGGCTTTGGATCTGTGATTTCTGGAGAGGCATCATTCATCATCTTGCTTTCACCTGCTTGAACAGTAGAGGTGAAGAGAGCTCTGCCTTGGACAATTGTACTCATTTTAGGGAGGTCTTCCTGTCTCCTACCTAGTCACCCCACATTCCTGGACCAGGACAGAACACCAAGGCCTGTGCTACTTTCCAGGGGTGAGCTGGCAGCCGGAGCACTTCGTCGTGGATTGATTCACTTGAGGAATGTAGTTTTGGGTCAGGAAGGCTGGTGATCCTGAGGGATGGAAACACCAAGTCGGTACATGGGGATAAGTAACATGGTGTTTGATGCTTATAGATTAAGAGTATTTTCTGTTTACACTCACAGGAAAAATACAAATAATGTGTGGTCATTAGTGTTCCCAGGTGGATCCCTTAAGTAGCATGAATTTTATTTTTCTAGGACGAGCTGTTTAAAGTTTCCATTGGTCACGTAACAGGTCTTCCAGAGTAGTCTGGTCATTGACTTAGTGACTTGACTTAGCCCTGTTGGGTTTCTGAGTCCCTGCACTCATTTTCAGAGAAGGAGAAAGCCTGGGTGTTTGGACCCTACTTCCTTTGGGGGGCAATGCAGTCTGTTTAAGGCTATCCTGGACTACATGAGGCCTTGTTTGGGCAATGGTGGGGGTTGGGGTGCTGATGGTACCCATGTCCTGGTTACCCTAAAAACCTGTTGGCTTTGAGGAAGGTGTCACACACCTCACATTTTGGCCATGTGCCTGATTTGAGGACACTAAGATGTGAATATCTGAAAACGGTGGCTCTCAGTGGCCTCAGTTTACATTGCATGTTGGCTCAAGAACATCACTTCTTTTCCTTGTTTTTCTTTTGTTTTCCCTAGAAGTTTCATGGAAATCTTATTTAAGGTTAAAGAGGAATCAGTTAGTTAAAGTACTGGTTTACTGACTGTGTAGAGGGCCCAAGGTCGTTTTATGGCTGTTGGTAACTCCAGCTTCAGGGGGCCAATACCTACTTGCTTTTGGACTGTGGGCATCTGTACTCTCACACAGGCAAACATACCTGCACATAATTAAAAGTAAAAAAAAAAAAAAAAAAAAGAAACTACTTATGTCTACTATATGTATAATTAATATATGAAAATAAAGATAATTAAAAAGTAGTGATGTGTGAATCTCACTAGTAGTCATTCTGAGGAATTTGCATGTGAGTAGACATGAGGCATTTTAAGAGTCCTGTGGGATCTGACAGTCTAACCCAGCTTGAAAGTTACTATGCTCAAGGAGTGTTCCATTGTCCTGTTCTGACTCAAAGACCAAACTTCAAGAATTAAAACAATGGGGGCAAAATGGTTCTGTTAGTGAAGCATTAGACAATGTTAAGAGTTAAAACAAAATAAAACAGAACAACAACATATAGAAATTTAACTCAACACAAAGCAGGAATATGCAAAAAACAGAAAATGAGAATAAAGACCTGTTGAATGGTAGAACCGTTAACTTAGGAAATGGCAATGCTGTGAGCAGAATGATGGTTTGTGAGAAGGCTCTCCACACCGTGGGTTGAGGGTTGGGGTTGAGCAGTGACTCTTGAGTGACTTCTGGAGTAGAGGAGGCGTAGATGTGCTGCAGTGTTGCTTGAGCCTCTATTCTCAAGCCTAATTGTTTGTTGGTTCAATGCAGGCCATTTGCTTTGATCTCTGCCTTTACCACTTACAAAGACTTGATGAGCTTGGCTTCCCGGAGTGAAATTCAAATACACTTGTGAAATGTAAACAACATTCATTTATTAAGAATCCTATAATCAAGGCAAATTGGCATGCTTATATAAGCAATTAGCTTTGAGACTAGAAAGATAAATAGGATGCTAGGTCAAGAATGAGATGATTGTTCTCAGTGTTAGAGTCTAGTTAACCCTTTATGAGTTATAACATAGGCAAATAGACATTCCTCTTAGTCATAATTGCTCACATTTGTGGTTTTAGTTTTGAGGGCAGCATATGTGCTGTTTCTGGAACTGGGAGGGTAGATGCAATTATTGTCTCATTTTCTTCTAAAAATATGATTCTTCCAAGAAAATACGTGAAGGTGTTTTTTTTTTTTTGACCAGATAAAAATGCCGAGTAATTGAGAACAGAGTAAAAGAGGGTCTGGCTATGGATGGGAGTATTAAAAGATCACAATTTTGTTATTGTTGGGAGAGGTAGTCATCTTGAGGAAGGTAGACAAGATTGGAAACAATTTCCCTCCCTCTTTCCCTTCCTCCCTCTCTCTCAATTCTTCCTTCTCTCAAGATAACGCCCTCTGTAGTTCAGGCTAGCCTCGAACTGATTATATAGCCAATGGTAACCTCGGACTTCCGCTTCCCCCTGCAGAGTGTTGTGATTTATATCACTCAACCATCCAAGCTACCCACCCAGTCCTTATTTACTTCTTTGGGTTCTGCTGCCCACTTTTGATAACCAGCGGTAGAGGTCCGATATTGTATGACCCTGCTGGCATTATGGCAGCACTCAATTTGTCCAGCAAGGTCCCAACCCTGTCAAATATCTTGTTGATGAAATCTAGGGAACCAAAATGTAAGTGCAGTGTGTCAGGTGATCTTAGGATAAAGCCACAGTGAGTTGCAACTGCGGCTCCTTCAGTGTCTGATGGGGTCAGCATGGCAGAGCTCTTGAGAGAACTTTCTCCTTTTGGTCACAACAGCTTGACTAATCGGTGTTCAGTATTCCCATAGATGTCTTTTCTTCCTGGTCAGCCCAGGAAGCCAGCGTAGCCGTAACATGTTGGGACCAAGGTGCCATGAACTTGTCTGCTGGCCACAATCAGACCTTCCAGGGATAAACTTAGACCTTTATCGCTGCATGGTCTCCTGGGTTTGTGGAACCTTCAGCTTGCCTTCTAGCACCATTTCTTAGGAGAATGCTTGAGTCTCAGAGTTCATCCTTTTGGAAAACCTTTGTTTGGCTTGGATATAGATCTTGAATCATCCGTGAACCAACCGCTTCCAACTCTCATTTAGATATGAGGTCCTTTCATATTAGCCACCTGGTTTGTTTGTTTGTTTTTCCTTTTTAATTAGTGATAACTATGGCATGCTGAGGTTGATTTCCTATTTTTCTTTTGATAATGGAGAGCTTTTACAAATGGTTTTGATTTGTTCTTTGGAATGATATTGCTTAATCATCCATTGGAAAATCCGTTTTGGATTGAATATACCATTGTATCACAACTCTCACATTAGGAATCAGATTCTCCCGCCCCCACCCTCACCCCAACTTGGTCCTCAAGCCAAGTTTGACTCCTTGCCTCCCAGCCAGCCTAATACCTGCAGCTGCTCTCCTACTGGTCACCCTTAGGCGGAGGACAGCTGACTACAGGATTGTGCCTTGTGGTCCAGTTCTCAATGCCTGTAACTTACCAGATTTCCACTTTCTTTGAGAGATCTCTTCAATTGAAGAAAGCATAAGCATTAGGCAGTATGGACAGAGGTGCCTTCCTGTTTTGGGTTTAGCACTGTCAGTCACTGCAGAGGTGTGTAAGGTAGTGTCCTGCTTTTCATAATACCGAAAAGAGGGCAGTTTGATCTGTGCTCCTAGAACAGTGTGAATGGGAAGGGATTTATAGAATGAAAGCCAGCCAAGTGCAGCTGGGCCTTCAGTTCTTAGAGTTAGACACTTCTTTTTTTGTTTTTTGTTTTCCCTCCCAAGCCATGGTTCTAGCCTTTGGGTTTTGTTTTGTTTTTAACTGTCTTTCTTGATGACTCTCGAAATTTGAAAAGATCTGAGTGTGAACTTTATCTCGTGGGCTTTTCTCATCAAGCCCCTAGTGTGTTATTCTAGGCATCAGGTCCAACCTCAGAGCTCAGTGGCTATGTTTGTGGTGTTTTTTGTTGGGTTTTTTTTTTTTTTTTTTTTTTTTTTGAGACAGGGTCTCACTGTATATACTTGGTTGTCCCAGGCTTGATTTGTAGACCAGGCTGTCCTGCAACTCAGAGATCTGGTTCCCTTTGCCTCACAAGTGCTGGGATTAAAGGCGTGTACCACCCCTGTTCAACTGCTACACGTATTTGTTGTTAATGGCCGGACTTCCATACCCGATTTCCAACTTGTGTTTTGCCCAGACTTTTCATCCAAGAGGCCACAGTTAGCTCAGACCTGTCTTCTCTTTGCATTGCTTACAAGACCTCTCTCTTGTGGCTTGCTTCGTCCCTGTTTACTTTTCTCTTCCTTATGACTTTCTTCAGTGATTGATCCTCCTACGCGGGAAGCATTCCCCCAGTTTCTCTGATTCTTCCCTGACACTCCTCTAACCTTCAAGTTTCCACTGAAATCTCCTCTCTCTGTGTGTCCTTCCAGGCTCATATCAGCTTGGAGAGGGTGGGAAAACAATCCCCTTCGCTTTGATCTCTTTATTTTATGAATCAGCTCTTACTCACAAGGCGCTTGGTTAAATAGCACCCTTGTGAGGCGTGGCTGTTGAATCAGGGGCTGCCCGTGTATGTGGCTTTGTAGTTGCTTTTCATAGTCTCAGCCATCTGTTTACATCTTTGTTTTATCTGCCACTTCACACTCAGAGCTCTTGGAAGGCAAGGTCCTGGCAGCTGCTTCTGTAGCGCAGGGCCTGGTCTGAGAGGGTCCCAGCATGGACCCTTTGATTCGGGAACTCACTTGGCTGAAAGAACATGGAGAATTGGAGTAGCTGCCTGAGAACCTATTGAACAGACCACACCGAGCCAACGGTTAATTGCACGCACTTGACTTTGAGTTGAAATGATACTGTCATAGATCCTTACTCATCTTGGCATTCCCCATACCATCTGATTGTAGTTAGTGCCCAAGAATTCCTCATGATCAGAGATATAACAAGTTGCCACCAAGCTGTACTTTACTTAAGAATTAGTAGTAGGAAAAAAAAGGACAGTAGATGTGGTAGGAGACAGCCAGTGGTTTGTCACAGTCTTTAAGCTGTATTTGGTTTGGGGCATGTGGTAGTTAGGTGAATAGCCAAGGGCTTTTCTAAGAGTCCTGTGTGATTGTTTTTTCTTTTTGTTTGTTTGGGTTTGAAGTAAAGCATGGCTAAATGAGCAGCATCTGTTTGCAGGATGCTCTCAGGTTATCGCTTGTGGTGGGAAGGGCTTTAGAGAAACAAGGCAAATGGACCACGATATGGAAGACTGTATTTTTCATGACTATAAGGTGCACCTGACCATAAGACCGCCCAGTTTTTAGAGCAGTAAAACAAGAAAAACAGTAAAAGTAGCAATCAACCGTAAGGCGCACCCTAATTTCTCTCCCACTTTTGAGGGGAAAAGTGCATCTTATGGTCTGAAAAATACAGTTCTGAAGTTTGTGATCCAATTCTGTTTTGGGGTTAAAACTACAGAGAACATACCACTGTAAAGAAAGGCAATGCTTAGAAGTCTCCTTGTTCGTGTTCTTCCTCACTTTCTGAGCATCATGGCAGGTGCTTTTCACATGGAAGGCAGTGCTTTCCGTGGAGGTACTATCTTCCTTTCACTAATGGGGTGGTGGGATTCAGATAGTGGCCACTAAAAAACAATGGAGGCAGGATTTGAACCCAGGCCTGTCCGACAGTAGAGCCTGCTTCTTCCTTTTGTTTGCTACAGCCTCTTTTCGGAATTAACTGTATGATGCCATTAAATATATGCTTGCTCATTCATTGTTCTGTGCAATAAGTGCTTTATGTATTTACAGGGTCTGTCTTGTATATAATCTGACCTAGAGATCTCAATAATCAGTATAGTTGCAGATGGACTAAGCCCCAAGGGTGCTGGATTCCCAGTGTTTGGTTTCCTTGGAAGGAAAGCAGAGGATGCCTCTGAGAGCCCAGCGCCATCTCTATCATCCTGCACTGCAGTTTTAATTCTATACTGTATATTTTTGCTCCTTTAGTACTGTTTAAGATAGGTTTATACTTTAATCAGAATTTGAAAGAATTTATTGTGCCCTTACTGTGTGCTAGGCAGTTCTGTTGGTGGATTCTGAATGAGGTCGACTCCTGTGGTACCATTAGGCAGTTTACAGTTTAGTGGGAAGGGCAGACATCAGCCAGATATGGAAGGGCATCAGCCAGATATGGACATGAGGCAGCTGAGACCCTGGAGACCAGTGGGACAGTTAAATAGGGCAATGTGAGGTGGGATCATCTCTGCAAGATGGCTGTGTGGGATGTGGAGAAAAGAGCTTCTGTGGGGTGAGGAAAGAGCCCTCAGACTGAAGGAGAGGGCCCAGGTCTATTTCTGAGATCCCCTGAGCCTCCACAGGCCTTGAAACGAGTGTAGCATACAGCTCTGTGGGATTTTCTCAACCTGCAAGGCCTCAGGTGGTGGAGGGTCAGGATGGAGGCTTAGGGAGGAGGTCACGGCTTTGACTGTCCTGCCTTGTGCCTTCTAGTCACAGGTCTGCTTGCTGTAAAATCTGTGTGATTTGTAAACTCACCGTCATTTTTGGTTTGTCAGTGTTCTAGACCCATGAAGTGTCAGGCTTGGGAGTGAAGAACTGGTTGCTGTGAGTGGTTTCCTACACGGAGGCTGGTGCTCAGAATGGCACAGCTCATCTTCTGGAAGCCACACGTGGGCCTGGGCATTCCAGGCAGAAATTATATTATTGCTGTAACTCCTAGTATCTGGCCCAGGTTCTTTGCCCTGTTGCATTTTCAGAGGTTTTCTTCAGAAACTAATGTATTGCAAGGGACATACAGGAAGTATATAAAGACTTTTGATTCTAAAGTTAACAATAGAAGTTGTATATAGTTAAAAAATTATCCCTAAAATCCTCTTAAGTTGACCATAAAAGTACAGTTCAGCATTGGAATAATTCCAGAAAGTAATTTGTGCATGTTAATGTTGAGTCTTTGAGACGGGCTAAAGGAGAAGCTGCAAGAGAAAGTATATGTATATGCATGTGTGTGTGTGTATGTATGTATGTATGTATGTATGTATGTATGTATGCGAGAGTAGCCCTGCCACTCAGCTACAGACCCTGGAACTCACCTGTGACTTCAGGTGGATTCAGGACTTCAGGGAATTCAAGGTGGAAAATTTGAACACATTCTTAATTATTATTTTGTAGATGCCATTTTAGTATCACAGTGTCTTTAAATGTTATTCATTGTTATAATGCCTTTAAATAGTATTAGTGAGTTTTGTGTGTGTGTGTGTGTGTGTGTGTGTGTGTGTGTGACAATTTTAAGGCAGCCTTCAAATGAATAATGCAATATAGGTCACTTACTATACACGTCTTTTCATTTCATCGTGTGTGTGTGTGTGTGTGTGTGTGTGTGTGTGTGTGTGTGTGTACATGTGAGTGAGTATCAGAGCACAACTTGACTCTCTCATTTCATCCTGAGGCGTTCCAATGGTTGCATTCAGGATGTCAGTCTTTCTTTATCCAGTGACCCATGTCACTGGCCTTCCTTGTCATTCTTTTGAGAAAGGGTCCTGCAGTGTAGCTCAGGCTGGCCTGGGGTTTGGGACTCTGCGGCCTCAGCCTTCAGTGCTGAGCTTACAGAGTCCCACTGTATTCTACATGTGCGGTTTTGTTCCCTCTGTGTGCGTGCTGTTTGGGGTCGAACCCAGGATTTCTCCAATAATAACCATAGGTATTGCTAATGAGCTCTCTGAGCTGTTCCTCATCCCATCCTCCTAAATCGTGATACACATACATATCCCAGGCTGTCCTCACTCTGTATAGCCCAGGATGACCTCGAACTGATGACCTTTTTCTTTCTTCCTCTTGAGTGCTGAACCTGCAGGTGGGAGTGCCCATGCATCCAGTCCCTGTTGTGCTAGGGATCGAACTCAGGGCTTGATGTGTGACAGGCTGGTACCTTACCAACTGGACTACACCCCCAGCTCATCCCTATCCCCTGCCTTCTCTTTAGTCCCTTCACTAAATGTGAAATGTAGCTCAGAAATCAGAGAGGTTCAAATGTGAGAAAGCCAGGACTAAAGAAGGGGCCTGCTTGACGATGCCATGGCTGAGAATCTAACCTTGTGAAGTAGGAGGCTGTGCTCCTAAGGTACCATGTTGATGTCTAATCACAAAGACTATATAAAACAAAGCACCACTGTTACAAATGCTTACTGGGAAATCAAAGTCCCTGTGATGCTTTAGCATCTTTCCAGCCTCTGTTTATCTTGTTGTATGTCCTGAAGCTATGGTAACTATATGTCCTCCAAAAATAATTAAAGATAAAATAGGAACAGATGAATAAGCCACAACCCACAATTGAAATAGTAAAGGCTGGAAAGCTTGCGCTCAAATTGGCTTTCTTTCTAACAACAGTTGTCCTCTGAGGCATTTTCAAGGCTCTCTTTCAGACAACTGTCTCTGTACCTTGTTTTTGCCTCTAGTGAAATGGCTGTGTTGTGAATGCTTGTGGGCTGTGTAGCAAGCCTTTTGCTCAGCCTCCAGCGATAACCCACAGACTTGTACTTTCTTGTGGGGGAAACAGCTCTTATTGTTTAGTAGTAGTTGGCCTTATGTTGGGGACTGTACATTTTTAAAAAGCAAATTCCCACCAAATAATTAGCAAGATACAGACACACAGGCACAACATGCACACACAGAAAATAAAAACAAAAAAGATGCAGGGATATCCAGGGGACTTAACTATCCACTCTCTTTAAGGTGGTACTTGCGAGTGGAAGAGAGAGGCGTGGGAGTGGAGATGATGGGATTACATGGCTATGCTGTGCATGCCATGTTCTGTACAGAAGGACACGTGCAGGTTAAAGACTCAGAGCACTTTAGCTTTAAGTTGATGAATGTTCAAACAATTTGGTTGAAATCTGCAATACTTGAGTTTTGCTCTGTTATGTGTGTGTGTGTGTCTGTACCTGTGTCTACACTTGGAACAGCTTTCATGGTTGAGGAGCCTGGTCCCTTGATTTTCATTGTCTGGGGTCTCACTTCTATAGGTGGCAAGTGT
Organism: Acomys percivali; assembly: GCA_907169655.1. NCBI lineage: Eukaryota > Metazoa > Chordata > Mammalia > Rodentia > Muridae > Acomys > Acomys percivali. The sequence goes on from OU015750.1 coordinate 27,878,112, forward strand.
CGGAAGCGGTAAATGGTCACAGTGGCTTTGCTGGGAAGCTTGTACTGTAGTCTTGCAAAGCTTTTTTGTAAGAATTCTGGATTGGCACTAACCTTCCAAGAAGGGCCTTTAACTGAGCTTGTAAGGCAGGGTTTTGGGAACTTGGGATGTATGTAGTTTATGTGGTGGAGGGCTTTGCCTAGTGTGTACATAGAATTAGACTTGATCCTTAATACCCAGTAAACGAGGTGTGGAGGTGTATGCCTGTAACCTCAGCCAGGAAGTGGAGCTGTAGATGCAGGGGCACTGGAAGTTCAAGTTGATGGCTAGTTTGAGGCTAGTCTAGAATCTATGAGACACTGGCATCAAAAACCAAACTAACCAACCAACCAAAAGCAACTCCCAACCAACCCCCACCCCCAAAACAACAACAACATAACAATGTCAGGGGATGGGGAGGAGGTCTCAGAACGCCCAGAAGTGAATGGGTGGTAGGTTGTTGTTCTTGCTGGTCTTGCCTCAAGGTTGCATTTACTCAACCACTGTGATATGCAAATACGTCTGAAGCTGTGGTTCAGATATGTAGCCTCTAATTGGATGTTTTATCTTGACCCTGTATATTTTGTGCTGTTAGAAAGCGTGCCAGGAATTTCACCGTCTGTTCCATTTCAGGGCGTCTCTGTAACTAGCACAGTAAAGCTCTGGACTGTGCAGCCAGCTCACATGCAGAAACATACGTACAAGGCCATGGCCTCCCGAGACTAGAGAAGACCTGGCTGCTGAGCTTTGTTTGGCTCCAGCTCTGTTTTGAGATGGATGGAGTCATTTGGACTTTTAATTTTCTGGAATTCCAGTAGTGACTCCCCCCCCCCCCCCCCCCCCCCCCCCCCAAAAAAAAAAAATGTGACTTGCGTCTCCATGATCTTATTGAGATAAGAGCACCCTTGGCACCTTTGCAAATTGGGAATGTGGAGCCACTGGACTTGCGCTAGGAAGCGGAGAAGGAAGACCTCACAGTTGCAGTTTCCTGGTTGCTTCTTGTCATGTTTCCCCCCAGGATGTTCTGTAGTAATCTGTTTGGAATAACACGTCTTACCGATCTTGCTGAGTCAGGCAGAGCTGAGCTCACAAAACAAAGGCCCTGGCCCCAGGTCACATGAAAGCACCACCAAACTCAGGCTAGAGATCGAAGGTGAGGAGCAGTCTCACCTTTATTATCTACGAAATACCATTTCTGCCCTAGGTTTTCTTTTCTTTTTTTTTTTTTTCTTTTTTGAGGTAGTGACAGCACCTTTAGAGTACTGTGAGATGACAGCTGTCTGTGTTTTCAGACCCTTGAGCATTTTAAAAATTGCATGGGCTTAATATGCGCTCTCTCTCTCTCTCTCTCTCTCTCTCTCTCTCTCTCTCTCTATCTCTCTCTATCACTTTAAGTTTTGGATTTTCGTAATGAAGGAATGAGTCCATTCTGTCATGCCCCTTGGACACTTATTGAAGCACTTAGTCAGCTTAGAGTTTCATGAAGGGACATACTATCCCCCTCCCCAAGACAGCCCAGATGAAAAGGATTATAATATGCTACAAAAATATTAGCCTGCCTGGCCCAGCCTGTGACTCATTCCTTTTGGAGCGTTCATTTTGACAGCTTTTTTGAATCACACATCAGTCGCAATGCTGGTATTTTTGGCGGGGTGCTAGACTTCACCCTAATGCTCAGGAAGGCAGCTGCCAAGAGTGAACAAAGAGGGGAATTATAAATGAAACAACAGCATCACAAACACTTTTTGTTGTTGTTGTTGTTGTTATTTATTCATTGTTTAGTTGGAACAGAATCGGCTTTGGGAGGTAAGTGATGACCTCCACCATCTAAGAATACCCTGTTTCCGTCATGGCCACTAATGTCCTCTACTAAGGCAAGCCTCTCAGTGTTTGCTTTCTAGAGCCTTCTTCCTTCTTCCCCTCCTCCCCCATCTTAGGAGTAGTCTTTTCAGCTTTAGGCTGCTCTCCTGTCTCACGGCTGAGCTAATTTGTGGATCTCTCTGTTCTGTGCTCTTGTGTCACTCTTCTGGAAAGAAATTCCCATCCTTCTCAGAGGAGAACCAGATGTGTAGGGTGAACATAGAAAGGAAAATCTGACCCTTTGTCTCTCGCCCTTTCATCTCTTCCCTGCATGCTTTCCTTCTGTTTAAACAGATCTTTGTAATAATCGTAGTTTCTCACACTGTTACATACAGACTGTTATTTTATGAGGAAATTTCCCTTTGTGCTGTTTAATGATTTAAGAGCTGTTCACGTGTGCTCTGCAGCATATGCCTTCACTTCCAAGAAGTAATCCTAGTGGACAGATTTTAGTTTCAGTTTTTTTGTTTATTTATTTATTTTTCTCCCATGTATTCTAGGCTGGCCTCAAATTTTGTCTGGTGTCTGAGGATGTCCTTGAACTTCTTGACACTAAGAGAAGTGAAATGATACAGACACAGTCTCATTTCTTGCTCCCTCTCTTTGGAAGTAAAGTATTCAGAGTCGCCATATGCCATTCCTGCGCACTTGTGTCAGAAGTAACTTAGCTTCTGAATTTATAGACGTGCTATCGTATTCCATGTGAGATGTGTTTATGTGAGGCGTGTGGCTAGCCCCAGGTCAGTGATTTTTGAATCATGCTCTTGGAATGAGTGGGCCATACATCATTTAGAGTCTGTCCTGACTTGAGGAGTCCGGATTTGTAGTTTGCCTATTGCAGATTTATTTTATTTTTAATTATGTGTCTATGTTCGTATTTCTTTTTGGGGTTGTACACATGGGTACCCAAGGAGTCCTAGAAGTGGCTGTTGGATCTCCCAGAGCTGAAATTATCCAGGCAGTTGTGAGCTTCCCAGTGAGGCGCTGGGAACCGAGCTCGGACACTCTACAAGAACAATATGTGCTCTTAACTGCTTAGCCAGCCCTCCTGACTGAACTTGCCCCTTTGCAACACCAAATCAATAGTTGTGTATCCATGGACTCCACAGCAGTGAGATGGTTGAGTCACCCAACTGATTAAATACACAATTAACTCTGCTGCCTTGTGACAGCTTGCCCTTTGTACGCAAGCAGTCTTTTCACATTTAGTGTTCTTTATTTTTTAATCATGTTCTTATTTTTTGGCCAGATTATGTATTTTTTAAAAAAATGTTATTTTTCTTTGGAATGGGCATATGAGGAGCTTGGAGGACAGCTTGTGTAAGTTGGTTCTCTACTTCCTTATAGGCTCTCAGGATAGAACTCAGGTCATCAATCTTGGCTCCAATTGCCTAGATTTACAGGTCTCTAAGGTCTCTTTTTGTGAGTTCATGAATCCACTGTAGGTTGTCTATAAACAAACACACAAAACAGATATACATTCTGTTTTCTATACTGGTCAGTCAGTGGAGATGCTAGGACTGGGGTTTCACAGCATGTACTACCCAGTACTATATTTTGTCTGGGGGGCTTGATCCACTGTTAGATAGGTCTGTGTATCTCTATAGAACATAACCGCTACCAATGCGCCATGTTGAGGGAACAAGCTAAAACGCTGTTGGTGAGCATTTGAGCTTATTTGTTTGTACCATTACAATGAAGATACTTGCGCAGTCCTCCTGGTGCGCACAGGTCAGTTTCCAAAGGCTATATATTTAGAAATGGCATTCTCATCTTCGGCTGAAGTAATGGTCACTGAAATGCTTTCCCTGAGTGCTGTCAAAGTGAGTACGGTGCATCTCTCAATTCTGTATGGACCAGGGCCTCATATTAGTGAATTAATAAGTGTTTTTAATGCCTCCTTGGTACTAAAATAGTTTTCATAGTAAGTGACTGTCCAGGAACTTACAGTGTATTTCCTGTGATAAAATTTTGAATTAAAAAAAAAAAATGCTTGCCTTCCAGTTTAAGGTTTAATTTTGAGCAAGGTGAATTAGGTTGAGAGTGTTAGTAGAAAACACTGTAATTTTGGCAGATAATATTATTTGAATTTTACCTCGGGGGTGGGTTGATTGGTGCATCTGTGGTTTTCTCGGGGACATCCCAAGGAGATGGACATCTATCCTACTTGAATTTTACTGAAGTGGAGCTGTAGTACCAAGAGGTTGAGCTGCTTGTCACTCTAACTAACAGTTACTCACCCATCACCAGGAATTGGAACGTAAGCTTCCCGGCTCTGGAGCTTGCAATCTTAGTCATTGTGTTATACTTGCCTCAGTTTACCACTGATTTTTATACTCTCTGAAGGCTTAAGGGAAGGCTTTTTTTTAAGTCTGTCTCAGCCAATTTGATATTCCTCTTCTGGGAATTCTCTGTGCCTCATTTTAAAATATTGGATTATTTGGTTTGGTGGTGGTTAATTTCTTGAGTTCCTTATATATTTTGAATATTAGCCCTTTGTCAGATGTAGGGTTGGTGATCTTTTCCAGTATGTAGGCTGCCATTTTGTTCTGTTGACAGTGTCCTTTGAGTTACAGAAGCTTTTCGGTTTCATGAGTTCCCATTTATTAATTGTTGATCTTAGGTCCTGAGCTGTTGGTTTTCTGTTCAGGAAGTTGCCTCCTGTGCCAGTGAGCTCTGCCCCACTTTCTCTTCTATTAGATTTAGTGTAACCTGTTTTATGTTGAGGTCTTCGATCCACTTGAACTTGAGTTTTGTACAGGGTGAGAAATATGGATCTATTTGCATTTTCAGGATGCAGACATCCAGTTAGACCAGCACCATTTGTTGAAAATGCTTTCTTTTTTCCATTGTATGGTTTTGGCTTCTCTGTCAAAAATCAAGTATCCTTAGGTGTGTGGGTTTATTTCTGGGTCTTTTATTCAATTCCATTGATCCACTAGTCTGTTTCTGTGCCAGTACCATGGAGTTTTTATTACTGTTGATCTATAGTATAGCTTGAGATCAGAGATGGAGATTCCTCCAGAAGATCTTTTATTGTACAGGATTAATTTTAGTTATTCTGGGTTTTTTTTGTTTTTCCATATGAAGTTGAGAATTGTCAATGTTCTTAGTCATTAGGTAAGTGCAAATCAAAACAACTCTGAGATTCCACCTTACACCTATCAGAATGGCTAAGATAAAAAACTCAGATGATAAGACATGCTGGGGAGGATGTGGAGAAAGGGGAACACTCCTCCATTGCTGGTGGGAGTATAGACTTGTACAACCACTCTGGAAATCAATCTGGCACTTTCTCAGAAAACTGGGAACAGCTCTACTTCAAGACCCAGTGACACCACTCCTGGGCATATACCTGAAAGATGCTCTACCATACAACAAGGACATTTGCTCAACTATGTTCATAGCAGCTTTATTCATAATAGCCAGAATCTGGAAGCCACCTAGATGTCCCTCAACCGAAGAGTGGATAAAGAGATTGTGGAATATGTACACAATGAGAAGAAAATCTTGAAATTTGCAGGCAAATGGATGGAACTAGAAATGATCATCCTGAGTGAGGTAACCCAGACCCAGAAAGACACATGGTATATGCTCACTTATAAGTGGATATTAGCCATATAATACAAGATAACCACACTACAATCCACAGACCTAAAGAAGCTAAATAATGAGGACCCTAGGGAGGATGCTTAATTCTCATTCAGGAGGGCAAATAGAATAGACACTGGAAGTGGTTGAAGAGAGGGAACAGGACGGGAACTTACCACAGATGTCCTCTGAAAGACTCCACCCAGCACAGGATTGAAGCAGATGCTGAGACTCACAGCCAAACTTTGTGTGGAGCTTAGGGAGTCTTTAATGTTTTGATTAAAAAAAAAAGAAAAAACATATTTTTTTGTTTTGTTTTTCTAGACAGGGTTTCTCTGTGTAGCCTTGACTATCCTGTACTCCTTTTGTAGACTAGGCTGGCCTTGAACTCACAAAGATCCGCCTGCCTCTGCTTCCTGAGTGCTGAGGTTAAAGGCATGTGCCACCATGCCCAGCTTATTCTAGACTTAAAAAATATATATATATATTACTCTTACTTTATACTTTTATATGCATTTATTCATTTGTGTGCATGTTCTTGTGCATGCGCCATGGTGCACATGTGGCAGTTAGAGAACAGTTCTCAGGAGTCTCTCCCCTACCTCCTGCAGTGAGGGTCCTATGGATGGAGCTCAGATCATCCGGCTTTGGTGGCAGCAAGTGCCTTCATCTGCTATGCTCTGTAGCTGGCCCTGGTCTGGCTTTAGATGAAAAAGATAAAGCACGCAATTAACTCCCACAGTTAGTAACACATTGGTAGAAGCAAATAAAAAAACTACCTAATAATATTTATTATTAAAACCTACAATTACTATGGCAGTAAATCTAACCCGCTATCATAATCAATAAAGACACAGACACCTGTTGTATTTTTAGAATAGCCTCATTTTACCTGGGACTGGGCAGATCTTAACCTTCTAGATTATCCTTATCACTCCCCATCCCAGGCCATCTGCTTTAATCACTCCTGTCTGGGCTACTTCCATCCATAATCCCCAAATACTTGGTGATGTTGTTCATCTGGGCTGCTTTCCTCCATCCACTGATCCAGCCGTGTGTTCTCGCCATGCTAACCCATCGCCCGCAGCGCATCTCTTCCTTCCTCCTTCCCAGCACCTCTCTCCTACCCAAGATCCTCCTCCTCTGCCTGCCCAGGAGGTGAGTAGGCATTTACTCAGCCCATCAGGGATAATTTGGAGACAAGGATTACAAACATCATTTTGGGGTGAAAGATAACAAACAGACCTGGGGATGTTGGAGGGGAGATAATTCGCAAGCAAATACAAAGCCACCGGAACAGTGTTACAAAGCAACCTGTTCTGACACCGTATCTTCATGTGTGTGAAGACACGTCCCCCACACACATACCCCTCCACCCCTGCCCCCTTTAAATTTGCTCTGAGGACTGCCTTGGGCCTCACATGGACCTCTAAGTAACTAGCTCTTTGTGGCTGGGCTGAGATGGAAAGTGCCTTTTACAGTGTCTGAATGCAGCAGAGGGAACAGTGAGGATTTAAGATGAAAGAGGATGTTCAGAAGATGCTAAATTAGAGCAGGCATGTGTCCTGCTCAGAGCCTCATTTCTCCCCTAGAAAAAGGACTCACCCGAAGGATACCATGTTACAGGAAAGTTTGAAACAAAAGCCCTCCCCCCAAACCCAAACACCTCTCTACTGTGTTGAGAATCTGCATAGTGATATTAACAAACTGTTACAGGTTTTGCCAGCAATTTAGCTTGAAGCCTTCACCCTAATTTCTCCTCATTTCAGTGCTTCCACTAAAATAAGAATGAAAAGTTGAAGGCACAAGACAGTCATCTGGAATGTTAACTTGAAGTTGTTTGTGGGTAATTTCTGGTCTCTTTGCATTGCCTTATGTATGGCAGCATATATGAATATATGTATATGTGTAATGAATATTTATGTATGTATACATATCTACCACTGATGAGAGCTTGTAGGTCATTGTCTTGGTTTATATGGCATCCGTTTAGAATTACAACTGACCTTCTTAACAGTCTCATAGGCAAAGGTGGCTTGACGTTTTTGTATTAGTGGTGGCCCCTTTGCCCTCACGAGATGTCATTCTCCTAAGCACATTCATTTCTTGGCTTGGTGTGCACAGTTCTGTTAAGCATTGAGGGCTGGGGTGATTTATACACTGCTCTGTTACCACTTGATGGTCACTCGCACCATCTGCAAAGCCGATTAGCATTCACCGAGCTTTGAAGCCTCGATAACGGGATCCGTCCTGCAAAGGGCCTTGGTGGGAAATTGTTCTAGGGACAACACTTAGAAGGAGGAATCACTCATTCCACCCGTGTTAGTGGAAACGTTCCAGAGAGAACATGGAGGGCGGAACACAAACAGATACAAACACTGTTGGGTCTAGTGCGGGGAGATAAGCACAGTTAACATTGTGGTGTGTTCTTCCAGTATGATTTTGTTTTCTTATATGCATGTGCATGAACATATTTTTTGAAATATTTAATTAGAGTCTTTGAATGTTTGTGCAGTGTTACATCGGTGAACATTTCACAAATTAACTAGTTCCATATTTCTGGACTCCCAAGATGCTCGCAGCAGTCTTGGCAAGCATCGGATACTTTTCTAAGAATGATATGAAATACAGCTTAAAGTTGAGCATTGAAAGTAGCAAAGTGGGCACTAGGAGAATTAGACTTGAGTCTGAACTTGTCACTGATTAATATTATAACCTGGCTTGTCTTTTGAGATAGGGTTTTAACTCATTCTGTAGCCCTGGCTGGCCCAAACTTTCCTATGAAGCAGATTGGCCTCTAACTCACGGCAATTCTCCTGCCTCAGCTCATGAAGTGCTGGGATTACAGATTTGAGCCACCTTACTTGCTTCTGCCCTTACTATAGTCCATACTGGGATGGGAGTACTGGAGTCTTTTTTTTTTTTTCTTTTTTCTTTTTTAATGAAGTGCGCTGAGGCAGTTGCCACTGGACCGTCACATACCGCGTACTCATCTGCACACCTCTACCGTGCATGTGTTAGCTGTGGAGCAGTGAGTTTTCAGGGAAAGTAGTTGTTGGCTCTGATTCTTTAACAGTTCTACTTTATTATAAATGTATCAAAGGAATATACTTCCCGTACAACCCAACTACCCTAAATAGGAGGGAAAGGAGAACAAAAATGAAATCTTCTGGGTATCAGTTCCGAGGGGCAAATCCTCTGGCGTAATTCTCAGGAGCCTAGCAGATCCTCTATCCGACAGAGGAAGCTGCATGGTTGTTGACCGAACTTGGAGGAATCCACCGAGCTCACCACCCGCAGCCAAATCCTCCAATTCCCAGAGCCATCCGGCAGGAACCTGTCATCTCTCTCACTCAGATTCTGTCTTCTGCCCTTCTTCAATCTCTCTCTCTCTCTGTCTCTCTGTCTCTCTGTCTCTGTCTCTGTCTCTCTCTCTCTCTCTCTCCAAGATCTTTATCAGTTTGTAGAGACAAGGTCTCAGTGGGGTCAAGCCACCCAAGATTACTTTCACCTTGGGCCCAGCTTAAGGCAAGGTTACATTCTCTCCACAGTAGTAGTGGGTAAGAATTGGGTCCCTTGCAAACTCAGAATCTTTTAGACTTTTCAGTGAAATGTTTACATATTTCAGGAATTTTTACCAAACCAATAGGCACACTAAATTTAAAGATGAGTCAGTAATTTTAGTGAGTACAGAAATATCTTAGGTTTCTATTGCTGAGATAAACCCAAAGCTCCTTGGCAAAGTGAAGTGTTTGTTTCAGCCTACAGTCGCACACCACTGTGCATCATCTGAGGAAGTCGGGGCAAGGGCTTAGGAAAGAACAGAAGCAGAAGCCATGCAGGGGTGCTTCTTACTGTCTTGCTCCCCACGGCTTGCTCAGCCTACTGTCACAGGCCATCCAAAACAGTGGGCCCAGGGGAGGCATCACCTGAAGTGGGCTGGGCCCTCTTACATCAATCATTAACCAAGAAAATGCCCTATGGACTTGCCTGTAGGCAATCTGATGGAGGTGTTGTCTCCTTTGAGATTCAATTCCCAGATAACTTGCGTCAAGTTGACAAAAAGCTAGTTGGGCAAGAACTGAGCATCCAACCTGGGAACTCCCACAGGCTAGTCGGTTGCTCTCCTAGTAGGATCTATTCTAAGCGATGTCCATGTATTCTTCTTTATTTTTAAATGAGAGGCCCAGATGCATGGGTGTAATAAGCGATGACTGCAGGGGTAAATGAACAGGAAGTGTTGGCAGTCTTGTCTTTGGTCTTTCTTGTCCCGCCCTTGCCTATTGTCCTGATGTTAGCCAGACAGCCAAGGTTTTAAACCAAAACATTCACAAACCATAAAATATATCTTAAGCCAATCTAGTGCAGCAAGAGCAAATTTGGCAGAATTTCTGAAGCAGTCCAATGACTAGTGTTTCCAATAAATTAATCTATTTAGATATACTGTGGGTTCTTTTCCTGTCACGATGGTAAATTACGCAGCCAGAGACTCTACCCCTGGTCTTGGGATCAGCCTATGGCTTTGATCTTAAGTAAATAAGTTTCCTCAGTGATGTTTCTGCTTAGTATACAAGGTGAAGTTAGCTTTATTAAAGAAAGTTTTTAAAAAGTGATTTTTCTGTGTGCGTGTGTGTGTGTTTGTATACCATATGTGTATGACTGTGGCCTGTGGAGCTAGAAGAGGGTGTTGGATCCCCCAGATCTGGAAATATGGGCAATTGTGAGGTGGGAACTATGTGATATGGGTGCTAGGAACTGGACTCAGGACCTCTGTAAGGGTGGCAAGTGCTTCTAACCACTGAGCCACTGCTCCAGCCCCTCAGGAAAGTTTTTAATCAGACTGTTTGCTGCTGAAAGTTTAGTATTTTTTTCTGCAATGATGAAAATTTATTAACAAACTGTTCTTGACTGCATCTTTTCTTCCCAATTTGAACCCAGAAACCTCAAGTAATATCTGTATTATGTGGATGATTAAACTGGGGTATAAGACGAGGGAAATGTATTTTTGAAGACTTTTCAATCCACTTGTGGTATTGTTCACTTAGTATGTGCTAAATAAATGATATGTAACTTATTCATCCAGTGAAGTTTTGCTAAAGGCCATGCAGGACTCAGTTCAATATTGAAATACACGTGTATACTAAGTTGGTAATAGAAATAGCTATTTAATGCAGGTCCAGAGGTGGTGTGTGTGCTGTGGGAGCAGAGGATGACAAAGAATTAGAAAAGAAACATAGAATCTCTTGGATTGGGGGTGCACCTGCCTTGTATTTGTGAAGGCCTGGGTTTTATCCTTAGAACCATATAAGCTGGTCACAGTAATCTTAGCACTCTGGGGGTGGTGACGAAAGATCATCTTTGGCTGCATATCCAGTTTGAGGAGAGCCCTGGGATATACAGGCTCCATTTCAAAAAAAGTCTGCTGCCATCTTCGATGAGCAGACAAGTGAGGTGTTCACTGATTTGAAGATGGTGCCTCAGAACAAGAGAGAGATCTTAGTTTCAAATTGGCTTTTCACTAGATGAGGTACTCCTGTGATAATCAGGAAATCAATAGATTTTTTAAAAAAATCATGTTTGGCTGGGTGTGGTGGCTCACACCTTTAATCCTGGCACTTGGGAGGCAGAGGCAGGCGGATCTCTGTGAGTCTGAGGCCAGCCTGGTCTGCAAAGCAAGTCCAGGACAGCCAAGGCTGTTACACAGAGATGACTGTCTTGAAAAACAGAAACAAACAAACAAATCATTGCGTTTATTGTCATTTCTTTTTGTGTTGTAAAAATCTCCTCTCATATATTAATCCTGCCTGCAGTTTTCCTTCTCTTCCTCCCACTCTCTCTCTTTCACTCTTCCTCTCCCCCAGATCCACCTGCCCTCTGCCTCCTCTTAGAAAAGAAGAGGCCTCCCAGGGACTTCAACAGAACATGGCACACCAAGCTATAGCCTAGGCACATACCTTCATGTGCCAACCCAGTAGGAGGAAAAGGGTCCCACAAGTAGGCAAAAGAGTCAGGGACAGCCCTCACTACCTTTGTTAGGAGTCGGGCAAAGGCATCATGCTATGGAGGCATAACATATATGCAGAGGACTTAGGTCCCTGATCTCTGTGAGCCACCGTGAGTCCCTGTCAGTTGATTCTATCGGCTGTGTCCCTGGCCCCTCCGGTCCTCCTATTCTTCCTCCCTCTTGTCCACAGGACTCCCCAAGCTCCACCTAATGTTTGGCTGTGGTTCTCTGCACCTGCACCCATCAGTTGCTGGATGAAGTCTCTCTGTTCTGTTTGATGACGATTCGGCTAGGCTCCAGTCCCAGAGCACTATGCAGGCAGGACAGATAATAGGTCAGAGTTATTATGGCTGGGTTGGTGTCCCAATCCCTCCCCTTGAAGCCTTGCCTGGTTACAGAAGTTGATCATTTATTTCAGGCTCTGTGTCCCACATTACTAGGAGTCTGCTAAGGTTACTCTCATAGATTCCATGGAGTTTCCATTGCACTAGGTTTCCACCTGCCTCTGAGATGCCCCCTGAATTCCAGTAGTTTCTTCCAGTATTTTTTCCCTCCTCACCGGGTCCCAACCCCATTTGCCTCCCAGCCACCCTCAAAAATCAAATCTATTTCCCCTTCTCAGGGATATTCTTGTGACCACCTTGAGCCCTCCTTGTTACTTAGCCTCTCTGGGCCTGTGGATTGTAGCATAGTTATCCAGTTACTTTACACCTAATATCCACTTATTAGTGAATATTTACCATGTTTGTCTTCCTGGGTCTGGGTTACCTCACTCAGGATGATCTTTTCTAGTTCCACCCATTTGCCTGTAAGTTTTCACTATGTCAATTGTTTTTAGCAGCTGAGTAATACTCCATTGTGTAAATGTACCTCATTTTCTTTATCCATTCTTTGGTTGAGGGACATCCAGGTTGTTTCCAGTTTCTGGCTATTATGAATAAAGTTCAGTGCACACATGTAAGCATTCTTGTGGGAATCAGCAGATCTTTATCTTTGGCAAAATGCATAGATACTCACAGATGTGAAAATTAACACACAGTGTCTGAAATCACTCTGAGGCCACGGATCTCAGGTTCAGACCCCTTCCTCTGTAGAATGGCACAGAGGCAAGGTTAACTCTCACTAGCCCCGAGTCTTCTGGCACCCAGGAGCAGGGACGATGAATACTCAATACATGGTTGAGTTAGGTCACTGAGGTTACGATGGGCTCCAATTTGGAGGTAGACATGCATTTCCCTGTTGTGCTTGCTGAACACACACTCTGCTAATGTCACATAAGCGTGGTGATATATCCTTGGGTAGATAAACACAAAGATAAGTAATAATCCTGGGTCGTTTCACAGGAAGTGTGCCCTGGTATAAGGTGCTCCTAGCAATGCTTTTTATGTATCTCAGAGTTGGCTTTGAACTTACTTTGTAGCTGAGGATGGCCTTGAACTTCTCATCCCCCTGCCTTCACCTCCTGAGGCCTGAGATTATAGGAGTGTGCCACCACGGCTAGTTCGTAGGGTGCTGGGGATTGCATCCAGGACTGAATGCATGGGAGGCGAGCACTATACCAACTGAACCACACTTACCCCAGCTCCCTAGCAGTGTGATTTTAATTTGCTTATTTAGTGTAGGAGGCGCCATCTTTCTTGTGCTTTCACTCTTGACTTTAGGCCTTTTTATGTTCCTGCTCTTTAAGGGGAAATGTGATTAACTGCTGCAGACAACTCAGAACCAGAGTGGAAAAAAATGCAGATTTAAGAGGTGTGCTGGCTAGTGTTATGTCAACTCAGCACAAGCTAGATTCATTCGGGAAGAGAGACCCTCAACGGAGAAAATGCCTCCATAAGATTGGCATGTAGACAAGCCTGTAGCGCATTTTCATAATTAATGACATGGCTGGGGGGTGGGTGCTGGGTGGTTCTAGCCCTGGAATGGTAGTCCTGGGTGCTGTAAGAAAATAAATTGAGGAAGGCAGTCGGCCTTACTTCTCCTTGGCTTCTGCTCCTGCTTCTAGGTTCCTTCCTGTTTGAGTCCCTGTGACTTTCCCCAGTGGTGGTCTGTGACATGAAAGTGTAAGTTGGAAAAAAAAAAAGAAGAAACACTTTGCTCCACAAGTTGCTTTTGGCCATGGTGTTGATTAAAGGAACAGAAACTTGAAGACAGAAGTTGTGTGATACTGCTGTGACAAACCTGAGCATATCTGTGAAAGGGGTGTGGGGGGACGTGAAACTTTAGGCTGGAAAAGCTCAGAGTTGAGTGGGAGGCTCTATGGAGCAACCTAGGTGTGAATGCTGAGGCCAGTGCAGATAACGGTCGCCTGGCTTGTGAAGTTTCAGGGTGAAGTTTGAGAGTCCCTCAAAGACTCTGTTAGTTTGATATTTTGATATAAAATATGGTGTCTGGTCAGCAAGCTGAACAAGCGATGGGGAACAAGCCAGTAGGCAGCATTTCTCCATGGCTTGGGGTTTTGCTCTTGCCTCCAGATTTCTGTCCTGAGTTCCTTCTCTGACTTCCTTGATGATGGGCTGTGACCCGAATTGTAAGCTGGAATCAACTCTTCCCCAAGTTGCATGTGGTCATGGTGTATTATCTCTGTAATAGAAACCCTAACTGTGACGAGGGGGGCCCGTTTCTGTGCTCTTAATGCCTGGATCTGGAGAGGTTCCTTGTTTTAGTGGATGAGGTTCTGAAACAGTAACCTGCATCAGAGGACTCGGAGTGTTTAATGAATCCTTGTGAGCACTGGTAATATGTAAACCAGGTTGGAAATGCTTGTGAAATCAGTCTGCCTTCCTGTATGAGGTCATCTCATCTTGCTTTTTCTCACCTGTGTGAAAACCACACCTCAAGGCTCCCGGAAGCTGACTGTACCCGGTTCAAAGGGATTTTGTTCCCTGGTGTGTGTCAGTCATTTCTCAGTGTTCTTTGTGATTTCATCTCAAGCTCATCAATGAAGGAGGTTGTTAAGATCTGCTGGCTTTGGATTAGTTTCTTAATCAATGCAAGCTAGGGCGAGGGTAGCCTGCACAGGCCTGTGCTCATGCTGCTGTTCTCAGGAATTGGCCTCCTGGATGCTCCGAGGTCGGCTTCTTTGCCGACAAGGGACAAGGGATATAGGCCCCATTTTGCTGTTTATCAGAAGCGCAGATTCTCTTTCTTGCCCTTGGCCTACAGATTCAACCTACATATTAACAAGAGCTTATAAGTGTGTGTTGACATCCGAGGCTTTATTAATTTCCCCACAGTACTGTCAGGTGAGCTCAAAGAACTGCTTTGCTGAAGGCCAGCCATTTTGACATTTCAGAGGTGGGGGCAAATTCCCGTCTGGTCACCATCTTCATGTGTAAATTAGTGTATAATTAAAGATAACTCTATAGATGCTTTTTAGCTTCTCTTTTTTCAGCTTCATAATTAAAACTTATAGTATCTCTTTTCTCATACAGGTTATCTTTATATATTTTTAAAGATTTGTTATCTTTATGCTTATGTGTGTGGCTGTGTGACTTTCTGTGCACCATGGACATTTAGGTGCAAAAGGAGACCAGAGGGTGTTGGGTTTTCTGGAACAGGAATTATAGGCAGCTGTGACCCGCCTGATGTGGGTGCTGGGATCCTGGGAGAGCTGTAAGCACTCCCTGAACCCTTTCTCTAGCCCCTGTAAATGTGTGTGGGTGTGTGCACTACTGAGGTTCTACTATGCTCATTCTGGACTTGAATGTGGTCCATCGGACTTGGCGGCAGCAAGCATCTGTGCTCACTGTGTCATCTCGCTTACTCGAGATTACATTTTTCTAGCCTTTTATCTCTGCTCCCTGTTTTCTAGCATTTCTAAGCAAATGCCTGGGTCCTAGTAGGGTTAGGAGGCTGAAGGAAAAGAAAAACTTTGCAAGTTCTTGGTCAGAATGATCTACACAGAGCGCTGGTAATCTGTAAAACAGGTCAGCTACACGTGTAGCAAGACACCCCCGGCCCCCCTCTCCCCCCCCCCCCCCCGAAAAAAAAAAACCCTGGGAATATATCTCAGTGATGGAGTGCTGGCCTGGCACGAAGGAAAAAAACAAAAACAAACAAACAAAAACTGGAAATGGGCAAAGTATACATTTAATCTCTGCTATTTAAACATAGAAACTTCTTACTTTGTGTTTTCTATTTCTCTTAAGACACAGTGGCATTCATATATAATTATTTTTGTTTCGTTTTGAAAGGTTATATTTTAAGCAGTGAATGTGGAAGCCAAATTTTCACTGCTAGAACTTCACACACCCAAAGCACTGGCTCTTTCTGGCTGTATCGGAAAGGTCCACTCCAAAGTGACTGACTGGGGTGGGAGGGGGAAGAGAACAGGCTGATAATCCAAGCTGACGGACTGTTAGAGCTGGTTGTTTTATAAACCCTTGATTTAGGGCGGTATCAAAGAGAGGGCTTTGAAGAATTAACCTTTTTTTCTTTCCCTCCCGAATTTCAAGTGTCAGAACTTTTATTTACTTCTTGTTTATGCATAAATTTCATATTAGTAAGGATGTACTAAAAGCCCTAAAATTACATCTTCCGTACATGATTTAATCTGGACATTTGGCAGTTTGGTCCAAGTATTAGCACCCAATGAGCCTTAGTTTTCTGCAATAAAAGACCCACTTGGAAAAGGGGTGGTAGTTTAGGTGGTATCATTTAAAGGGATTTAAAAGATTTGCCCCCTCCCCTCCCGGGAAGGAGTTTTATTCGTGTAATTTGAAAATATTAGCGTTGGAGAAACCTTGGCAAGGACGGTGTTTCCTGTGTACAGTTGCCACAGGAGGAGGAGACAATAAGAGGTTAATTTGCTAACTGCTTACTTTTACATTAACATGAGGTTGAAGGGTCAGCATTACCTGGCTGGGATGTAGTTTAACAAACATGAAGGGTATCTTTATCTTAAATCAAAATTACTACTTTTGTAAGCCGTGTTGATGATTGGCACAAAAGGTGTCTGGTATGTAATAAATTCCAGTCCACTTACCTTCAACACAGTTTTCATTGTTTCAAAACGAGTGCTTGTTGGTCCTCCCCCCTTTTAAAAAATATATATTCCACCTTACTGATTTTGGTTATAGTCCTGCTATTATTCAAAATGTGTGAGCACGGCGAGATGTTAGGTGAAAAAGGTGGAGGCTGGTTGTTCAAACACTGCACACTGATTGTCTAGGCCACCAACATATGCAATTTAGCCTTCCATGACTGGACATGTAGGCAATTAAAATGAAAGCATTTCTTTCTTTCCCAGGGCAGGCACTTGGGGCCTGACTTAGTGTGAAAGAATGCAAGGATGTGGAAATAAGAGCCCCAGGATTGCTCTTCAAACTTCTGTGGCCTCTCTAAGCAGCCCTATTTTCTTTTCTCTTCCAAGCTCATTGTCTGAGGCAACAAAAATCAATAATCAATACTTGATTGATGATAAGGCATTTATAGTGAGTGCACTATTGTAGTCTCACTGAAGTGCGGCACCTTGGGCTTTGGCAGTGATGGGTTCTTGTTCTGTGTTCTGTGTGGTGAACAGAGTGTAGAGGCCCAAGGGAAGGAGGGTGGTGCTAGAAGCATAGGACTTGACTCATGTTAACAAGGACAGTTCTGATGAGGAAAGACTGCTTGTAAGCACAAGGTTAGAGACCCACAGTCTTTGTCCTGGTCCTGGAAGCCAGAAGCCCCCTATCAGCGCCACCTGCACCCAGGTTCTGGTGAGGACCTTCCACATTTCTGACTGGTGACTTCTTTTTTGGGTTTCTCTGTGTATCCTTGGCTGTCCTGGAACTCACTCTGTAGACCAGGCTAGCCTTGAACTCACAGTGTCCTCCTGCCTCTGTCTTCCGAGTGCTGGGATTAAAGGTGTGCACCACCACGCCCGGCTGACTGATGACTTCTTATGTTACGACATTGCAGAAAGCTGGCCGCTGGGGTCCTTCTGTCTGGGTGCAGATCCCGCTCAAAAAGGCTACAATTTTCAAGACTTAATCTTGAAAGTCCTAAGGCCTTGTCTCCCAAAACCATCACATTACAGATTAGGATTTCCTTCCTCCTTGAGGCAGGATTTCCAACTACAACACTCAGGCTGCCTCAGCCTCCCAGTGGCAGCAGTGTGAGGGGAAGAAGACTCACAGTCCTGTCTTGCTGCCTTTCAGGGCACCTCTTCTCAGGTAGGTGAGGCTTGGAATTACTGCACTGCAGAAAATTTTAGCATGAGTCAGTCTGAAGCAAAGTTAAAGTTTATTAAGAAAAGGCTTTAAGGCTGGGTGTCACCTGTCTGCAATCTCCGCACTTGGGAGGCAGAAGTCTTGGGGGGTGGGTGTGGTCAGGTCCAGGTCATATTTAGTTGTATAGGGAGTTCAAGGTCAGTTTAGGTTACTGCAGACCATGTTTCAGAAAACAAAACAAAATGAAGCAATCAAGAACACTGAAATGAACAAAGATGTTAAGGTAGCTGCAGGGCAGTGTATACCTGAGGGTGGTATGGGATGCCCATTCGGGTTGCGGTTAAGTGTTAACAGTAGTTCTGTGTTGGGCCTTTAGAGATGGCGTAGCTGTTAGGACCACTTGCTGCTCTTCTGGAGAACACAGCTGGAACCCACACAGCAGCTCACAGCTGTAATTCCAGGTCCGTGATATCTAATTCCCTCTTCTGACCTCCAAGGGCACCAGGCATGCACATACTACCCAGACATATATGCAGGTAAAACACTTCAAAATACAAAATACATCTGAAAATTTGAAAGAATCACTCAAAACTTTAAAAAATGGGTATATGAAATAATGGAATGGATCCTGAGGCTACATAGACAGGACTGAGGGTGATGAGAAAAAGTCAGAAGTCAGAAGGGTCAAAGGATAAAAATAGCCACACACACAATAGCAAATTTAGTTGTCAAAATTGACATGCATGGGGACACCAAACCTTGGTTGATGACTTGCCTCCATCAGATTGGCCTATAAACATGCCTGGGGCGTTTTCTTGATTATTTAATTAATGAAGGAGGGCCTAGCGCACTGTGGGTGGTGCTGCTCCCGGGTTGTATCAGGGAGCAAGCCAGTAAGCAATATTCTGTGATTTCTCCTTCACTCTCCTGTCTTGAGTTCGTCTGCGCCTTGGTTACCCATCCACAGTGGACTGTGACTTGCAAGCCGAATAAACCCTTCTTTTCTGAACTGGCTTTGGTCAGTGTTTTTATTTATCACGGTAGAAAGCTGTCCTAGATAGGGTTACTGTCACTATGATGAAATATCATGACCCGAAGGAATCGGGGGAGGAAAGGTTTACTTGGTTACACTTCTACATCACAGTTCATCATTGAAGGAAGTCAGGACAGGAACTCAAACAGGCCAGGAACCTGGGGGCAGATGCTGATGATGCCGAGGGCATGGCGGAGTGCTGCTTACTGCCTTGCTTCTCATGGCTTGCCCAGTTTGGGTAGCCATGCATTTGGGTGCTTTGGTTAGTCTTCCCATATCTACTGCCCTTCTCCACCTAATCCCTTCCAACCCCCCAACACTAGGTGGGTAAGAAAGAAGGCTAGAAGGCAGAGGGAACATACACCTCTTTAGACTGCCCTCTGCTGATTGGGGCATCAAGTTCCTTAGGGCAAGTCCAGCAATAGCAACCAGCAATGCAGCAGTAGCCACCATAGCTCCTAGGGCTTTATCCTTACATACCCTCTGAAGAGTCCCTAGCATTCCAAACATAAACTATCTTCAGCTGGCAAAAATCACACGCCTGCTAAGAGCAGAAGACCATCATAGTTAACAGCTGTGGACAATCAGAAACAGCCCCCACATCCCACACCTGGGATTGAAACAAAAACATATCCAAAAAACATAACATGTCCTTTTTTTTTTTTTTTTTTTAAACAAGTTTGTTTTCTTATAGAATCAGGACCACCAGCCCGGGGATGGAACCGCTCACAGATGGCTGGGCCCTCCCCCATAAATCACTAATTAAGAAAATGCTCCACCGCTTGTCTACAGCCCCACATTATGGAGGCATTTTCTTTTCTTAATTGAGGTTCTCTCCTTTCAGATGACTTTTGCTTGTGTCAAGATGACTTAAAACTATTTGACACAAAAGCAATTAGGGTACCATATCGTTCTCCTGCAGTAACATTATTAAAAGGATTTTTTATTTTTATTTTTTTTAATGTGTGTGTGGTTGTATTGAGGAGTGAAACTAGATCTGACACATGGTAGGCAGGGACTTAGCACAGGAGCTACGTCCTTAGCTCATCTCTCTCTCTCTCTCTCTCTCTCTCTCTCTCTCTCTCTCTCTCTCT
>OU015750.1:27897876-27944534 GCA_907169655.1 Acomys percivali
TCTCTCTCTCTCTCTCTCTCTCTCTCTCTCTCTCTCTCTCTCTCTCTCTCTCTTTCTCTCTAAATCTTTTAAAATTTAAATAAAGCCTTTAATACAGCTTTATGCACAGTGCCTAGGAGGAAAAGGTGCTTGGAAGAACGTATAATACACCCAAGAGTATGGTATAGTCTTCTCTAAGAGAGGGTTGCAGCTAAGACTTGCTCAATTGTGGTGTGGTCCCCCTTTTTTATCTTGTGAGACAGGAATGTACTAAGTTGCTCAGGTTGATCTTAAACTTGACACGCACACTGGCAGATAGATCTCCAACCTGAGTCCTCCTCCCTCAGCTCTCCAATAAGCTGAGATTTCCGGCTCACAATACCAGGTCTAACTTTTTATTTTTTAAAGTCTCTCCAGATGGGGGATGAGGAGAATGCTCAGAGGTTAAGAGCACTGGTCACTCTTGCAGAGGAGTTGGGTGTGGTTCCCAGCACCCACAGGGTGGCTCACTACCACCCATAATTGAACTTCCAGAGGATCCAACACCTTCTTCTGACCTCCAAGGTCACCAGGTGTGCACATAGTACACAGGCATACACTTATGCAAAAACACTCATACATATAAAGTAAGTCTAAAAATTAAAAAAAAAAAAGGTATATGAACTCTTCAACAGGACTAAGGTTGATAAAAACTTGCAAGTCAAGTATCAAAGGATTCAAATGCAGGCCATGAGGGAATTCAGGCATGTGTTTCAACTGTAAATATGGTTCATGACCCTTGTGAGTTTTTTTTTGGAAGATTACAGGTTTACAGATGAGGAGAGGTATGGCTAAAATAGCACACATACACTTTGGCCTTAGGCTTGCTCACTGCTGCGTTCACCTTCTTACTTGACATCTCTATAAAAATGAGTGTTGTCTACATACAGGCAGCTTTCATAGAACATGTTATTATGTCACAATTCTTGACTCGTATGTAAGTCAGTGAGTCTTGACTCAGACTCCTGGGTAAGGGACTCTTTCCCCTTGCTATACCACCTTTATTCTCTTTCTAGCCTGCTTAATCCATGGTGCTGGCCAGTGTTGGCTGGTGCCACCACGCCAAGCAAGACTAGCATTTCAACATAGGAAAGGGCGGGCACAGAAATCCAGTCCCTCCCATCCCTTCAAACGATACAAGTTCTTGTTAGTATCAGGATGTACTGTATTGATTGAACTGTTGGAATTAGGTTTTCCAGGAGAATTTCCAGCATCTATTGGTTGCGTTAGCTGATTTAAATGCTAAAAGGCTTTAAGGGAAGAGTTAAGTGATTTACTTCGCTTGAACCACAGAAAGAACAAAGTTTAAAAAAAAAAAAAATCTTTGAAATAGGAGACATTTCCCTCATTCCCCGAGGCTTGTACCAACCAGGCCAAGTATACAGTTTTCCATTGATGTGTAACCCAGAAGTCTAAACTGTTACAGTTTCTGTGAGTCGGGAAGCAAGTGGTTCAGCCACAGGCCCTGTCATGAGCTTGCAGTCAGTCATGACGCCTTAGACTGAGCAGGATGATTTCTTTCAGATGTGTCTTCTGGTCATGATTGGTACTCGGTCACTGGCTGTTGACTGAGGGCCTCCGCGCCTTTCCACACACGTGTTTCCGCATCTTTCACGTTAACCCAGCATGGTAGCTGAGGTTCCCCAGAGTGAGCAGTAAGAAGCAGCAGGATGGGTACTGTCCAGGAAGTCCTGCCCTGTCACCCTGTGACTCTGCAGGTAACACAGATAGGTCACACATGATTGGCTGTGAGAAAGGGCTGAGGTATGACAATCGCTAGGATGGGATCAAGAGATGGTCTGAGGTGCCAATTTTCACTTGTTTTTTTCTTAAATGCTTTGTTCCTTTTGTTAACTCCCTAGGTTACAAATGGGACAAGAACCATCTAATCAGTGGGGAGTAATCTAAGGGTAAGGATTTTATTGTTGTGAACAGAACTATTTTAATTAATACAGATGTAAGTAGTAATTGGCCTGTATTATACCCTGTTACCTTTGTTGAGTACTGAATGGATTCTTTTAGGGAGGAAAATATGGTGGTCCACCAGAGGAGTATGACTTAGCATGTGTCAGACTTGTGATTCATAGTGTGCTCAGGATCTGAAAATTTCTTTGGGAAATTTGATCAGTTGTGTCCACTTTGAGTTGATAGTCATTCTCTTCATGCTTAATTGGAAAGTGTGTGTATGTGTGTGTGTGTCTGTGCATGCGTGCGTGTTGGGCCTCTCTGGGAGAGTGCTTATTACTACATTTGACACAGGGCTCATGTTGGTAAACTCATCTCATCAGTTACTTTTGGATATTTTTTTGCAAATAGGTAGAGAGAATTTACTACGGTTGGCTTTGAACTTTCCTCTTGTACTTTAACTTTGGCACCTCACCCCACCCCTGACTGACACTGGACTTATGAGAACTGCTCTACTATTTCCTCTAGTCAACGAGAAGCTGGTGTTTAATACCAATTACAGGCAAGGGCCTCGTCTCAGCGGATTCCTAGTAATTAAGGCCTGCATTCCAGTAATCTGAGAAGATGGCTTCCTCTCATTTCATTGAGGCTATTTTCAGGCTTTTCCTCTTTGAATGGGCTGATAAACTTTGGAGGAAGAAGCCATTGCTCATTTAGAAGTAGGAAGGGACTTATAACTTCAGAGATGAATCCTGGAAGACACAAGTTCTGTTGTCATGTATTTCACATATCTGTATCTCACATCTTTGTGTTGGTCTAACATAAAACACTCAAACAGCCATGGACCTATGTCAAGGCTGAGGGTGCTAATGCCAGCCTTAAAACTAACAGATTGTGTAACTTGGAACATGTGTTAGCTTTCTGTGCCAATGTCCCAATCCATAAAAGAGTTAAAGCTTTCTTGATTGTGCATCATGTCTCTAAAACTCTCCAAAATTTTTCTATTGTCTCTATAAGCGGTGGGAAAAGTCTTGAGATTAGTCAAGAGTGATCCTTAAATGTATTGTTCTTTAGGTTCTACCTTAGAAGTTGTTTGGCTGTTTTGTGGCAGTGGAGAAGTGTGGGGTTCCTTATCGCATGCACGGTTGCGGAGGGGATCTTCTGTGAATACTTTGGGAGAGTTAGTTTGTGTCAATGTGGGTGGAAGACTAGAACTGGGAAGAACTGTGTGAGATTGTACACATGCACATCTAGGTAAGGCTGATAACTGGCTGATTCCTGTGTGCAGACTAATTGCCTTTGCCACCTTATAAGTGCACTAGTGGACACCTGGCTCTGCCTTTGCTTGGGTTCAGCCAGTGGAAGTCACAAAGCAGGAATGAGTTGGTGGGAGTCCACTCTCAACCCCTCCAAGGCTGCCCTATGTTTACCCATCAAGGTGGTTCCTGCTTTTCACTGTTGCCATTGAACTGGAACTGTATGTGATATGCCATTCATTGGTAGGGGTGAAATAGTGTTACTATGGTTTTTCACAAAGGTGTATGTTTAATATTGCTTCTGTGTGAACTTGATCTGCCCAGATTGCTAGATCCCCAAAGACCACCCAGGAGTCTGAAGCTATATGCAAGCAAAAACAAGGGGTCTTTATTTAAACTTGAGGGCTCTCGAACCTCACCAAAGCAGCAGATCAGTAGGAGAGCCCCGAACCGCTGTTAGGCAGGGTTTTTATTGTGGTTAAAACAAAGAACAAGACTTTCCAGTTTGGCAGTAACAGGACTGGTTGGCATTTAGCAAGGTTGGGTTAGTGGTAGAGGATTGGTCTAGCCTGATCACGAAATGCTTAACATCTAGGGACATTGGGTGCTTTCCTGCTGTCCCCTGTTTCACTCAGGCCTAGGGTGGTTCTTTTCCTAGAGCAGTTTGTAGTTTTTACAGAAACTGGGGGGACCTTGAGGACAGGCCTAAGATGAAGTTTAGCAACAAGATGGAGTCACAATGGCTGGGGGGCCACAAACTTAGTCCTTGAAGGGCAGTTTGGTTTGCAGTGCCCAAGAATAGTACTTTCTCCCGTTGACAACCATTTCATGGAGGGAGCACTGTGAGACGGGTAACAGCTTGCAGTTAGAGAACCAGAGTCCTGTGCCCTATGTGTGACTGGATGCTGAAGGCAGGTGATTGTAGTTGAGACTATTTCCTGTTAACTAGTTGCTGCCAACTCACCCAACTCAGCTATGGGCAGAGGGCTTCAAGCAAGGGCCCAGTAACCCTAATTTTGCTGTTGTTTAAAGTCAAGATTTTATGAAGAAGGATTAAGCTGTGTATGGTGGTGCATATGCTTAGGATAGGATTCGGTGTATCTCAGGTACCCCTAGATTAACATGTCAGCCAATCCATTTGTATTTGGTAACTGGGAATGTGTGTTAAGCTTAATTCTATTCTGACAAGGAGAATCTTTCGGCTGTTTGACAGTCTACCCCTCCCCCCACTACATTTTATTTTTTTGTTCTACTCTTTGTGGATCATCTAGAGATTCATGAATGACAAATACTTTTATTTCCTTATCAATTACTTGGAAGTGATCTTGGCTTTTCTTTTTCGTTTTCAATAAGAGTCAATTTGTGAGGCCTTAAGCTGAATTTAGGGAAGTGTTCTTGAAAACAAATAACAAAAACACCATTTGGCTTTCTTAATTAGCAGTTGAAATCCTGGGCTCTTGCCATTTATGTGTTGTGCTTATTTTAGGGGGCAGCTCCATAGCTTTATTGCAGTATAATTAATCTTTATTACATTTGGGACATGTTTGTGTGCGTGCACATGTGAATGCCGTGGCACTCATGCAGTGGTCATAGGAGGTTTTTAGGAGTCAGTTCTCCCCTTTCTTCCATGTGTGTCTTAGACATCTGAGGTCACATAAGGCTTTGGCGGCAAATGTTTTGACCCACTGAGCCATCTCATTGACCCAAAACAGAGTTAAGTAGTGTCGATTCATGGCTGTTAGGATTGTGTAATCTTTTGGTTGCAAATAGGGATATAAATATCATTTATTTTGATCTACAGCTCTTATACGTTTTTTTATCTGCCAGTAACTTGAGAACTGTAGATGAATGAGTGCTGGTTTTGTGTCAGTTGCAGATAGTGAATTTGGAAAGCATTGGGTCAGGTGTGTGTAATGAGCAGATAACTGGAATGAAAAACTGATTTTTTTTTTTTTAAGTAAATTCTGTGGCGAGTACTACATTTTACACTTCTTTTGTCACGTGATGAGCATTCTTGGACTCAGCTGAGCTGCTCTAAGCCCTGTCTTAGAACTTACTGTGTAGACCAGGCTGGCCTCGAACTCAGAGATCTGCCTGCTTCTGCCTCCTGAGTGCTAGGATTAAAGGCGTGCACCACCACCGAAATGGCTTTCTAAGCACACTTGTATAATGAGTTTTTGCTTCTCCCTTTGTGTTTACCCAAGGCCCCCAGTGCAGGTACCATCCAAACATAGTATGACCCTCCCTTTGAAGAGAAGAGTGGTCCTCTGGGGTTCTGAAGATCCTTTCTGGGAGATTCTTCATTGGCTCACATGACTTGAAGAGCTGAGGAAGGAGCTTGAGGCAAAGTTCTGAAGAATGAGAAAGTTGAAGGGCAACCATGAGTGGTGCTCCCTCTCACTGTGACCTCCAGACGCTAGGGGTAACTCAGCGACTGTTGACTGTGCTAAGCCTTGTTTTTTGTTTTTTTTTTGGCTGCTGTCCTCGTAGGGGCAGCTCTGGCATTCTAAAGGTAGTGACATTTGTAAGAAGGCTGAGAAAGGCAGCTGTCATCGCCTCCTTGCAAAGGAGGGGCTGCTTGAGCCTAGTTTGGCTCCAGTTAACTTCCAGTGCTCTGGGAAGAGATCACTGGGAACTGCAAGCTTGGAGGGAGGGTAAGGGGTGAGCATGGCAGCCAGCACCTGAAGGTGACAGCTCTTGACAGGGACTGGATTCAAAGGAGGTTGATGTGGTCTTGTGGAAGTACCTTAGAGCTCTGGAGAGTTCTGGGCTGGAATTCTGATTGCTCTGCTCTATAGAGTTACTTAGTTGTATAGCTGAGGCTGGCCTCCCGGTGGCTGTGTAGCCTAGAGTGATCTTGACCTGATGATCCTCTTGCCTTTACTTTGCAAGTGCTGGCCTACAGGTGCACACATCCTCCCTTGGCCCCAGAGTCACTTAGTTGGAGTCATGGGGACTGTAAAGGGAAAAGATGTCAGTGGTTATAAAGACACTCTCACACTGTCTGACGTATTGTAGACTATTTACAACTGCTGATTTCCTTTTTCATGTGGCTCACTGCTGAGCTTCTAGGCCAATTCCCATTTCTGAATGGAATTTAGATAGAGTGCTGCCTCACTTGTAACTATTGCTATTTATTTGCTCTTGGGCAGGGAGCCTTCCTGAAAGTCCTTGTTCGTATTAAAATTCTTAGGTAAGCATTAGAAAGAGAGAGAGATGATCTGTCTGTGTAGTCCTGTCTGTCTTTGATCCTCCTCAGTGTCATCACCAGCCGCACGTGGCTATTTAAATGCAGATTAAATGCAGAGTTCACTGGACTCCCAGAACCGAGGCAGCATGTGCTTGTAATTTAAGTGAGGCGGAGTCTTCAGGCTTGCTGGCCGTCTAGCCTAGCCTAGCCTAATTGGTGAGCTCCAGGTCAGTGGGAGACCCTGTTTCATAGGAGGTGAACACATTCCTGAGAATAACAGCCAAGTCTGTCCTCTGGCCTGCACACACTCACACATGAATGCACACTTGCACAGAGATTCATACTCACACACATATGTGCATACCCACACACACAAATAAGTTGAAGTTTTTCAAGGGCTGTAGCCACATTACGTACTTGTTTCCTACCAAAAATGGAAATATTAAACAACAGAATTATTATTGATTTCCAGATTGTCTTTGTGTTACTTCTGGAAGGACTGTATATGCACACCCTACCGCTGACTCAGAAATGTGTGTGTGCGCTCGTGCGTGTGTGCACGCATGCGTGTACTAATACAACATGAGGACAGGTCACAGGAGTTGAGTCTCTCCTCTAGCCTGAGATCTAGCCAGGGATGTAGCTCACTCATTCAGCTTGGCATCAAAGCACCTTTTACCTGCCGATCACTTCACCAGTTCCTCTAAATCCTTTTGGCTGATTCCATTTGCATATAAACAGTTGCATATTTGTAGTCTGTATTTGTCTCATGTTTAACTTACTTTTGTTCTGATTTTGTTTCCAAAGCACTATATCAACAATCAGGATATGGGCTGGCTTTAACCCATCCCATATCCGCTTCTTGCTTCCTTATTTGTTAAGCAAAGTGGCTGCGAGTTGCTGATCATGCAGAAATGATCTCAGTGGATTCTGCCCAGCGGGTGCTTGTGTGGTCAATGGGGACAATAATCTATGGTCTGCTGCCTGGTTTCATTGTAGGTGGACTTAGTGAAAGCTTAGTAGGAAATGCTGTGTAGACATGCTTGCTGCATGAACAGGCACCATTATCATCCTTTTAACAAGCTAGCTGGAAGGAAATGTGGGCCATAAACAAGAGTCTTCATGGAATGAATTTTCTGGAGGGATTTTTCAAGAGTGATAAAAGGTGTGTCTTGGAACAGATGATTTAGGAGAAATTGTCCAGATGCTGGAAGGGATGACTGTAGAAGACCAGAGTGGCCTTAAAATAGCAAAACAAATACAGCATAAACACTGGTGGAGACAGGAGGAGTGAAGCAAGTGTTTGTCTTTCTGTGTCTTTTCAAATCCACTCACATAGGGCTGGCTCTGAGCCCTGCTGGTGAGGAGATGTTGGTTTCAGAGACTGGCGATATTTTAAAGGTAGATGATAATTTAAATGTAGATGCAGGCTGTCTCACAGGCGTGGACCATTGAGATCAGAAGCCAGGCACCAGTTTAGGGGAGCACTGACATGGGGGAGCCAGCAAGGGCACTGAACTGTGCACCATTCATTAGCAGTCCCTTTCAAAAATGGTGGTTTGTGGTGAAGAAAATTTTATATATAAATTTTTTTATTGGATTGTGTGTGTGTGTGTGTGTGTGTGTGTGTGTGTGTGTGTGTGTGTGTGTGTATGAGAATATCCTGTGGAAATTGGGTCTTTCCTTCCAGCATGTTGGGCTCAGCGATCAAACTCAGTTTGTCATCCCTTACAGCAAAGAGCCTTTACCTGTTGAGTAATCTTGGGAGCCACCCCCCCCCCTCCCAAATTTCTTTTCAAGCTGTGTTGTTTCATTTAACAGCTCTTAGAAATCTGGATTGTCCAGCCATGCGCGGTGGCACATGCCTTTAATCCCAGCACTCGGGAGGCAGAGGCAGGTGGATCACTGTGAGTTCGAGGCGAGCCTGGTTTACAGTGTGAGTTCAGAATAGCTAAGATAACATAGAGAAACCCTGTCTCAAAAAACCAAAAAAAGAAAAGAAAAAGAAAAAAAGAAATCTGGGTTGTCCATACAGGTCAGTCATAGGTCATCCTTTATGTTGTTTTTCGGTTTGGAGATCCCTTATATTTTTATGGGTGTTGTGTTATTCCTTCTTAGCCTTTAAGCGGAAATGAATTTTGCAGTAGCGTCTGAGGGTGCTATGCATCAGGTGTGTGAATGCTCTTTCAGGGGGAGGTGGGGCTGTGTTAGTGCTATACCACAGGCAGGAGAAGGTGGGGGAAACCTGGGCACCAGAGGACTTAGACACTTGGGAGGACTAGTGGGCTTTCTGACTGGATAATTTTAAACTGACTTTTGTAAGTAGATAATGAGGCAGCCGCACGGACATGGAGGATAATGCGGAGGTGAGGTAGAACATTTGTTGAAGGACCTGATCTTACCTGACCCTATTTGTCTTACATGCTGTAGTTATGGGTAGTAACATTGAGATCTGTAGTTGGAAAGGTGTTGCTGGAAATTTAGTGACTTTATGAAGATAAACTATTAAACAGTAGATCCAAAAAAAATGAAAGAGGGGGCTATACTTGGTTTGTAATCCCATCACTTGAGGTGTGGAGGCCGGACTAAATATTGAGACCCTGTCTCCAAAGTAAAGAGTCTAGATATAAGTTCTTGTGAGTTATTGTCTGTGAGTTTAACCTGTTCCTGGTGCCTCCTTTCAGCACGTTCCTACCTAGTTATTTAATGCTAATTATTAACATTTACTATTTATTTTGCTTTGGTTTCACTTTTTTGAAACATGATTTTGTTATGTATCCAAGGCTGGCCTCAAACTCACTTCAGTCCTCCTGCATCAGCCCCCTGAGAGCTGTGATGAGAGATGTGTGCCACCACACCTGGCTCTAGTTTCTATTTTCATTCTTACTCTGTCTGGCTGTAATTGTGGCTATGTCCCGCTGTACTTTTAGCAGCCAGGAATTAAGTTCATCTTTGTCTCTCCTATTCTGCACAGAGTCCGATACCTAGAAAGCATTCAGGAAATATTGACTGGATGGACAAAACATTTGTTGTGCTAAGTTGTACAAATATGTTTGAGTGAAAGGCTGTGGTTTCCTTAGGCAACACTTGGAAAGCTTTGCCCGTGTAGTGACCTAGCAACTGAAATCCCTAGTAAAAAGTGAAAACAACTTTCAAGTGATTCATCTGTCTCTGATCATTTGTTCAGGACTGCAATATTGCAGCCACAATAGCCTAGCCAGATGAAGTGACTTCTGAGCCCTTTGTAACTTTAACCAACAACGCCACAGTCCTGCTGGGGAGTTAGTGTGAGGTTGAAGGGATCACTCTCAGCCCTGCTGTTCTGCTCCAGTTCAGTGCCATTCCTCTGCCCCCTCCCCTCCCCTCCCTGCCCGTCCCCTCCCATCTCCCCCTTTAATTTTATTTTCTTTTTTCTTTTCCTCTTCCTCCCTCTGTCTCCCTTTTTTCCTGTGACTGTTTTGTTAATTGGAGACTCTTAAGATTAAGTATTCACTTGTGGCTGATCTCAGTGTATAATTAACACCTGAAACAGCAGGAACAAGTTGTTTCTCTGCTGTCTATCCAGTGTAGCTCATGTTATATGGTGTCTGCTGACTGGGGCAACGTTACAGAGCCTGGGAAGCTGCACGATTTCAAGGAAATCAAGTGAACTCACAGCCAGTAATATTGCCTTTATCAGCTATTAACTGTGCGGTTATGATAGGGGTTTTAAGCTGTTTTAGTTTTCTCATAAGCAAAATGGGATCTTAGCATGACTGTGTGAGAAAATGTAGATAGTATGTCCCAGCTCTTACTAGGTACCGGATGAGCAGTTTCCTTCTTATCACAGATGTTGTAAAGGAGGCTTGTTTTGAAATCAGGAGTTAGTGATTTCATCAAGTCTCATCCAAGAATATTGATTGCTATCTACTTGTCACCCCACTGACATTTTCGCATCTGCTGTGAGATTTATCTAAGGACTCAAAGTCTCCTCTTGGATTCTATCTTATAAAAGACAGGTTACCTGGGAAGTAGAACTTAATCCGGGAACAGGAGACTTGGAAACTCTCCATGGTGGAGGCTGTGGTAGGCACACTCATACATGTGATATCATGTATGATATGTAAACTCATACTTGCTCTGGCCCGTGTCCTCTTCCAAGCCGGGTCTCGGGGATCCTCTGTGCAGGCCACTGTGAACTTTTTTTTTAGTAGCTTTGTTGAGAACAGAATATGTCTTAATGCTTCTATGGGTGGGATCACACACGTGCTAGCCTTTGTTCCAGACTCTAAGATGACTATTCTAGTTTTTCAGATTTATCTCCCAGTTTTGGAAACCTAAGACCTTTCCTGTGAGTTTCCTGGGTTGCTATACTGAGCACTGCTGTTGTGGTGGGTTTTTGAAAAAAAATACTGTTTTTCTTTTTATATATATGTATTTTTATTTATTTTAGAAAAATTTACGTATGCATACAGTGTGTCTTGATCAATATCTACATTTCATTCCTCCTTACTGGGCTGGCTGACCAACTAATAAGAGACTGTGAGCAGTGTCTTGTCATCCCTCTGAATGTGGTACCTTGGTTTTAGTGGCATAACTGTCATGCAGACAACATCTGTGCTTCAGCATCTAAAAAGCAGAAGTCCGGTGTCCTGTTTCTCCTGGGGGGATAAATGAGTTAGGAAAGGTAGATTCTATGGCTGGTCACTACGGAAGGCCTGGCCAATGCAGATGGCCAGCACAGAGAGAGAGCCATGGCCATTTCCTAATGTGCTAGTGAAAAGGAGAGAAGAAGGGACTAGCAGAGTCCCGCCCTGTGTTTTGATTTCTGTGTGTGGGCTTGACTCTGGGCAGGGTAAGCTAGAGTGTGGTTTTGACTTCGTTTTCTGGAAGCAAAGCCTTTCTGAGGACCCTGATGGTGGTCTGCTATGCCTCTCTTAGGTCGTCACTCAAGGGTGATATGTTTGAAGGGAATAATATCTAACTGCATTTGCTACTCATAGTTTCATCCTTATCTGGGAACATCACACCTTAGGTGATATGTGCTTGTATGCACCTCTCTCCCTGGACAGGACCATGCATGTGGCATGTGGCATTTTAAGCTCTGGTGTTTTGCTTTTTCATTAGACCTTGGTGCTAATTATTGGAAACTTTGGTTGCCAAGCTTGTTGGTCACTTCCATTCCCTCTGTAGGACTTTTAGCATTCTTCTTTTTTTTTTTTTTGGTTTTTCGAGACAGGGTTTCTCTGTGTAGCCTTGACTGTCCTGGACTCACTTTGTAGTCCAGGCTGGCCTCGAACTCACAGCGATCCGCCTGCCTCTGCCTCCCGAGTGCTAGGATTAAAGGCGTGCGCCACCACTCCCGGCTTCAGCATCCTTCTTTCACCACCTGTTTTGTTTAATATTATTGTACTTGTACCCAAGGGACTTGTAGCTTTGGGATGTTTTTTTTATTAACCTGGATAACCTCAGAAACAGTTTACCGTATGTCACTGATTTTCCTCATTCCCCTTCCCCATTTGTATCAAACTATTCATTATAGTCTGATTAAGTAGTAGTGTAAGATGAAATAGATCTTGTCTTGAGGATGTGTTTAATTCATTTCAGCAATAGATAGAGAAAATGTTGGCTGCTTTTGAAGTCCAAGGAATCCATTCACAGTTCCTCATCTGTCCTTCTGCCTTCTCCTCTGCACTGTTCCTCCAAGCTTGAGAAACGGGATGGATGAAAGGAGAAGGCTAAGAGGGAGGACTGGCTTAGAGACCCTCCATGAAAAATGTGCCTTGTCTTGGGGTTGAGCCCTTCGTGGAAAGCCCTTCCTCATTGCTTGTAGGTGGTAGATGAGTGACTGTCCTATACCAAAAGGTCTGGGTGTAACACAGATACATGTCGTCTTCACTCCTCATTAAGGAAACGTCTATAACAGACCGAGGCCACTACAGAAAACCCATAACCAATTAAAATGCAGAGCTGAAGAGCCGAGTCCCAATGGGTACATCTGGAAAGAGACTGCTATCGCTATACCTAAGGCTCAGGGAACACTGTGGAAGAGGGAGCAGAAAGTTTGAAAGAGCTAGAAGAAGATTTATCTATCATGTCTCCCTGCGTGACCACCAGACGTTAGCTGAGCAAGGATGGCACAAAGTGAACATGCCAAACTGGGTGGGGAAGGACATACTGATGTGGTTGTCCAGTGCCAAAACATACATACAAATAACATTATACAGACTCAACAGGTTCTATTTAGCAATATATATGTATATGCAAATACATACCTACATGCAATAACAATTTTTAAGAAAAGAGGGTATAAATTTGAAGAAGAGTGGAAAAGGCTGCTGGTGTGTGTTGTTTGAAGTGTCTGTGTTCTCCGTGGACTGCCCACACTGTGGCTGAGAGTGGCTTATCTTGTTCTCGGTGGATGAGCTGCCCTTCCGAGACATGTTTGTAATGACAAGCACTAGCCCATGGTCTTGCTTTGTGTCAGGGTTTTGGAAGATGTTTGTTAAGTTTAATTGCTTAGTGACTTCTGGAGTATTGAGGGAGGGTTATGTTGAGTCTTTATTGTAACTGAGATCTATTATTCACTTACAGAATACATATTTTTTCCCTTAAAAATCCATGAAGCATAAAAGATTTATGAAACAAGCTTAGGGGAGGAAGATTGACTCACGAAGGGCAACCTGAGTTTTCTCTTTCTACCACACTCAGTAGCTGGGGCTTTGCCTATCAGGTCCATGTGGGTACTTTAACATTTTTTAATGGAAGCCATCAAGTGGAGACCTAGTTAACAGATCAAGAGCCACATACTGAAAAGGTTACTTTGCTTCCGGAAGGGGTTGTGATGTAACTCAGTGGTAGAACTCTTGTTTGGCACAAACAAGGAAGCGCCTGGGTTTCCTTCTTAGCATATCCGGCTACCCACCCACCTCACCCCTCAAGAAAAGAAGGAAGAAAAACATTTTCTGAGCCCAGTGGCAGGTTATATTTTGAAGAATACTTTGGCAGGTTCCTTGCCGGCCACCCAGCCTTTCATCTTGACAGCACGGGGGTCTCCCATCATGACTGTTGAGACAGTCTTCCTCTGTAGCTCAGCTGGCCTTGAACTCATGATCTTCCTGCACAGCTTCTTGAATGCTTAGATTATGTGAGTGCTACCACCATACCTGGCTCACGAAGAGATTCTTCCATACTTTGTTTTTTGTTTATCTTTTCTGAAGCTTGCCCGCCTAATGAACTTGGTATTGTTGACCGTCCTAGTAAATCCAGGGACCTGTAATTTCCTTGATTAACAAACAGAGGTGCAGGGGCACCTAGGAGTCTAGAGTCCACCAGTACACCTCCTTAAAGACACCCAAAGGTGTGATTTCTCTTGTTCTTCAGCTTCAAATACTAGGGACTTTCCCTTCAAAGTCATGACTGCAATTTACCCTTAAAGCCTTTTCCCTTTTGCAACATGATTTTTGCACATTTTGTATTAAAGTTGTACCGCTTCTGGACCAAGTGTTGCTTGCCCTGGTGGGAACTAGGCTAATATAGGGTTCAGGCAGTGTCTGCTTTATCAAATCTTCAGGGGAGACACAAATCCTTGAAGATTATTGTGGGTTTTAGTCTCTGCTTCCTGGTTTAGAGATGAGAAGCAACCCAGCCCAGAGCTCCGAGGAGAGCGATGCTGTGTGCTCCAGGATCAGTTTAAGGAAGCCAACACTAGCCAAGATAAGGATCAAAGGAGATGTTTCCGCCTGCAGTCTGCCTGAGTTAGAAGGGTATCAAGAATCACAGCTCATGCAAGTGTCTTTGGATTGTTGATTTCTGAAGCCATCAAGATCTTGTGATCAGTCCAGAGGCCTGGTGCACGTGCCCCATTTTGTAAAGTGGGCTGTAACTGAAGCGCCGTTGGAAACAACTTTTCAAGTGTTGGACATCACTGAGGTGGTCAGATTTGTCCTTCTCAGTCTCTGCTTTTCATTTCCAGAGTGCATGGCTTTTTAAATAAAAAAAAAAAAGATTTAAAAAAGTCATCCCGATCCTCCACTGACAACAGTGACTGTTTAAAAAATAAGAAATGCATTGAGATGCTGGCATTAGGAGGAAACCAGGGAAGTGACTGACGTTGCTAATGTCCATGGGTCTGTCTAAATGAGATTTACCTGTTCACACCAAATTGGGAAGGTAAAATGAATGAAAGGATTTTTTTTCCTATGAAAGCTTTTGGTATGAATAAAGATGTCAGTCTGGGCTGCTATCAAAAGAATACCGTAGCTGGGTGGCTTGTGAGCAGGGCAAGTTTATTTCTCACGGATCAAGGCATTGGCAGGTTTATTGTCTGGCTGGGATTTGCTTCCTGGTTAATGATGACATCTCTTTGTGTTCTCAGTTGGTGGAAGGGACCAGGACTTCTCTTTCATGAGATCAGGAACATGTGGGCAATCTCCCTCCTTGTGCCCTTGATTTGGGGTTGGACTTTTAATGTATGACTTGAGGGAACCACACAACCAACCAGGAGATTGAGCTCTTTTGTCTTGTAGTGCTTAGGTGTTTCCTGTCCCCACCTCATCCCTGGCAGGAGGGATCTCACTGTGTAGCTCCAGCTGGCCTGGAGTTCCCTATGTCGACCGGGCTGGCCTTGACCTCATAGAGAGACACCTGCCTCTGCTTCAGCTCCTTAAATCTACTTTTATTTTTAACTTTGCCATCTCCTGGGTTCATTTGCTAGGCTACTGATTTTCCTACTCTCTAAAAAGAATGAATTACTTGAATTGTGTGTGTGTGTGCGCTCGCGCGCTAGTGTTTGCCTGGATGCATGCATTTGTAGCATGTCCGTGCAGGACCCACGGAGGCTAGAAGAGAACAGTGGATCCCCCAGCACTGGAGTTACAGACAATCGTGAGCCACCATATGGGTGGTGGCAGTGAACTTGGGTCCCCAGCAAGAACAGACAGTCCTCTTAACTGCTGAGCCAACTTCCCAGCCCCTAAGAATTCTCTACTCTTAATTTTTCTATGCTATCTCTGTATATCTTAAAAGAAGGTCCCTACCTAATCAGAACGCCAGCAATTTCCCTAAGATCATAATTATACCCGAACACTATGAAAAACGTTCTCTTTAATTAGGAGTGTGACCTCAGAGTCCCAGTTTCTCATCTTCTCCCTCTGCCAGAGTTCTGCGTGAAGCGAACAGAGCCCCACAGGCTCCGTACATTGGATGATCTGGAGTGGCGTTGCTTCAGGCTCTGGGCTTTGCCTGCCCGTCCAGTCAGTCTGCACACCGGAAATGATGTCGGGCGGGTCACCAGGAGTGTGAGGAGGCAGTTATTAGCTCCCCACTCACTTCTCTCTCCCTCACTCTTTATTTATTGGACCTTATTGTTTTCTTTATTTTTTAGATATAGTCTGGCTTTGAAGCTCATAATCTCCTTGCTGTAGCCTTCCAAGTGCCAGGAATACAGGAGTGTACACCAGCACCTGACTGGCAAAAGTCATGAGGGGTGTGTGTATTTGTGTGTGTATGTGCGTGTGTGTGTGTGTGTGTGTGTGTGTGTGTGTGTGTGGTGTGATATGCTTAGGCTAGAACCTAGGACCTTGTATATGCTCATGAAGTACACTATTTTTCTTTATTTTCTTAATGCATTAGCCATGTGCATTGTTGATTGTGAATTGGCCAACTTTGTCTCTAAAAGGCTGAATAGTAAACACTTGGCCTTGTATACCATACAGCTTCATTTGCAGCTACTTGGCTCTGTTAATCAAGGTGTAATTAGGATGACGTGAGCAAAGGAATGAGTATGAATTAAGTTTTTGTATGTCCTGGGATATTGCTCCTCTATTTTTGTCATTTAAGAAACTGGTCTTGGCTGGCCATGGTGGCACATGCATACGAGGCAGGTTCCAGCTATATTCCTTAGAGTCTGGTTCCCCTGGGCTCTGTAGCAAGCCTGGGGTCAGCCAGCCACATCCCGAGAAACTCTTAAAATGAGCTAAAATGAAGACAGGCCTGATGGCACAGACATGCAGACTTAGCTACTGGGGAGGGGAGGGTGAGCATCACAAGTTCAGGACAGGCCAGCGTTACAGAGTGAGTTCAAGGCCTGCTAGTGTAACAAGAGATTCAATCTGAGACACAAACGTAAAAAGGCCAGAGGGAAAGCTCAGTGGCAGAGTACTTGCCTAGACCATATGGGCACTCAGGGGGTCAGTTCCTACACACAGGTACACTGTGAAATCTGGCAGCAGGTGAGACTGGCTGGCAGGTCGTTGTTTGCTGACCCTTATAGTAGGTAGTAATTGTGTTTGTTTTTAACCTGGTTTTCCTATTTATCTTTTAGATTTGCTCCTTACGCCTGCAAAAGTTTAAAATTTTTTTTTTTTTTTTTTTTTTTTTTTTTTTTTACATAACCCACATTTAAATTTCTTGCCATTATTTTGAAAGTTGGAACACTCTTAATAATACGTAAATCCAAAAATACATATGACTTAATTTTAGCTTTAGGGACATATTTTCTGAAGAGTTAATTTTCATTCCTGGGGAATTTATTTCGGTATGTAGTGTGACTTGATGCCTAAATTTAATATTTTTTCCTAGTAGAAATCCAGTTGTGGATTGTGTTGAGTGTTCCCAGTTAGTCCTGGGACCTCCAGCTGTGCACTCAGGGCTTTGATCTCAGCCTGGCACCATGCTAATTTCTCTATTTTCATATGTGGGAGATATGTGCCGACTTATAGCTAGGTTTTTCTTTCCTTCCTTCCTTTCTTCCTGTCGTCCTTTCATTTTTTCTTTCTCAAACTTATTTGGCATGGTGCTTTGAGGACAGTGAGTTTGAAATCCTGGTAGACATATGTAGAAATAATTATCTTGAAATTTATTTATATAGATGCTTTACTTTAAAATATGAGAAATGAAAAAAGTACTTATTGAGGGATATTTGAATGTGTGTGTGTGTGTGTGTGTGTCTGAGAGAGAAGTGGGGAGAGAATGCTACATTTTGTATGTGGGGGTTGGATGTTAAGTTAAGTTAAGAATGACAATCTGATTCTCTTGGTAAAGGAAACGCATGTGGTTAATATGTTTTACATTAGTCAGGCTGCTGGTGGCAAGATCAGCGTAAGTTCCGAACTAGCCTGAGCTGCAGAGCGAAGCTCTAGCTCAAAAGTAAACAGGGGAGTCCTGGAGAGAGCTCTGCACTTAAGGGTTTGCTGCTCTTTCAAGGGACCCCAGATCTGTTTCCAGAACTTGCATGTTCCTCGAGCTGCCTGTCATTCCGGTTCCGGGAAACTTGTGCTCTCTGGACCTCTGAGGTCTGCATGTGCATGGTGCATGGTGCATATTACGTCACGCAGACAAAACAGATACAAGTCAATCGATCATTTAAAAAAAGATCTCTAGAAAACACACACACACACACACACACACACACACACACACAAATGGATTTCCCTCTGTCTTTGGAAGATGTCATACTCAAGTTTATACGTTAAATGTTTTCTATGATGAGAGGTAACTTGCTATAAGAAATAATTTTTGTTTAGTACTAGAGTCATGCTGAAGTGATTTTAAGTTATGATTTGGAATAAACATAAACCCGTTGAACTAAAATCTACAAGGCTAAGGGGCGGCCTTCCTGTCGGACTTACATCGTGTCCGCTCTCAGGTCAGCTGGCTATGAGGAATGCTGGTGCCTTTGTTTTATGATATCACCAAAAATTACTCCAGCCAAATTATAGTGCCACAGGATCAAGGATAGACTTGTCTGACATCCTCACTGTGCTGTTTTTTGTTTGTTTTTTTTTAATTGTTAAAATTCCTCTCTAGTTCCTTGACTCACAGTGGGAAATCTAGCTGCAGAAGCCGTCTGGTCAGTCTGTGTTTGCACTTCCATGTTGTCAGACTCAGGAATATCTGTAGATTCAAGCCTGGTTGCCTTAGTGCTGTGTGACAGGAGGTAGCAAACTCCACACAGGAGTCTAAAGCAGCACTTCTCAACCTTCCTGTTGCTGGGACCCTTTAATACAGTTCCTCATGTTGTGATGACCCCCAGCTGTAAAATCATTTTTGTTGCTACTTCATAACTGTAATTGTGTTACTGAATAACTGTAGCTTTTACTGTTGTTATAAATTGTAATGTAAATATCTGATACACAAAAGATATAGTATCTGACCCTAAAGGAGTTGTGACCCACAGGTTGAGAACCACTGGTTTAAACACATGCAGTGGGATACAAAGTATAGAACGAACAACTTGCCATTGAGTTCTAGGCAGGAACTTAAACTGAGTGTCTCCGCCCAAAGAACAATTTCCAAGGTGCTTTTGGGTTTAAGTGAAGTTTGTGTCTTGATTCTGGCCCCACGTGGGTTGTTATTAAGGAGCTTGTTCCAGTATG
Source organism: Acomys percivali (assembly GCA_907169655.1). Lineage (NCBI taxonomy): Eukaryota > Metazoa > Chordata > Mammalia > Rodentia > Muridae > Acomys > Acomys percivali. Next base: position 27,916,602 of record OU015750.1, read on the forward strand.
GCATCTCCACAGGAGTCCTCAACTGCTCCTGGGATTGATCTCTTTAAAAAAAAAAAAAGATAGATTAAGACACTGAAGTGATTTAAATTATGATTTGAAAAGAATCATAAACCTGTTGAACTAAAATCTACAAAATCAGACTTTGGTGCTTTTCTTTTATGATAGATATCACCAAAAGCTACTCTTAGCTGAGTTACAGTGCAAATCTTTTGATTTGAAATTTGCAGCCTGTGTTTATGTAGCAGGACTATAATGGTATACTTAGAGATTTTGTTCAGCATCTCTACGTGGTATGAATTTGGAGAAAAATAGTGAATAAAAAGTAAAAAAAAAATCAGGCTCACAGGAGATGAGAGGACAATGTGGAATTCTTGAATTCTTTTTTGGAAGCCAAATTTATTTTTATAAGCCTTTAGCAGAATACTGTTTGTTCTTGAGATAATTGGCTCCGGCTTTGTCTTTGTCTTTCAAATATGCTTCAACTAAAAACCAGTTGAGATGAATAGGATAAATGAAATTGGGAAATTAAGAAAATGGGTGGTTTTTTTTTTTTTTTCTGTTAAAATTTAGAGAACAAAAGTCATGTGGCGGTCTTTTATTTTTCAGATAATTTTTAAGAGCCCCTGCCTTTTAACAGAAAGCATTGTCACTATAGAGAGTGAGTAGGATTCTGAAGTCTTTAATGTGGCTCTACAAATGTAAGTCTTGCTGTTTAATCATGGCGTTTCTGCAGAAACAAATCCCTGTGTCCATATTTCTCCCCCTTCTCTCATTTCTTTTAATGTCTTAGATGTAGACTAAGCATTTGAACAGCCACTGCTAAATGTTTCCACATTGGAAAAATACAAGAACTTGGCTGGATGTAATTCTGATTTTTATAGAAGGGAGTTATTTTTCCCCTTAGCTCCATTAGAAGTCATCTACTATATTTGCTATTTGTACCTAAGTGACCTGAAACAGACAAAGAGACAAACAAAGAACCAGGCGTGAGTCTAGTTGCTAAGAGAACTGATCTTTTCTTGATCTAGTGCGTTGAGCAGTGTTGTCGCAGATGGGCTCCTCACTGCAGGACTTGCTGACGGGTAGATCCAAGGCTCCTGTCAGGCCCTCTGAGTACTGTTAATTCATGGCTGTCATCTCTCTCATTTCTGAAGATAACATTTTCCTTGAGGGTCGCAGGACCTGGTCATAGATGAGGCCTGAATAAGAACATATTTCAGTACCCCTGAAAGTTTTGTAATAAAGACATTTGCCTTATTTTCTTCCCCAGTTAGCGAGTTTAACTCTCACATCTTATTGAAAATTTCTAGGCTCTTCTTCAAGGAAGATTTAAAATAACTGGGAAATTATTTTTGTGTAGACAAGAGTATATTTGTGTAGACAAAAGTATATTCATGTTTGTCATGTTTCTACTTGGCATTGGGAGTCACAGTTTTTCAAAGACCTTAAATGCATCATTTAATAAACAAACCCTACAAAAGCCAAAACCCCTATAGTTCATGGGGTCAGTATGCCTCTTTTCCATTATTTTAGAAGTTTCCATCTGGCTTAGTGAATCAGAAGACCATGGAGGTGTAATACTTTTGGCATGTTCACTATTCTACAAATTTGTAGACTAAATAAATATATTACTCCTTCTTTGGTTCGTCCAGAACATGTTGTCATCATTTTAAAAATTGCAATTTGCACTATTGTGAAATTGCATGAAGTGAAATGATATATCAGGCTTGTCTGTGTTTTGGATTCAATGTTGCTGTGTTTGAGGATGCTAGAGTTGATCTAATTCTGCTTCACCATGCAGGAAGGGAAACTTTTTTCTTTACTCCTAATAAACGAGTAACTTTGATTGAAGGACTGAAAATCACAAACACAGATGGCTCAGCTGGGTGATTTGCAAGAAAACCATATGGGCAAGATGTTGGGAGATTTGGGGTAAATATCTGGACAATTCAGCTTCCCCCCCTTTTTTTTGGGTGGGTGTTGGGATGGGGAGCTGGTTAGAAAGGAATTGGTTTGGGGATATCATAATTATATGCTGGACTTGTTCATGTACCTTCCAAAAAATTTAAAAGGGAGAAATTTAGTTATGTGATATGATTTAGGAAAATAAAATGAGACATAGTAAAAGTGATAGGCTTTCAGTTGGTCAGTGCCAGAAAACTTCTGATGAAAGTGTTGCATGTGTGTGCATGCATGTGTGTGCATGCGTGTGTGTGGATGTGTGTGCATGCATGCATGCGTGCACATGTATGTATTTTAACTTTTGTTTCTCTTTTTATTTTGGTGTTTCTGTTAGGGCCAGTTCTTTTAAGAAAAGTGGGTACAGGCCAAGCATGGTGTTGCATGCCTGTAATTCTAGCATTTGGGAACCTCGGCAAATGGATCTTGAATTCAATGCCAGTACAGACAAGCTAATGGGATCCTGTCTCAGAGTAAAAAACAAAACAAAAACACCCTGAAGAGGGCTGGGGATAGAGCTGAGTGGTAGAGTGCTTTGCCTAGAATGTACAAGGTTCTAGGTTCAACCTGTGGTTTCATAAAAAGAAGAAAGGAAACATATGCAACACTAAGCTTATAAATGTCTGATTTCTTGGTAGCCTCTTGGTTACTTTGCTGTTTCATAAATAAGACCCCCAAATTACAGAAGTGTGTTGAGTAGAAAGAGCAGGGTGCTTTGCTTTACTCAGATTATATAACGTCAGGCAAAATTCTTAGTTTCTTTGATCCTCATCTATAAAGTAGGAATAGATTCTAGTTCAAAGCAATGGGATACTTAGAAATTGCCCATGTTGAGTGGTCTCTCTATTGCTAAATACAGTTGGTGGATCCTCAGGGAATGCTCCTTTCTTTCGGATATACTTCCAGTAACTAATTTTTTTTTGTAACTAAACCAAATATTTGACTGATACTTTGAGAGCTGTATAAAAAATCTTTTCAAATTCTGAGAGGTGTAAAATATGAGTGACAAATAGCACTTGAAAGAGGATCAGAAAATAAAGAATGCCCTTGCCAGTTTGGGGAAGGCTGGGTGAGCCAACATAACAAGGGTGAGAGGAGCAGACACTTTGGAGTGGAGATGCTGTGATGAGGATGGGGAGCAGTCTCTTGACTTGCTGCCTACCTGTTTTCTTATGCAGTTTTCAGGGTTCCTTTATAGCTTTAGAATGGGTTTCTTAGTCTTATGTCTGTGTTGGCATTGGTTTAAGTTAGGTAGCTGATGGTACAGAGAATGTCCTCTGAGTTGCAGGATGTGTAGAGGTGGCTTCCTTGGGCACTATGTAATGGGTATTAGTGGCATCCTTGGGCACTATGTAATGGGTGTTAGTGGCATCCTTATGCACTGTGTAATGAGTGTTAGTGGCATCCTTGGAGATCATGTAATGGGTGTTAATGACATCCTTGGGCACCCTGTAATGGGTGCTAGTGGCATCCTTGGTTACTCTGTAATGGTGTTAGTAGCATCCTTGGGCACTCTGTAATGGTATTAGTGGCATCCTTGGGCACTGTGTAATGGGGGCTAATGAGTAGCTTTGGATAGCACTCTTTTCTCTTTCTGTTGTGACAATCCAAAATATCTACATATTTCTTTTTTTTTGTGGAAGGGGGGAGATTCCCATAGTTGAGGGCCACTGTTTAGGGATTGTAATTCTGTAATTAATTCCCCAAACTCTACCTAGAGAAGAATTAGGGAACAGACAGAATCAACAAAAGGGTTGATACTTTATTGGGCGGTAAGCATTTTGTGACTTCGTTTTCAAAGTTATGGATGGAAAGATGTTGGAAATTGTACTAGAGGCAACATGGACTTGCAGAGGTTTCAACTAAACGTCAACAGTCTTGAGCCTGTGCTATGACCACACTTACCAGTAGTGGTGAGAGATGCTACGGGGTGGGGGTGGGGAGGGCAACCTCAGCTTCGGAAATTAGAGGCATTTGCCAGTTTCCTAAACTATCTAAACAATTCTTCAAGGGTTTTTAGAAGAATCATTGATTGAAAAATATGCATATTTAATTGTGTGTGTACACACACATACATACATACATACATACGTACGTACGTACGTACATAAGCACCCACATTGAAGAAACTCTCAGGAGTTGAGTTGGTACTGCTTTTACAGAGGGCTTGAATTTGATTCTCTCTGCACCCTTGTTGGGTGGTTCCCCAACTACCTGTAACTCCAGCTCAGGGCCCTTTTCTGGCCTTGTGGCACCTGTACTCATATATGCATACTTACACCCACATCTGCACATATATACATGTGATTAAATATGATAAAAATCTCAGGAAGTACATGCGCATCCTGTCTACATTAAACCCTTCAGGCTTCCAGATGGATTGCCGTTAGGGACCACACAGTTCCAGTGTTTTTGCACGGCTAGCCTACTGCCTTTCACCTGATAGTTGCTCATGAGTTATTTGAATTGAATTGAAATTCTGGCTGCCATTTATTCCTGAGGAATTTCTCTTCTTTGATCTTGAGATGGGAAGGAGGGGCAGTGCTCCAGGGCAGAAAGCCTTATCCTACATCTTTGCAAGATATCAAAGAACAGGTTCACCACGGTGTCAGCAGCATTCATGTTTCCATCTGAAGGCTGTATTCTGAGATCGGCTATGGCTCTGGTGTGCTTGCGGGGTGAGCAGGTGGAGGCTTTTCTCTCTGAGGTATGGTTCTTCAGGTGCCCTCTTCAGCTTTGAACCTCAAGCTGCTTTTTCTGACAGGTGCCTGGTGAATAATCAGTTACTATCTTCTTCGCTTAATGCTTTATTCACAGGTCTTAAGAAATCGATCGGGAAGAGATGCAGAGGGAAAAGTGGGACTATTTGGAAGAAGTTCAGGCATTGTTTTTAATCCTTTAAAAGCCCACACGTGTGCAAAGACTTGCTCTCGTTTAAAAATAGCAGTGCAACAAAAGGAGGAGAGGTGAGTGGGCCTGGGCTGAGTGGGGCCTGCCTGAGATTCTTTTCCCTCAGCAGGCCAGGCAGGCTTTAAAGTAATGCATTTTCTAACCCTGCGGACGCAGACTGTAGAACTCCTTCCATCTTCATAAAGACTCTCCAAAATCTTTGTCTACAAGATAAAATCTGGACTATGTTGAGAGTGGTCCATCTTTTTAACATGGCAAACCAAACCAAACAAATCAGGAGCCCAGCTGAGTTACCTTCAACACTTCCTATTTGGCAAGGATGGGGTTATTGAGAGGTGGAAGAGTGCTCAGGCAGATAGCTGTCACCAAGGTGAGTTTGTTACCCACTGCAGTCCTGACATTCAGCTCTTACTCCTTTTTGACTTATATATTTATTTTCCCTAATAAACTTTATTGTAGGTATTAGATGGGATAGATACTGTACACTCAGTTTATCTTACTAGCATTTTCTGTTAGTGCCATTCATTTGTCACAGTGAGGTCACCGTTATTAAATGTGTACTTTGCTCCTGCTTCCTCAGTTTTACTTGATGCCCTTTTTGTTCCTGGATCCCATCAGTGATGCTGTGTTGTATTTCCTTGTTCTGTATTCTGCGCTGGTTTCAGCCTCGAGATCTCTCCTTTCCTTTTTCTCTTTGATAGTTTTGTCAGGAGTTCTGTCAGGTATTTGCAGTTTGTCCCTCCACCTGGGATTTGTTAGGTCTTTCTCTGATGATTAGAGTAAGGTCGCAGGCTTTGAGGACACTCTCACAGGCCAAGTGCTGCTTTCCTCACATCCCCTCAAGTGCAGGCTATGAACTCGACGGGTTACCCCAGTCACTTGCCAGAAGTCATGATTGACAGATTTTTCCACTTAAAAAAAAAAAAGCAGCTGTCCTTCCCTTGCATGCTGCAGTCTTTGAGAAAGCCCCGCCCATAGTGGCTGGGATATTTGCCTCACCCCCTTAAGAGTGATGAAGTAGCTGGGTAGCTTATTTGGAATTCTCTTGCATGGTACCTTTGTCTCTTTCCTTATCCACTTATTTATTAAATTGCTGGGGGTGGCACACACCCATAATCTTATCACCAGGAGATGGGCACAGGAGGGTCAGAAGTCCTGGGTCATCCTCAGCTATGCTGTGAGTCCACGGGCAGCCTGTGCTGCATAGACACTGTCTCCCTTCCCTTCCACTAATAATTTATGCGACTGTGGACTCATGGGTGTTTCATTTGTACTCTGGTTATAATATACTATTACCTCTTTGGTCAGATTGTTGTGTCTTGGGTCACTAGGAACTATTTACTCGGCTCCATGCCCCATTGGTGGCAATGTCTGTTGTTAAGATTTTGTGTTTTACAGCATCACATTATATCAACCTAGGACATGTCTTTTGTATTCTTTTAACATCCTTTCTCAATGGGAGCAATGATTCAAAGGCTAGGGTTTGGGTCTTGACTTCATAATAGTCTCCCCGCTATAGGAGTAAGTTTTCTTATATGATGTGCTGGATAGCTTTATCAACTTGACACAAGCTAACCTCATCCTAGAGGAGGGAACCTCAGTTAAGAAAATGCCTCCGTAAGATTGGACTGTAGGGTTCTTTAACACCGCCTCCCCCCAAGGTTGGACTGGCGGCAAGACTGTACCGGAGGGCATTTTCTTAATTAGTAATTGAGGGGGGAGGGCCCAGTCCATGTGGGTAGTGTCATCCTTGGGATGGTGGTCCTGGGTTCTATCAGAAAGCAGGCTGAGCAAGCCAGTAAGCAGCAGCACTCCTCCATGGCCTTCGTGTTCCCACCCTGTTTGGGTTTTCTGTACTGCCTTCCTTTGCTGATGAACAGTGATATGGAAGTGTAAGCTGAATAAAGCCTTTCTTCCCCAGCTTGCTTTTGGTCATGGTGTTTCAACACAGTCATGATAATCCTAACTACGACATGTGGATATACCAGAAGTATTTAGCTAACAGAATTGCGAATAGCTTTATGTACATGCTGATTATTAATCCATGGCCAGCGTCAGGACATGGAAGCGAATCCTCTGACTTCTGTTTCAGGATCCCCCCTGATGGCCCTTGTGCACACACAGGTTTATGATTGAGACGGCCACTGTAAGCTGAGAGGGAGCTTTATGAGGACGTGCACCTGTTTTCTTTGACCTGATGTATTTAAATTTATGGTCCCTACTAATAACCATGACGAACTATGAAGGGCTGTGGAGCTGAGTATGTGTTGAACTCCTCGGTAAACAGCTGATGTCGTCCTGATTAAATGTATATTGATAGACAAGAATTTTCTTTCCTAAACATTTTGTTTTCTAATTATCTTGAATCACATAACATTACTTACATTGTGTCAGGTAACACGGAACCAAGTATGGGAAGGGAACAACAAATGAAATACAGATAGAAAACAGGCAGGTAATAGAAAAAACTTTGGCCATCATGACATTTCTTCTTAAGCAATCTCCATTACTTACAAAGGAGATGTTTTAGTGTTAGAGTGCCAGTGGGGATATATAAATGAGTGGATACACATTTGGGACCTTATAGAATTATGACTCAAGTGAGGGGTTTTGAAGAATTATCTGTGATGTAATTTGTCTGCACAGATTTCTGTAGCAAGAACCTATATGGAAATGAGATAGTGGCATTAAACACAGCCAAGGCAGGATGGAGCCTTACATGTGGGAGGATGGTTTAGAGTGCAGTCAGTGGCTGCTCTTTTACAGCAACTGTAGAAATGAAATATATGACCACTCCCCCTTGGTGGGGAGGCCTGGTGGCACTCAGAGGAAGCAGGGTGTCCAGATGAGACCTGATAGGCTGTGGTCATATGGTGGGGGAGGAGGTCCCCTTCTGTCACAGGCCTAGGGGAGGGGAATAGGGAGAAAGAGGGAGGGGGTAACAGGAACATACAAATGAGGATATAAAATTGGGGTGTAATCTGAATAAATTATTTAAATAAAAAATAAAGAAAAAAGGAAAAAATTGAATGTGGGTTTTTTTTTTTTTTACTTTGTAGGGAGCGAACATATATACTTGAGGCTGTAAATGATTGATGTTCTTTTATTTTTATTTTTTTTAATTGGGAAGCTGTTCTAACTACAACATGTAGTTTGTTGTGGTTGTTTTAATGGATTCTGGGGTTCTAGGAATAAGTTATCATCATGATTTTTTTTTTTTTTTACAAAATGAGGTTGGGCATCCTTGTTAAACAAAGAGCTAGATTAGGATGAGTCTGGCCAGCAAAAGTGCTTCTGACATCCAGGACATTCCCCACTCTGATCTTTTCCGGAGTGACATTTCATCTGTCCTCTCTAGGAAGCTGACCTGGTTCCTGTCCTCCAGCTGACCAGTACCTAGAATGTCAACAAAATGACTCATCTCCAACATCCTGTCCTTTTCCTGGAGAAAGAACTGTTTGCTTTTGGAAAATATAGAATTTACCTCTATGGGGAAAACCCAAAGCCAGCATTATTTCACCACAGGTTCCCTTAACTGATGCCTCTGGTTTCTTCTGCTGCTCCTCCTCCCTTTTCTTTCCCTTCTTCTCGTTCTGCTCCCCTTTCTTCTCTCTGTTTAGGGGGTGGGTTGGTAATTGAACTCAGGGCCTTACGTATTCTGAGTAAATGTTCTGTGCAAGCTGTACCCCAGGCCCCCTCTTGTGACTTGTGTGACTTGTGTTGGTTCTTCCTGTATCCACTGTGTATGCAAATGGGGCTTTAGGTGTGGGAGGAGCTTGGAGAGGGGAGCTGTGGTGCTTCTAGACACAGCTCAAGGTGAAGAGGAGCTGGGAGCTAGCAGCTGCTCATGATGATCACCGCGGCTTAGTGCCCTGTGTTGGCATTCTGAGTTTGCTGTCTTTGACTTGATGCTGTGGGAGGATTTAGAGCATGTCATCTGACTGCTCGAGCCAGTTCCTTCTGTGTTAGGATCTCACTGAGGTTATAACACACTTAGCAACGTGTTTCACATGAAAAGCACCTGATATACATTGAGTTGTCAACCAGAAGCTCAGGGAATGTAGCACAGCAGGAATTCTTCTGGTGTGTAGGACACACTGTTACAACTTAATATCAAGAGATTCCCAAAACAATAAAGGCCATTGTCTCTGCTCTTGAATTGCCCACCAAAATCTTTTGTTTTTCAACTTTTTATTTTTTATTTTTATTTTTGTTTTTGGAGACAGTTCTCACTGTACAGCAGTAGACTGAGAATGCCCTATGTAACTATTAGCTATAGTGGGTTAGATGAAAATGGCTTCCCTACACTCAGATATTTATTTGGATGTTTAGTTTCTAGTTGGTGGACTGTTTAGGAAGAATTAGGAGGTATGGTCTTGTGGGAGGAGGTGTCTCATCATGGGTGAGCTTCAGTAAGGTTTTAAAAGCCCACACCAAGCCTGGCCCCCCCTTCTCTTTCTGCCTTCAACTTGGGGGTCAGATGTGAGTTCTTATTATAGCTGTCTGCCACCATGCTTCTTATTGCGATGATCGTGAACTTACCCTCTGAAACTATAAAGCAAGCTCCCATTTAAATGCTTTTTTTATAAGCTGTCTTGGTTATGGTGTCTCTTCATAGCAACATAATAGCAATGAAGACAGTAGCCTAGGCTGGCCTGGAACTCAGAGGTTTGCCTGCTTCTGACTCCCAAGCACTGGCATTAAACATTTGAGCATCACACCTGGCTCCCCAAAAATCTTTCTTGATATTAAGTTGGAATTGAGTCTGTCACCATTCTGATATGGAGTTGGGAGGGGCTCAGGAATCCCCACCACTGAGGAGCTATTGACCATTGATGGCTTTTGGAGGAGGGAGAATAATTGTCAGGGGTATAGCCTTCGGTGGGTTAATCATGTTCCCAAATGTTATTTGAAAAAGTGGTGTGTGGGGCGTGTGTGGTAAGGAGTAGATCTGGAGGGATTAGGGGTGCTTGTATGAATATGATCAAAATACATTGTATAAAATACCCCCCTCTCTTTTTGAGACAGGGTTTCTCTGTGTAGTGTGCAGTGTGTATCGTTGGCTGTCGGAGTCACTTTGTAAACCAGGATTCAAACTCACAGTGATCTGCCTGCCTCTGCCTCCCAAGTGCTGGCATTAAAGGCGTGCGCCACCACGCCTGCCATATTGTATAAAATTCTCAAAAAATAAAAATATCTATTTAAAGATTTTTTTTAATAAGTCCTATTTCTTGGAACTTTACTTAGAAGAGTAGATTACCCATGCCCCCAGATTTATATTTATGCATGTTTTGCTGGCATATATGCTTGTGCCTGAGATTATGTTATAGACAGTTACTAGCCATAATGTGGTGATTGGAGGCAGATAGTACTCTTAACTGCTGAGCCATCTCTCTGGCCCTTTTTCCTTTCCCTCCCTCCTTTCCTTATCCCTCCCTCTCTCTCACCCCTCCCCCTCTTTCTTCCTGCATGGTCTTATCATATAGGCCCACATTGGCCTTGAACTCTGGGTAGACAGGGATGGTGATGACCTTGAACACTCTTCCTGTTTCCGCTTCTCAAGTATGGAGTAGCAGGTGTATAAGACTGTACTCAGCTGGGCTCTGAGATTTTATGACTTCTTATTTCAGTGAGTGTATACGCATGTTTTCTCCACTGTGACACAGGATGTCCACAGTGAGTGCAAATCCTTATCCACTAATTTCAGGATTAAATAATTTAGTTTTCCTCCTTTCTACACTGATGTTGCTTTGTTTTTCAAAGGGGGAACCCTCTCACTTCTCTAAGTAAGCTGCATTGTCCTAGGAAGGAGAGGCATAGCGTGAGCTTTTCTTGTGAAATCATGAGCACTCTTTGAGGTCTGAATAGATACTGGTGTTAGGAATGAGGAGGAGGGAGGCACTCCTAGGGGAAGGGGAAGAGAAAGATGGGATGAGTTTTCTTTTCGTAGGTGTCTTGAAACTGTGGCCGAAGACATTTGGCAGTCTCTTACACATGGCAGTCTCAGTTCCTTTCCTGGGCCACTTTCACCTCTTAGGTTCTGATTTTCATGGTGTGCTGCTGCGCTGTCCTCTGGCTTCAGAGCCTATGTTGTTGCATTGCTCTCCCCACACTAAGAGATGCTCCATTTACAGAAGAGTGACTTGAGGCTCACTGTCAAGCAGTGCTCTTTCCAGTGTGCTGCCTGCATTTGTGAGCCAATTTGCTTCCTCTTCCTTAGAACCAAGCCTTTTTCTTCCCTACCTTTCCACTTCCTGGGAGGAATAGCAAATACATCACAGTATACAGTCCCTGGCACACACAGGTCCTCAGAGCAGGAGAGGAACGGGAAATGATGAACACACTGCTTGAAGCCCGGCTGAAGCGCTGGGCATTTAGGGGACTGAGTAGTTGGCTTGTAACAGAGTGGGAACTGGCTAAACAGTTGGGCTAATGAAACGCTCGGCTATCTTTTAGTTACACCTGGAGTCTACAGGGCAGGAGGAACAGGGCTCAGAGTTTCTGGGCAGTGGATGAGTATAGTTCCTAAGATGCAATTGAAAATTTAAAAAATCCTGGCTATATGTTTGTCTGTAAAGAAATCAACAGATTCTGAATAGTTGTGGTATGTGGCTCTTGTATGTGTATGCGGTGAGTGTGTGTGCGTGCGCGCGTATGTATGTGTGTGTGAGTGAGAGAGTGTGTCTGTGTGTGTACATGTCTGCAGGCGCACACATCTGTGTCTAAGTGTACAGAGGCCCTCTAACCTCAGATGTTCTTCTGTTTCACTCTCTGCTTCTGAGATGAGGCTCCTCACTGATCCCAGTCCTTAGACTGGCTGGGCAGGGACCTCCAGGGATCTGCCTGTCTCCACTGTCCCACCTCAGGGGCTGGGATCACAGATGCATACTGTTTTGCGTTCACACTGTTGCTGGAGAACCGAATTCAGGCTAAGGGTGATGCAGAAGTGCTTTCCTCAGTGAGCTGTCACCTAAGCTCTGGGCTGCTGTCACTTCGTCTGTTTCTTTAAACAAAGCGATTCTGCCTTGTTCTCTTGTGCCTTTGTGTTTTGCTGTAGTCTGCCTAGGGAGAGTAAGCCAGCTAAGGTTGGCAATTGGTTTATGAATCATTTATGGGTTTCTAGCCTCAGGAGTGTGAGGACTGAAGTGAGAATATCTGGAGTTCTCTGTTAGTTCTCAAGTTTCTAGCCTCACATTTTACCTTTTTTTCTTTTTCTTTTTTCCTTTAAAAAAAAAATGAAGTGAAGACTCTGTTATGTGTTGAATTGTCACTGTGTTTTTCTTGAATGTTCTGACTGAAGATATGGTTGAAGTGTGCACCCCTGTGTGTGGATTTCCAAAGCTAACCCTGGGCAAATGCTTAAAAATAACAACAAACAGTTAATGGTTAAGAGGGATGAAGGAATGGGAGTTGTCTTCATAAATTCCTTCTCTGGCTTTGGAAGTCATGAGTTAAAAGCCTTTAATGAAGCTTTGGCCTGTGCAAAAGCTTTCTTCTTGTGCCCTGCCCCTTACCTCATCTGTATAGCAAGGTACTACATTGCTGTGAGGAAATTGGACGAGCTGGGTTCTGCCTGGCCCTGGCTGTGTTTTTTTCCCCCCCAGGGCTTAGGGAAATGGCAGCCACCAAAACTGCCTTTAGTATACAAATGATTAGGAAATGATACTTGTTCCTTAATTTTTGATAACATTGGTTGTTTGGGTGAAGACATAGAGGAAGATAGTAAAATTATGGACCTTGCTCTGTGCTAAAGCTAGAGCCATTTTTTAGAATTCCCCAAAAGAGGTTAGGAGACAGGTGTGGGTGTTCTGACAGTCAGGGTAAGGTAGTACAATAGGTACGAAACAGTCCACTGTTGCTGAGAAGCATCGGCTCCCCACTTGGATCCACAGGGTCACTAAAAGAGCACGAAGGGCTGGAACACTGACCTTTGTTTGTGTGTATCTGCTTTATTTTGGGTCAGATTCCTCTTTGACTCTGCATCGGCACGAGAATCACTCAAGCAGTGTCTATGTACATAACTTGTGTCATCCTGTTCAAGGCTGAAGGCACACAGGTTGAGTCCAATCACCTGAGATTTTTAAGAGCAAACCAGGGCAAGACAGACCACCCAGATAAAGGTGATGGCTCCTGGAGGCAGCACCTTGGAGCAAAAACAAGCATCTTCTAGAAAACAAGTTGGTCCTTTCAGGATAAACAATTTTCTGGACCACAGTGCAGGACCAGGACCACACCTTGGCCAGAACTGATTAATTATGAGTGTGTTTTGCCCATGGCCCCAATTCTTCTGTTTAAACCTAACTCCCATCAGTACCTAGGACGACAAATGTGGGAGCACAAATCTCCTCTCTCTGCTTTTCATCATTTGTTTTTTTAATTGACAAAGTGGCCTGGCTGGAGCTGGGACTTCTGTTACATAAGGAATATGATTAATATTGTGGGAAAAGACATTGGTGGAGTAGGGTGTACTTACAACTTGATGTGTAGTACAGTTGAGAGTATTAAATGAAGCTGATGCCAATGTGGCTACTGTGTCGAGTCTGGGTACCTGAGGATCTGGCTTAGCTAACTTTGCAATGGTGGGGAACTGATTGACACTGAGGTTGTTTCAATGAGAATATCACGTATGATTCCCAGATATACCTTTTAGAAGAACTGTTACAAATGGCACCTTGAAGGAGCATCTAACTTGTTCATGGTCCTGCTGCTTAGGAGTGGAGACTGGGGTTTAAAACCATGACATAAAATCATGCCTTTGCCGGAGTCAAGGTTACTGAGATAAGGAAAAGTTGAACCAGAAGAAAAGTTTCCGAGGTACAGAAGTCGACAGGGGCATGGGCAGTGACTAGCTGAGTGAACTGAGGCTGAATGGGTGGGAGGGACTAATTTTGACAGTTGTGGAGGAGCAGCAGTGGGATAGCAAGAATAAACAATAGGCTCTGCTCATGCACTCCATGAGGTCAGCCAACGGTCTCTGCTCAGTGTCCACTTCATGTTTTGGCCTCTACCAAACAGCTGTCACTCCAAGTGTTTTCTGGTTGTGAGCGCAAGGCTTTGGTGCCAGACCTCTGTATAACACATGAGTATTGACTCTAGGCAGTAGTGATGCTCACTCACTCTGAGTAGAGCCTAAACCTCCACATCCCGAGTCACGTTGCCCTTGCCTGCAGCTGATAAATGGCTGTCTTTCATAACACCATGGCACTGGTCCCTGATGGATAGGTCCTCTCTGGGACGAACCACGCTTCTTTCTGGTCAAGTTCAGAACATCAGGGAGTCGGTGGAGCTCATGATAAGTAGGCGTGGCATTCTGAAGGTGATTGTGTCAAGGCCCCAGATTCTCTGACTTGACCAAACAGCAAGGCTGACCAGACCTTGGAAGGATGCGAGATAATTTGGTTACTTTCATGGTGGATCAGGCGAGAGTCCCAACCGCATTGACCTCATTTCTTCCCTGCAGTCCTCAATGTCTGGACTATGTCTTTTGGGTTTGTAAGCATAGACCTGCTGGCACTCAGAGGAAGGATAGCAGGCTACCAAGAAGAGACTTGATACCCATATGAGCATATAAAGGGGGAGGAAGTCCCCCTCAGGCACAGTCATAGGGGAGGGGAGTAAGGGGAAAATGGAAGGGAGGGAAGAATGGGAGGATACAAGGGATGAGATAACCATTAAGATGTAACAAGAATAAATTAATAAAAAAAATAAATTAATAAAAAAAAAAAGAAATCTGTCCATAGGCCATCTTTGCTCATTACTCACACTCTTCTTTGATAGTACTCTCCTGGGAGGAGAAGTGAGATGTGAAGTGGATCCTAAGATCCTATTCCATTTCCTAAGAGGATTTGAACCCACTTCGGGCTGGGTAAAGAGCCAGCTAACTAATTTCTCTATTACTAGGATTAGGATCACAGCACTGTTTAGCTCAGTCAACCATGCTCTACATAACAACAGACCACATAGGGACAGATAACCATGAGCTGAAAAAAATCTCTTGTCTGCTAGGGTTGTAGGCATCTTACCTCTTCGCAGGGATGCTGATGTAAAACTGCTGTAGTGCAAACAACCATGTGTAGTAAGTACATAATGGTGATGATGAGAATGAAGGGCTGTGCTATTGGTCTTTGTTGTCATTGTGCTGTACGATTTATTATTAGGGTGTGCTTCTTCCAAAACAGACAAACAGCAGCAGCAGCGGAATCAAACCCCTTTCACGGCAAACGGCATGCTGTTAGCTTGTGTTGTGTCGCTTGTTTTTACCAGTCTCTTGACTTTGTTAAGAGGCCGTGTCCAGTGGTTGACCCTGTGTTGCTGAGGTCTGTGTAAGAACCCTCTATGATGTTGCCACAAAGAGAAAGTTGTGTAAGATACCAGAACATGTCTCTGTTGTCAAGTGATGCATGGCTGCATTGGGCAAAATGCCTGGTCATTTGTTCACTGCCTTACTTGGGCGCGGTGTCATCTGTCTCTATCTCCAACTTCCTCTTCCAGAAAATTTCCACAATTTGATAAGTACATTTAACGTCAGTGACTCTCTTGTGGCCAAACTCCTGAGGTGCTGGGCACATGGCACCTTAAATATTTAGCATTATCATCATCTTTATCTTCATCTTCACCATTTTATCTTATGTGTCTGGGCTGGAGTTAAAGGAAGTTCTGAGTGGAGAACACTCTGGATCCCCTAGGACTGGAGTTACAGACAGTTGTGAGCCTTCATGTGGGGGCTGGGGGTTGAACTTGTCCTCTGCAAGAGCAGCCAGTGAGCTTAACCAATGAGCTATCTTTCTAGCTCCACCTTTTTATTTGGGGTATCAGATGCCCTTTGCTGAATTCTGTGGTCTTTCAGCTTCCAGTGGAGGTATGATGGCTAACTTCCCAATTAATATTTCAGTGAGCAGGGGGTCTGTGTTAGCCCTACCATGTTTCTTTTGTGATGTGGAGGAGGTGATCCCTATTATGGCCATAAAAACACCTCAAATGTCACCTGGGAGACAAGTGCTAGGCCACATACTTATTTTGGTTCAATTTCCTCCCCCAAAGATTTTGTACTCAGTAGTACTTAGCAGTTGAGTGCCAACTGAACTTTGACCTTGTTGTATAGTCAGTCATTAAAGTCTGTGGTCTACAGACTTGGGGTTGTGAGTTGGGGTGTGGATCTGAGCATAACAAAAAGGGAAAAGGGAAAACGGTGTTTTGGGGGGCTACATCAGTAAAGCTGATTTTCATCTCAAGTGTTGTGCTTTTGGGCAGGTGGCATTTGGAGGCCAGTGAAAGCTATACTTGGCGCAAAAAGAATGCCAAAAGAGAGACTTCTCCCCAGGGACTGGGCAGATAGGAAAACTGCAGCTCTCCTGGGGGGTCTCTTTTCAGTGCCCTTTAGAGTAAGCTATTTTCTGATTCTGTCTTTTCTCATTTTTTTTTTCCTTCTCCTTCACAAGTGTAACATGTTACTTTTTAAAATGTGGAACAAAATTGTTGCCAGTGTTCTTTTGAGTTGACTGTAATCTTAAATTCTTCCTGATTAGTTTCTCTTTTTAGCGCCCCTGATATGGAGACATTTTTACTAATGGAGTAAAATCCAGGGGAGAAAGAATTGGCCAGTGCTAGTTGATGTAAACGTCTACTTTGGGTGGACGGTTACCTGTCTGAGGGGATCCAGTGTGTGTCAGTCAGCAGCAATTTGTCAGCAATAGTTCCAATATTGACAACTACGGAGAGAAAGACTGTTGCCCAGCAAATGTTAGGCCGGGTAGTTTCCTCCGTCCACTTTCCTTGTTCTCCTCATCTTGCAGCTTCTCTGCACCAGCTAGAAGTGTTACTTCTGTTTCCATTTTCCTTATTCCCAATTGTATAGAAGGCAAGACTTCCCTTGGTCAGGCTCCGTCCTGATCCTCAGGATGCCCCTTCAGGGAGGCCACGAGAAATGGTTGGTATTTCCTCACCTCTAGGTTGCTAAAGCCTTGTAACATATTATTAAAAAAAAAAAAAAAAAAAAAAAAAAAGGCTAACCAAACAACAAAAACTAATTCCCCAAACCTCTAACACCTGAGAGATTGGGAAGACCTTTTGGTAAATAAAATTGGAAGACCTTATCTAGGAATGTGGCTCAGTGCCTAGAGTAATGGCCTAGCACACTATACTTCCCAAGTTTCTAAGGCCTGGAAGGACATTTGGCCACACCCCACACAACGTACACCCCAAGGTAAGATCCCTCTAGCACAGTACTTTAGGTTCACTATAGAAACTAGAAGTTCATCAAAGCATGTTTCACTCCCTATGACATTAACATAGAACCAAAAAAGTGAACTATGAGTGGAATCTCAGGTGGGTGACAAGGGTCAGGTAGACCATTAGAATAGGTGAGCTGAACTGTTGATCGGGGTTGTCAGAAGGCCTGCACTCCCTGCATCAGCCTGGCTCGCTCCTCCTCTGAGGCACCATCGACCATGTCCTATGCTCTCCCTGTTCATTCGGGTCTCATTTGGGTGCTTTGGCATCTTAGAAATGCATGTTTTCATTCCTTACTTGTTGTTACTGGTCTGTGGCAGTAGCCAAGTCAGCTACTTTGCCCATCTTTGTGTTTCTTCATCTGCAAAATGCCCCAAAATAAATAAGACGTACCCAAAGGGCGGGGGGGGGGGGGGGCGGCACTGCTGAGTAAGAGAGGACTGGGGACTTAGCTCCTGTGCCTCAGGCCTGGGGTTCCATCCAGTAAGATGGAGATGTGGACAGTGAGCATATGAACATAATCTGTTTCAGAGAGTACTTCAGTTGTTCATTAATCAAATTAGCTAATTTTCATAAAATACTTCAAAGAGTGCTTGACATTAGGTAAGTAATGTCACATTTGATTAGAATAAAAGTTAAGTTTTTAAATGATTTCTTTCACTGGCAGTAAATCATAGGGCATCATAAAAGTCAAGTTTAAAAATGAGAGCCAAGTGTAATGATGCCTGCCTGTAATCTCAGCACTTGGGAGGCAGAGGTGGGAGGATTAGGAGGACTCCAAGGCTAAATATTGAGACTCCAAGGCCAGCCTGGGCAGATGCTATCCCATGTCAAAAAACAGCTAACACAGCTGTTGCTGTTTCGATGGGGGGGGGGGGATTGAAAATATTCTAAACATAGATTGTGGTGGTAATGACACAACTCTATATAAATTGATTATACTTTTAAATGACTGAGTTTTATGACAAAGTATACTTCAATAAAGTAGTTTTTAAAACAACCCATCAAATAGGTGGTTTTTTTACACATGAGTAAGACCCTATAATAATAGAAAGCAACATTCTAATTCTCGTTGGGATTAGAACCCAGGGTGTCAAATCCCTGTTCCTGGTGTGTCTTCAGGCAATAGCATGGTAGTGACAGCCACAGGTGTGGAACATACATGATCTCTTTACATGGGACACCGAGACTTAGGCAAGCAGCAATGTGTGGGAACAGAGAGAGTCCCAAGGCAGCTCACAGCTTCTGGGAAGGATGTATCACCCAACCACAGAACAATGTAAGAACTGGAAAGCATGCCTCAACAAGAATGTACTTTCCCTGAATTTCTTAAGTGTCTTCCTTAGAAAACAGGAGCAGTGCAGTGTGACCCCACATCAAGAGTTCAAGCTATGCTGGGTGGTGGTGGCGGTGGTGGTGCACGCCTTTAATCCCAGCACTCAGGAGACAGAGGCAGGTGGATCTCTGAGAGTTCAAGGCCAGCTTGGTCTACAAAGTGAGTCTAGGACAGCCAGGGCTGTTACAAAGAAAAACAAACAAACAAACAAACGAGTTCAAGCCCTGTGAGACCGGTGGTGGTGATTTCAAATCTATGCCTTGCAGCCTATGGCAGCTTTTTTTCACCTCTCCAAAACCTATTTCCTCCTTAACAAAACTGCCTGTTCTCTACGTGTTCCTAAGCATATAGTAGCATCCCAACTCAGGAACAGGAACAGCAGTTACTCTATGCTGTAATTATATGTAAATGTAACCCACACCATGCAAAATAGCGAGGCCACCAGTGCTGTTCATTTATTTCTCTTCACAGCACTTCTGTGACAGCAGTCCTTGGTAATACTTCTCTACTCCCTACATTTTACCCAAAACAAAAGAAAATTAGCTCCACGGCAGTGGCCGGGGGTTCAATAATGGGAAGACACGCTGATGACAGAATTCAGCCACCCCACACTTGTTCAAGTTCCAAGGTGAATTTGGTATTCTCTGGGAAGTATTTGAAGCAAGAATTTGTAGAATTTGAAGAATTTGTTAGAGTACACCCACTACTACCACTAGTTGTCCTGGCACAGTGTACATTAATTCATAGTCACCGAGAGCCCCACCCATGCAGCGCCTATGGGCAGTCCCTTATAACTCTGAATTACGGCTCATGTTTTTGATGCGCATGTGCACTGACTTTGTAAAGTCACATGTCTTCAGGTTAGTAATTATGTCCAGAAACATAATCCTGATGCTGTGGTGCTCATGTTCTGCCTCCATCTAGGAGGCAGATGCAGTGAGTACTTGAAAAGACTAGCCTGAGAGGGAGGCACATCACCGCAGGGTCCAGGTTAGCCAACAATTTGTTGTCAGCACTCTGAAGTAATTCAGCTGACTTCTAGCCAGATATGTATGGAAACTAGCCATATGCCAGCAAGGTTCCTAAGTAATGCTGAAAGAAGGACTCGGGGCCAGAGAGATGGCTCAGAGGTTAGGAGCATTGCTTATTTCTCCAGAGAACCCAAATTTGGTCCCAGCACCTACATTACAATTCATGTCTGTTAAACTCCAGTTCAGGAAGTCAGATACCCTCTTCTGGCCTCCATGGGTACCAGACGCACATGTGGTACACAGACATACATGCAGGGCATCACTTACACACATAAATAATTTTTAAAAGAGGAAATGGCCTAATGTAAACCAACTATCAACTCCAACTTTCTTATCACGTTCACTGTTAGACCTTCTAAAAGCAGTGCTTACATTACTATATATTTCCAGAATATTCCTACACAGATAATTAATTGTACCAACAGTGAGACTGATTCGTCACCTAATAGCTAAAGGCATTCTCTGTTCATGTCACCACACAAACTCTCAAGCTCCTGTGGTAGACCCAGAACCTTGCCGTTTTTGTCTGACCAATATAACCCTTCAACACTTAACTTCTCCACCACTGATTGTGGTGGTTTGAAAGAAAATGACCCCCTTAGGCTTGTGGAGGCACTGTGAGGAGATGTAGCCTTGTTGGAGTAGGTGTGGCTTTGTTGGAGGAAGTGTGTCATTCGTGAGCGAGCTTTGAACTCCCATCTGCTCAGGCCAGGTCTAGTGTGACGTTCACTTCCTGCTGTTTGCAGATCCAGATGTAGACCTCAGCTCCTTCCCCAGCACCACGTCTGCCTGCATACCACCATGCTTCCAACCATGATGATAATGGACTAAGCCTCTGAAATTGTAAGCCCGCCCTTTTTTAAATGTAAGAGTTGCAGTGGCCATAATGTCGCTTCAAAACCCCAAGCTAAGACACTGACACGCACCCTTCTAGGGACCAGAAGAGAAGCTCGAATCACCAAGAGTCACAGATTAAAGCACTTATCTTAAGGAAGCGTGATCAGGTCACATCCGTGTGACATTTGCTCGATCAGTACCTAGTGAGCGTAAGATGGCAAGTGACAGAACAGCAAAGTGCACTGCTATGCAGAGAGGAAGATCTACATCTGAGTCACCAAAGCTGGACTACAAGATCTTAAATCCAAGTGCAATCTTATTCCTGCCCCTCTTGGTGGCATACTGTCTGTTGAGAGAAATGAGGCTAATCTGGACCAGTGAACATTCACACCGTGAGAAACCACAGCCTGCTCTAATTTATTACCTGAGACACACTGGTAGAGTCAAGGAGTCATTCTGTTTGCTTACTTGATCCACATTTCATACCTTGGCGGTGTCCCTTGGGAAATTAAAACGTATTTTGGTAAGGTGTAGTTGCAGGTTAAATACAGCTGCTAAAATCTAATCTCACTGAAGGCTTCTTCTCGATCCTAGAGTTATCACAGCGCTAGCTTGGCTACAAGTCAGCAGGAATGACTGTGGATCAGGCGCTTCCAACTGTGATGTATTTGTAGAGTCTGCAGCTGAGCAACAGAAAGAAGTCCACACCCGTTGGATTTGATTCTAGCCTTGGTCCTTCACCTATTACACAAGCCAAGATGTTAAGCACGCCAGCCTTCTCTAGTGAGGGCTGAGGTCTGGCGTGGTTTCTTACAGATGTTAGCGAGCACACTCATTTCCTGTGAAAGGTGGGGACTAAAAACTGGTCAGTAGTTACTGTCACCATCTCCTAGTCTTGCTTTGATAAATAAGTGACTCTCCCTCTCAAGCAGATTCTGGGGACGTGGCAAACACTCCGTACTTCCCTTGCTCTAGCTCTCTTCCCATCCTCCAGCCTCCGCCTCCTGCTCTCACGGGAGTCCCAGGAAGACAAGGCTTCTGCCTTCTTTTATGGCTACTGGGGAAAGCATTTCAAAGGATCTCTGGGGACTGAGCAGGACGTCTATAAAACTTTCCTTCCACTCACCAATCTCTCACTAAGTAGTGTTGCAATCCTGAAAAGCCTTCTTCCATCCTAGCCTGGAGATGTTCCAATGAATGGGGATTTCCCCAATTCCTGGCCAGACCAACCCTGACTGACCATCCACTTCCTGTTCAAAACTTCACAGGAGCTGGCAGCAGGAAGAGGGGCATCTGAAATTTGCTCTTCCACTTGGCTGCGTACTGCTGCCTTTGTTGCCCCTGGAGAACACATTTAACTTTAGCATAAAATGCTGTGGCAAGTATTTCTCTGGAGAGGCCACTCATAAGAACTGGGTGTTTTTGTTTAAGGGAGCAGCTTCTTACTAAATTCTCTCAAGAAAAACCTTCTCTGGAAGTCTTCAGTGTTCAGCAATGGCATTATCTTCCCATCTGTCTTCTATAGTATAAAATGGAACCAAAACTGGCTCATTTGAAATAAACTTGATGTGCTTCACACTATAACAAGAATAGAGTAAGATGGAGAATGGGCCACAAGCAGCAACTCAATGTTGCTATCATCCTGCTCAAAAACAAACAAACAAACAAGCAAACAAACCCGCCTTTTAAGCGACCCCGATGGGAACACTCAGGAAGAGAAAACAGGATAAGCAAATCACATTTGTAAAGTGGACCACTTTTCAAACCACACTTAAGACTTCTTAAGCCTGTGGCATAAGCTCAGTGTCATCATGCCCGCTGCAAAAATAAGTCTAAAAGGACATCGCTTGCTCACCTATGCCTACTCACAGTGTGCCAGATCTGAATGGAAATCAAAGCTGCATCTATAAGGAAAGAATCCGCATGACTAACATTACTCTATAACTGATAAGGGAATATCCAGATTACAGGAAGGATCTCTGAGGTTGCATGCATGCATACACACAGTAACAGAATTGACTACAGCTGCCACATAGGAGCACAGCTCACACCTCTGCTACAGGCTTCCTCAGTGCATTTCAGGGCGAGTCCTTATAGCTTATGACATTTTCTATGCTTAAGACACACAAGCACAAGTCTGAGAGGATCTCAAGGTCCTTGGACACATTATCTCCATTTTTGTTTCTCTTAGGTCCTTAAGAGCAAAAGCAACTGCTACCTAACTAGAAGCCTAGTTGTTTGCAAACAGAATTGCAGGTGACAATCAGCAGTGTCTGGGTAGTCACGGTGGCCTGTAATTCCCAGGCCAGGAGAGGAGAGTCAATCCTCATTCAACCGGAACAGCCATAAGACATGGCTAGAAGCTGCACAATTGGAAGGACTCAAATTCATCAAGAATGAATTAAAGCCCCGCCCCCCTCTTCCCTCCAGCTCTCACCCTAACCCAAATGGGTCCTGCATGTGGTTTAGAAAAGCCTAAGTGCTATGCTCTCCACTGAGAGGCTCCCAGAGAGAAAATGCAAGATGGCCGAAGACATCAGTAATCGCATTAAAGGTGCTTGAAACACTAAAGAAAATAGCAAAGTACAAAGGGGCAAAGGGAGAAAGTGGGGTGAAAGGAGCCCAGTTACATTACAAAGCCATGAAAGAGGACAGAAGCAGTCTGCCTTGCTGCCTGCAGTGCATGTTTGCCAAGCTAACCATAATTCTGAGTCCATCAGAATCCATAACTTTCACAACTCATTTGTTAGGCTCCATACACTATTAGGAGAGCAAATGACTTTATTGGAATAGACCGTAGAAAATTCTGCTGTCTTGCTGGTTCTTCATTCAGAAAGCCCTTGTTCCTCCCTGCTAGAAATAATTGATTTAGTGCATCCTTGCATGTGCACATCGGGGCCGGCAGTGTATCTAGATCGCATTGTCTTACTGGAACCAGCCTAAGCACTCTTCTGGGGGGAAACATCTCTAATTGTGGAAAGGGACTCGCTTGTTCTGCCCACACTCCTGGCCCCTCCTGCTCCCTTCCCCCACGTGGGCTCCAGCCTCTGAGTACCAGGCGCCATTAGTACAGTAATAAAACCGCTACTGTTTGGTTAGCAGTAATGAGTTCTAAAAGTATCAATGGAGTGTTTCACGGAGAAGGGCTGTTGTTAGGTGCAGCACCAATCAAGGACAGCAGATAGCACAGCTTTTTAAAAAGCATGTCAGGACCGCAAAGAAAAAGTAGCACAACCCATGCTCCTCGAGGACAGCACAGTGTAACTTGGACAACTAAGACAAATAAGCCATGAACAAACACTTTCCACAGAGCTGTCTCCACTGTAACCTGCTTTTATAGTCCAGAGGTAACTGTTCAGTTTTGAGAGCTGGCGTTTCAGGTGTCTTCTCTGTTCTCTTCCCCAAAGCCACCCAGACTTGCCATTTTTTTTTTTTTTTTTTTTTTTATTTTTTTAATATCATTGTATTTACTGACTTTTAAAAAGAGGAAAAGAAAATGGAGAGGAAAACATATTTAAATACAATAGTTCTGCCTCAGTTTCCTGTGTACTAGTTTTGAGGGTGGAAAGTACATTCATTAGCTGCTAACCTTCCAGGCTCTGTTTTTTCAGCAGATAGTGCGGGTTGAAATGCGAACTCGATGATTTTCGGCCAGTTACAACCGTAAGCTCATGTGGTCCAAATTCATTGCAATTAAAACACTTGGTCACAGGCTGCAGAGATGGCTCAGCAGTTTAGAGCACTGGCTGTTCTGTCAAAGGACCTGGGTTCAATTCCTAGAACCCACATGGCAGCTTCCAACTGTCTGTAATGATAGTTCCAGAGGATCCAGCCCTCACACAGACATACATGCAGGTAGAATACCAATGTACATAAAATAAAAATAAATAATTAAAACACTTTGGTCACTTGGATGAGAAAAAAATATTGAAGTAAATTTCCATTTTAATTAAGGTTTTGATTTTCTCTTGAAGAGAAAACTTTATTAATGATGGATGATAGATAGTTGATATAAACAGACAAATTTTTGTAACAGTTTCATCTATTCCAGTCTATTTTGAATTTACTGTGTAGCTGAAAAATGGCCTTGAACTCCTGTTCCTGCCTCCAGACTACAGGCGTGTACTACCTTACCCAGTGTAAGTTAGTAGAGCTACTAGCTAAAGAATATTCTGGGAATTTCACCTGTGGTTAACACAAGGTTATCCACATTTTCCCGTTAGCTTTGCATTTGTTTTCAGTGAACATACTTGTAGAAACTTGGGACTGTTCTGTGAGAGGGGTTGGGCCCAGTGTTTGGTCCTGCCCTTAGCCTCACCTCACTCCTCCTCTTTTACAAATGGTTACTGTATTTAGTGTGCCAGGGTGCCCCCTAGCCTTGCCTGCACTGAAGCCTGGGACCATTGCTCTGTTTAAGAAGATGGTCTCTGGCTCTCCTGGGCAGACACGCTCATGAAGGTGGCACAGCGGTTGATTGCAGATCACACCAGTTCTCTCTGGCAATGGGGATCTGGAAGATGCGAATCATGCTGATAGTTCCCTTTTGGCTGCAGAGAGAAAACTCACCACACAGGCTTTTCTGTAGCATTTCTCTGTCCTCAGGCCTCCAGCAGGTTTTGGAAAAACTGCAATCACATTTAATGACTATCTGTTAGTACACTCTGGGATGGGAAAATTGGATTCTTTGTACTTGATCTGTAGGCCTTTGCAATGTATTAATTAATTAGTTACTTTTACCTCTTTGGCTACTACGTTTGTAGTCTTGATAGGTTTGATCTTCACCAGAAAGGCCAAGATGAAATCTGCTTCAGACAGATTTCCATCTGTTTCAGAGCCTCTTAACTTTATGGCAGCCATATTGTCCAAGTGAGAATGAATATTGTGGGACCAGAGCCAGAATTGCAGGACTGTGTTAGAGATTATAATTCTGTTAAGTTTGAAATCCCACTGCTATTTTTCTTGTGGCACTTTTGGAGTATATACTTTTCAAAATAACATTCAGACATAAGATTCTGTATTACTGGTTTTATAAAGTCAACAACAGTAGCCATTTGGACACCTGTGTTGAATGCTGGTGGATAGCTGAGAAGTCCAGGAAGCCTATTTTAGGGAATTCCCAGTCAAGCCCCCCTTGTCCATTGGCTTCTTTCTGTTGACCCCTGGGGTGCGTGCGTGCGTGCGTGCGTGCGTGCGTACCTGCGTGCCTGTATATCCAGCCCAGCTGCATTTCACTGGCAGAGCTTGGGAAACATTGCCAGTGACCTGACCTGGTGGAGAGGTACTTCTTGTCACTTAGAGCAGCGATGCCCAGGAGACCATGCTCTGTGGAAGAACCCAGTGGCAGTTTGGCTTTAGAGTCAGGATTGTCTAATCTCTCTGAGCTTCCTTATCTGAGGATAAGCAGCAGTATGGTTAACTTGCAGCTTGTGTGGTTTGCTTCTGTGGAGCTGTGCTGGCTCACAAGTGACAGCTCTGACCAAGGAATGCTGGGATGGGACCTGGGAAGCTCTTGAGACTGAAGGCCAAGAAGCCAGTGGGAGAGATTTTCTTGATATTTGCCCTTTGTACATCAGCAGTTTTAGTAGTGCAAAAAGCTACTGTGTAATTAAGTTCAACCTCTGTTTTTTCAGGGTGGGCTTTCCCTGTGCTGTGGACAGCATCGCTCATGTGGTTGTGATGTTCTTAGTCACTCAGTGATGATAGCCACCTCCTACCCTGTGACATTTAAACTAGGTGCCACTACAGCACCAGCTGTGGTTTCCGGTACTTGATGGGTCTGTAAATATTTTTTCCTGCAAAATTTTGCACACTGACCTTTCTGTATCTGGCTCCTCACCCATCATCCTTTTCCCTTGTGACATCCATATGGTCTCTTCCTGTCTTGTTCTGACTTAGGCAGTTTATGCTGAAGTGCACATGTACATGCACATTTATAAGTTGTCTTCAGAAGTTTGTGTACATTAAGAATCCAGGCGTTCCTCTCTGTCTTTCACAGAGTGTGGTGTCAACATTTCAGATACTGAGGAAAATCATGAGCAAATGGCAGGGTTGATGGGAGGGTGCCCAGGTTAGGGTGTTTACTCACTTTTACCTTCCGGGCGTCATGTTTCTCATTGTTGTTGATTAGGAGATGCTGATGGAGTTGAAAGGAACGTGAGCCTTCAGAGTCCACCAGCTCATTTCGTCTTTGTGGGCATTGAAACCCAAGAGGTTACATTAACGCTCCCAAGTCCTGAAAGTTTAGTTTTCTGACTTAAATTTCTCTGCCTTTTCTTCCTGAATGTCCCCACCAAAGGGTCTTATTGTGTGTGAAGCAGCAGGTGTGGGCCTTGCTGCTAAGTCAGAACTTGTGTGTGCTCAGTGCTGGGATCGCAGAGGCAGCTACCTGAGGTAATTGCCCTGACGGGAAGTCCTAGGGTTGTCCTCTGTTGTGAGCCTCTGGTTAACACGAAGTTAGGCAGAAGGGCTCTTATCCGAATGCCCACAACAGAAATGCTTGTGAAACGTGGCAGCTATAGAAATCTGCTATTTACTATATAACGTTCTTTCTAATAATTGCCAGCACTATTATCTGGGATGGAAGAATATTATTATATGTACAGTTTTCTCTCTTTCTCTCCCCCCCCCCCCCCCCCCCGGATTAAAAACCGGAGACTCTTCCTTCCAGGGAAACATTTTACCTCTAAGCTGCTATGCCCCATCCCTGCATTCTGTCTTATAGAAACACAACAAACTGCTGTATTCTAATAGACCCAAACCAGTTGCAGCTCAACAGTCATGTTTATAAATGGCATTTGTGTGTGTGTGTGTGTGTGTTAAAACAGCATGCCCAAGGCAGCTTATAAAAGAGTGTTGAATTGTGCTAACATTTCAACACTTCAACCTTTCAACAGGTTAGAGTCCAGAGCAAAGGCTTGGTAGCAGGAACAGCTGAGAGCTCATAGCTGAAGAGCAAGCAGGAGGCAAAGAACAGGAGCAAATCAGGAGGCATTGAGTCTTTTGAAACCTCAGAGCCCACCCTCAGTGACACCCTCTCCAATAAGGCCAAACTCCAAATCTTTGCCCGACAGTTAAACCAACTGGTAACCAAGTATTCAAACACATGAGCCTCTGGGCGCCATTCTCTTTCAAACCATCATAACCTTCAGCCTTGGAGAGTTAGCTGTGTGATGTCCATAGCACTGGGCAAGGTAGGGAGCCTTGCAGGATAAAGTAATCGAAGGTTGAATGCCTTCAGGCTTTTTCGTGTTTCTAGTTGATAGCTCTTGATGGTTCCCAAGAGAATCCTCACCCTCAGCTCTCTACTTCAGCACATGCAGTGCCTCTCAGCACTGCCCTTTGGAGGACTCTGACCTCCCAGGTTGAGCACAGCCTCTGCCAGCAATGGCTGTAAATGTGGCAGATTTATGGTAGGGGCTTATTCTTTTGGGCATGATGAAGGTATTTTTTTCATTTATTCCATTACCATGTAGAAAAAAAATACTTCAGTGCTGTGGTTCTGAGCAGATGGAGATGGAGAGACAGGGTGAGGAAGAGAAATTAAGGCTTCTTTAGGCTCTAATGAGTCCTTCGTCTTCTTCCTTCCTTCCTTCCTTCCTTCCTTCCTTCCTTCCTTCCTTCCTTCCTTCCTTC
>OU015750.1:27947864-27984166 GCA_907169655.1 Acomys percivali
GAGAGACAGAGAGAGACAGAGAGAGAGAGAGAGAGAGAGAGAGAGACTGACTGACTGACTGACTGACTGACTGACAGACATCTGAGGCATTTGGCTGCCTTTTGTGCCTTTCCTGTCTCCTCCCTTTGTCTCCAGATGCTTCAGCAGATGGCTGTGTCCAAAGCTCTAAATTTATACCTTGCGTGACCTTTAGCCCAGAGAAAGACAACTCTTCTGAGGATAAACTTCCTAGTCATTGCTCGTAGACCTTTTGTCATTTGTTATGAATAAATTTAACTTTGTGGCTGTTCCTTCTGAGGCTTAAATAGCGCAGAGGGCCTCCAGTTAGGATGCAGCTTTTCTTGGGACTATGACAAAATTTAAAGATGAGTGTCACAGCACTGGCTGTGTTCCACACTAGTGTTATTGTCCCACAACATATG
Source organism: Acomys percivali (assembly GCA_907169655.1). Classification (NCBI taxonomy): domain Eukaryota; kingdom Metazoa; phylum Chordata; class Mammalia; order Rodentia; family Muridae; genus Acomys; species Acomys percivali. Next base: position 27,948,287 of record OU015750.1, read on the forward strand.
ATAATACAAGAAAATCTACGGGATCCCTTCACTTAAGTCTGGCCTTTAAAGGAGCTTTCAGTCTGCATAGCGGACAAGGGCATGGACCTCCGTCACAGTCAGGCCGGTCTGAGTTATGCCTCTGCTGTGCTGAGCCTGGGTAGATCTTACTGCATCCGAACTGATAACACTGCATGAGGCCAGGATGAAGAGATCATCGTATACAGTCCAATGTAGTCTGTGTAGTAATTTAAAAATTACTACTATTTCCTGTTCTTGGATATTGTTAATAGGTGTTCAACGCATGGCTGGCCACTCTATCATGAGAGCTCATTTTTAAATGTCTGTATCCAAGGGCGGGGTGGGGGTGGGGGGGACACTAATGAAGCAGAGTAAGTGTGCCACTAGAGGGAGGGTCTGAGAAAGCACCACAGGAATAGTGTGGTGCTGTCTAGCTTGTGACTTTCTGTGTTTTTCAGCTATGCCGGTACCGTGGATGCCAGTTGTCCTAAGGAAATGACATAACGTTGTGTGTAGCTATTCATTTCATAGATGATGTCATCGATTTCCATATACTCACAGGCGGAATCCTTAAAGGGTGCATGTGAGAAACAGACACAATTCTTCTGGAGGGTAGAAGAGAAACCGCTGCCCTTGCTCTTCCTGCCAGCAGACTGAGTCTGGGAAGGAGGAGTTGGCTGCCAGGCAAGGTCATGTGGTCAGGAACCGGAAGTAGGTCTCACCAACGGAGACAAATGCTTCTGGGTCTGAGCATGGCTGAGAGGCCAGAGAAAGAGCTAGAGAAAGTAAGTGAGTGGAGCCAGGAAGAGCCTGAGGGGTCTTTGAAGACAGCCTGGCTTGCCTGTGTTCAGGGTGATAGGTAGAGCCAGAGTTTTACCCTCTCACTGCTGTCTTCTGGTCCTTCCCCACTGGCCGCCTCCCGCCCATCTCATGAAGGAAGAATTCTTGTAGATAGCAATGAGAGAGAATTAGTCTGATGTGATCTGGAGAAAATTAGTGTCCCACCCTGACTTTCCATTAGCTCTGAAAAATCTCCAGGGAAAGATCAGCAATGCGTTCTTCCTAACACGATAGGGGAAACGGGCGGTACTAATGTCATGGAAGGAGAAAGCCCATTTTGATTAGAAACAGAGGGACATTTATGAAGGGGGCACTGGCTGGCTAAGGACAAGCTGAGTGGTAGGAAACTGGATTGTAATGATGCCATTGAGCTTTTTAGAGCCCGCTTCTAGCTGTTAGAAGTTGACTAATTAGCACAGAAGCCGCTTATACAAAACACCCTGACGTAGAACAGCAGAGAAGGGATGCCGAAGCTTCCTACAGTCTGTGCTCTGTAGCAGGAAAGCCTGAGATGAGAAGGCCAGTGAATTTCCACAGGAGATCAGGCCGCTCTCGGATGTGCAAATGTCAGTGGGCGTGGGTGGAAGGAGGTGCTGGGAGTGTGTGGGATCCGGTGGCCCTTTGAAGAGTGCATGCTTGCAGGCTCATGTTTCTGGTTACAGCCAAGTCAGAATGTGAGATTTTAATCCTTTTGAACCAAACTAGGTATATTATGAGAATTAGACATTTGATCTCATGGATTTCAGGGTGGTAATAGAAATCCTAGTACTTCCTCAGCTTTGGCATAATCTGGACCCTGGCTGGCCTTGGGTAGCACCCTGCTGCCTGGGGGTTGCTGCAGCCCCTGCAGGGTCCAGGGTCTTCGAGTCCCTGTAGAACAATAGAATGCTTATTAACTGGTCTACCTCCTACCTGCCCCAGAGGGCTTGGCGTTGGCTTGGGCTGAGTTTTGTGATTGGTTATCCAAGCAGGCAGGCTGGGCCACTTTGATTATTTATGCTGTTTTGGGTAAGCATAAGCTGCTTATTCAGAATCCTAGGCCTGGACTTGGGTGGGAATTCTTTGGTCAGCCCAGCTGCAGGCTTAGCATTAATTTGATTCTAATCCCCAGGACGGCCCCTCTGAGCACCTGAGTGCTTGTTTTTCACATCCACAAACACATGCTTAGTAATGCACAGAAGGCTCTAGATGCAGCATCTGGGTCCTGTGCTCAAGGACAGGGAGCTTTGGAACATTTGTCAACATGCTAAGCAGAGAGAGGAGAGCTACATTCTGGAAGGTGTCCTTGTAATCCTTATAATATGTAATGCCTCTCTGGAGCATTGGGGGTTCCTGGGTTGTATTTCTTTATCCAGGTGTCTGTCTATCTATGTCTGTCTGTATCCCCCCATGTATGCGATTTTACAGACACACACACACACACACACACACACACACACACACACCCCCTAAAGCTTTTCCTATATTGTTTAAAGACAAATGGGATAGACTACATGCAAACCCTTGGGGATTTAAGCTCTGTATATACTATAATATAAAAATATTGAGATATTCCTCGCTGCTGCAGTTTGGTACTGCTTTATGTTCTATCACTTGTACTTAGGACCTGTCACCACATATGACAGATACCTGAGTGTTGTTATTGAACCAATTTTCCATATACTCAGTGGAATGCACACTGTATTTGGGCAGAACCAAGTGAGGTCAAATAGAATTGCCTAAAAATCATTATTAAATGGTGCTGTTTTATGTGCCAAAGAGGCAAAGGAAATAAGAGGCCTCCTGGCGCATCAGCCTGCTGAGATGTGCAGATTCTAGAATTTTTATTGTGGTCTGAGGTAGGAATGAGAGAGAGAGAGAGAGAGAGAGAGAGAGAGAGAGAGAGAGAGAGAGGGAGTGTGTTAGGTCATTAGGAGTGAGCAAGAAAGGTAGCCTAAGCTCGGTAATGGGTATCACGTTGCTATGGTAGCTGACACTTTTTTTTTTTCATGAGACAGTATAGGGGCTGAAAGAACCCTGTCTTTGCCCTCTGGAAACTCACCAGGCTGTGGAGATGTGGGGAGATGACTGTGGGGCTCTCTCTCATGCAGGGATAGGCACGTAGCATGTGGGCATATCAGCGTCACCTCCTCACCAGAAGGTCTGCGTTTTCTTCCCCTCATCTCCTTCACTGTAGATCCTTCACTCGGGGTTTTAGCCTTTTCACCCAACATCTGACAAATTTCAACCTTTCCCCCTCTTTGTACTCACAAATTCTTATGTACAAATCTAGAATTAAATGTTTTCTGTAGTTAAAAAAAAAAAAATCTCATAATTTCACTGACTTGTTGAGTGTCTTGCTTCCATGACAGCTCAGAATATTCTCTAAGATTTACTTATTCTTAATTTTGTATGTATGACTGTTTTGTGTGCATACATGTCTGTACACTTCGTGCATGCCTGGTGTCTGCAGAGGCACAGGGAGTGTATCAGATAGCCTGGAACTGTAGTTACAGGCAGTTGTGAGCCACCATGTGGGTACTGGGAACCAAACCTGAGGAGCACGTGTTCTTAACCACTGAGCCGTTTTTCCAGCCCCATCTATAGAGGCTTTTGGTTGGTGGGTAGGAGTCTTTTCTGTCTTATGGGTGCCTTGGAGTTCTCTGAAGCTGCCCTAGTTTATATCCTGAGAACACATACACATTCTTCGCAGCTTGTGGCGGGTGGTGGTAGTATCTATGTACACCTTTTCTCCTGGTGTTTCCGGCAGTGAGAAATAGTCTCAATGTCACACCTAGGTGCAAAAGGCCTGAATTTTGGAGCAGGGTGCACACACATGGGTTTATTGCAGACAGTGTGTGTGTCCTTCGGGGCGAGGCATTGTGTAGTCATAGTGTGCCTGATAGGGAGACTCTTGGAGTCTGTTTTCCCCCAGCTGGGCTTGTTTTCGTCAGATGCTGTGAATATCGAATGGGAATGACTTTATGGTTTAAGAAGAGAATGAGCCACCAAGCACTGATAAAAGAGTAACACATCGTTTTGAAGTGAAAAAGACATTCAAGTTCAGAGATTACAGTGTTGATTCCATGGGCTTGGTCCCGACCTGCACCACCAGACTATGGGATTAGAGATGCTTACAAACCAAAACCAAAACAGGATCATGCTCTCCCAGCCCTGAGACTAACAGTGTTGACTCCAGGGATTGTCACAGCAAAGAGTCAGGAGTCCTTTGGAAGGAATGCTAGATTTAAACAACACAATCAGAAGTAGTTCCTCTTGGGTCCTTTTTGAGACACAGCCTCACAAGGTATTCAGTATTGTCCAGGAACTTGCTAATCGCACAGGCTGATCTCCAACTAATGATGCCCGTGTATCAGCTACCTGAATGTAAGGATTATAATCAACCTCTGCCATGGCCAGTTCTTGGAATTTTTTTTTTTCTTTTTCATGACACGGTCTTCTTATATATACCAGGCCCCTCCTCCTCTTCAAAATTAATTTTTATTGCTTTCAGTGGGTGGGGGACTACTTGCTTGAACAAGGGTAACCATTATGATCCCGAGTCTGCTGTGTAGCCCAGGTTGGCTTCGAAGTTAGCTGCCATATCCGTTTTGGAGATTTTTTTTTTAAAAGAAGAGGTTTATTTTTATTTGTAACTATATGTTTTGGTGTGTGTGTGTGTGTGTGTGTGTGTGTGTGTGTGTGTGTGTGTGTGCACTTGAGTGCCAGTACCCTCAGAGGCCAGGAGATGGCATTAGATCCTGTGGAGTTGGAGTTAGAGGCATTCATGAGCCTCCTGATGTCAGTACTGAAAATCAATCCAACTCAGGTCTTCTGAAGGAGCCATGTGATCCGTTAAGTGCTGTGCCATCTTCCAGCCTCTAGTTTGTATATTGTTAAAAACACTTCTTACATGAATTATGTAGTTGTTTTTTGACTATTACTGCCTTTTAGCTGTTTTTTTTAGATTTATATGCTAAAAGGCAATTTTTAATAAAGCTGTTTATTTTGGCCTGTATCACTCACGTTTGTTGTGAAAGAAATTAGAATGTGTGTGGGAATAGAAAACAGCACCCTTGTGAAATATGCTTGAAACAAGAGTTATTTTGCCTTCAATTTGGCGGTGATAAATTAAGAGGCATGGAAACTTTGGAAGGTGTTTTTAGAGAAATGTGCCCTCAAGGGCTAGCTTCTCTTAAAGCCAAATTGAGAGAAGGTAGAGTGCCCAAATGCCAGCCCCGTGACATGCTAAGAAAAATAAATTTGGGGTGAAAAATGGAGGATACGTCCAAATGAGACCTATGTAGGCACCGAAGAGAGCAAGCAGGAAGGCCAGGAAGGACTGCACACTTAGGAAAAGGTGTCCTGAGGACAGCTGAAGGCAGCTGGTCAGCCTGCCTTTGTAGAAAGTAGGAGGAACGTAGACTCTGAGGACCCCAAAGTCTGTGCAGATGACCACGCGTCTATGATGGAGGTTCTGAGTTAGAGTGGCAGCTCAACCAGTGTGTCCATGGAGGAGAGGGTAGACCTTGGTACGTAATCTGTAGACAGACTTGCTGGACTAGTATTTTTGGCTTTCAAAAGAGACTTTAGGAAACAGTTTTCTTTTGATATGTGTGTTAATTTTTTTTTTTTAAGGTTAGCTTTATGTTAATTTGCAATATTGTGTGGGCTACTAAACTGCTTGTTTTTGTTTGTTGTTTTTTGTTTTTGTTTTTTTTGTCTTAGGGGACTACTGGATGAGGTCTATATTTGAGTGACAATGCAAGGCGTATTTGCTTCTAGGAATGAGGTGGACAAAGATGGCTCTCTGTTTTAGCCACATGTTCTCTATTTAACTATTGGACTAAGTTTTTGTGGTCCTAGTGTCCGGGACCAATGCGGTTTTCCGCCTCTTACAGTGAAGTGTTATCGTGGGCAGATGGAGAGCCATATGTGTTGTAAAACTCTTTCCTAAACTAAAATTTTACTTACTTAGAAAAATGCTCTAATTTTCAGTTGCCCACACCTTGTTTCCATAGTTAATATTAGGAAATAACAAAAGCAATTCATTTGGGATTAAAGTAGAACCAAATGCAAATTTCTCATTACTGAGAATAAAATTAAAACTCTCAATTCTGACTGTCCTATAAATTGAAAGGAAATCAATGCAGGTGGTGTGTGTGTGTGTGTGTGTGTGTGTGTGTGTGTGTGTGTGTGTGATTGCTTGGTTCATGAGTATAGATTGAACGCTCCTAATTTCCTTAGAGATTTGGCTTTGAGAGTAAAAAGTTCCCTGGTGTAAAGATAACAAGTAACGCTTGGAACATGACAAAGCCAAAATGTAATCAGAGGGAAGGGATAAGTTTGTATTTTCAAAAGGGTAGGAGGATTCTGAATGCTTTCACCAGAAAGAAATGGTGAATGTTTAAGGAGATAATATGTTTATCCTGATTTGAACCTGTATAATGTGCACATCTGTTGAAATGTTCCATGGATCCTCATAAAAATGGGAAGTTCTTATATCAATTTAAAATAAGCTGCTGGTTGAAAAGTTCCCCCTTGTAAGTCAGAGGCTGGTTACTCTAGCTTTAACATTCATTTCTGACGTAAGACGTAGCCTCCTTGTTATGTGGTTTCAATGCTGTTGTTTGTTTGTTTGAGAGTGGGTACACTGTCAGGACTTTTTGGTTATATTTATAGAATTAGACAGAAAGGTCAATGTTTTTTATGTTTTTTATTTTTTAGTCTTTAGTTTTAGTTTGTTGTTTTCAACTAGGGTCTTTTTGTTTTTGTTTTTGTTTTTTTGTTTTTTTGGTACAGCCCCAGTTAGCTTCAAACCTGAGTTTGTCCTTCGGGATCTACAGGGTGTGCACCTTTAGCTTGGGAGGTCAATAATGACCTTGTGCAAAGGTCAGGGGAAAGAAGGCAATCCTCTCTTGGATCTTGACGCTTTTCTGTTTTCTTTGCGTTTTTATTGAGACAGGGTCTCCTGCAGCCCAGTCTGGCCTTGAACTGGGTCTGCGGCTGGTGTTTTGATCAGCCTGGTGGCCCTTTCCGCTGCCCTTTTCTAAGATAAACCACGGAGAGTGTGCGGACCTGAAAGGCGTGGGTCTGCGGCTTTTCTAAAGTAAAGGTTGGGGCTTTGCTGTCCTTGAGAGCTGTGTGCGTGCCTGTGGGGAAGATGTGAGAGGAATTTGATAAGGCAACGCGCTTCATGCTTGCGACAGATCTTGATTATCTGTCCGGCCATAAACTGTTATCTCAGTGTGCGTCTTGACAAACAGCTGCTTAGAAGGGCGGGGAACGTGACCTAGGCGCTTTCCTGGACCATGTGCTTCATGAGGCCCTTGCTTTCTTGGCCTTGGAGGAAAGCTTGGGTTTTCTTGGAGCACGGAATTGAGGTGTGTCCGCAGGACTTATTCTTGAGCAATAAGTTGGTTTCAGAAATCCTCCTAGATGTATATATCTTGTGGTTTACAAAAGTGACCGTGGTTACAAAATGGGTGAATCCTAGAGAACGCGTTCTTGTTTGTGCTCTGTGTCCTTACCTCAGAGTTTGTATCAGAAAACAGACAGACAGACAGACAGACAGGCAGACAGACAATGTTTTCTTCTGTAATTGTTCATTGACTCATTCACATGGTAACAAAGGAGGTAGGGCTAGGAGATTGTTAGGTAAGAGGAACCTTACTATCAAAATATTTTATTTTTATTTTTTACTTTTTTTCTTTTTTCTTTTTTTGTTTTCAAGACAGGGTTTCTCTGTGTAGCCTTGACTGGCCTGGACTCACTTTTGTAGACCAGGCTGGCCTCGAACTCACAGCGATCCACCTGCCTCTGCCTCCCGAGTGCTGGAATTAAAGGTGTGCACCACCACCACCACCATCACCACCACCAAGCTTAAATTCTTATTTATGTCTGAAATACAACTAAATCTTGTCAGCATGCATGATATGGTTAAAAAAAATTTTTTTTGAACCTGCACAAAATGGCAGAAATCAAAGGAAGACTCCCTTCACTCTGACATATTTAAGGAGGGAAGTATATGTAAAGACGACAAGGATTTTCCTGGTGATTATTTGGAAGTAGGAGCTGGGAGCTTTCTTGTCTTTGTTAATCTGTCTGTCTGTCTGTCTGTCTGTCTGTCTATCTATCTATCTATCAACTAGCATCTATTTGTATTTATATAGCTCAGTCTGGTCTTGGCCTTGAACTGGATCTTAGGCTGGTGTTTTGTTTTGTTTTTGGTTTTTTTTGAGACAGGGTTTCTCTGTGTAGCCTTGGCTGTCCTGGACTCAAGTTTGTAGACCAGGCTAGCCTCGAACTCATAGCAATCCGCCTGCTTCTGCCTCCTGAGTGCTGAGACTAAAGTCGTGTGCCACCATGCCCGACTTTCAGGCTGGTGTTTTACTCAGCAACATCTATAGTCTGCCTAATACATACAGACGACTAAATAAGGTGATAAGCCATGAGCTGTTAGCCTTGGAATTGACAGCTTATTTGACCCACTGACCCTGAAAGTAAAGCATCTTACAAAGCACTTTGGTCCACGAGAATTTCAACTATCGAACAGCTACAGGTCTCTCAGTACTTGTTTTGTGGTGTAGCTGGAGGTTAATATTTGCCCATGTAGCATGCTTAACTATGGGGCTCTCTAGAGTGATAAAGGCCTGCTGCACAGTAGTGATGGATCTCTAAGCGGAGGTTGATTATAACTGAGTTTAGTGGATGGTGAGGGGGTGTGGCCTGAGAAAATGACTGCTTTCGGAACCTTGCAGGCCACTTTCAAGTGCATGTGACTTTTTTTAAAAAAAGATTTATTTATTATGTATACAGTGTTGTCTGCTTGTAGGACAGAACAGGGCATCAGGTTACATTATAGATGGTTGTGAGTCACCATGTGGTTGCTGGGAATTGAACTCAGGACCTTTGGAAGAGCAGGCAGTGCTCTTAACCTCTGAGCCATCTCTCAAGTGCATGTGATACATAGGATAAGACACTGAAAGTGATAGTACCTGCCACTTGGTTTCCTGTAGTGCTTTTTTCTTTTTTCTTTAGTTTGTAGCTGGGGATTTTGTGTGTTAAATGTCGGTTGTAGAGGATTTTCTGCCTTGGCAAAGATGCCTGGAATTGTAGAGTAAGCGACACATACAGTTTGGGAACCTGAGAGAGGAAAGGAAAGTCCTTTGCCTGAGTGTTTTAACCTCCTCAGTATCGTCAGTTTCCCCAGCGAGCCACTTTTCATCTCAGACTCTGATTTGGTACCCTAACTTTATTGTGCATCGCTATCATCAGGAGGGCTTGTTACGATATGAACTGAGAGGCAGGGGCAGCCATGCGTACCTGCTGCCCCAGCACTAAGGAGGCCGTGGCAGGACAGTGAGTTGGTGCTATGTAGCTGGGACCTGTCCAAACAGAAACAACAGTGGTAATCCCCCCAGCCCTGAAGTGAAAAGAAGTGACAACAAATACCCCCAAGTTGCTGGCGCTTTGCTCCCAGAGGTTGTGATCCAGTGGGTCTGGGGTGGGTGGTGCCTGACAGCTCTCTGCTGCTGCTGCTGTTCTGAAGGGTCACTCTGAGAGAACCTGGTCCCTGAGAGTGATCTCCCAGGCTGAGATGGGACTAGGCAGTGGGGAGGAAGTAAGTGGGAAGCAGTGAGGAGTGCTTTCACTGAGGAGTTAATTCTGTGGATGGATGGAGACGTGCATGGTGGCAGTCAGGAGTCTGAAGCAGGAGGATTGCATGTTTTAAAGGCCAGTGCTACAGAGTATGACCACATCTTATAAACAAAGCAGTGACAAAAATGATATGGAAAGTGAAGAAAGTGGGACTGTCAAGAACTATTTGAAAGATGCTGTTTGATTAGCTGTGAGAAATGAAGCAGAGGCCACCCTCAGGTTTCTTCCCTGGGTGACTATGACAGATGGCCCATGATGCTGGCGCTGGCCCCTGGAGTAGGCCCCTGATTGATTCTTAGTGAAGGTGCATGGACCAGGATGATGATACTAGCATATGCTTTTGGTACGTCTAACGCAGTTATTGGTACATTAGCTGTGTTAGCCTTCTATTGCCATGACAAAATGCTAGGAGAAGGAAAGTTAATATGAGCTCATTGCTTCAGAGGTTTCAGTCCACGGTAGCTTGGCCTTTGTTTTTTGCCCCCCGATATAAGGCAGAACTTCATGGCAGGAGATGGAGAAAAATTACTCACCTCATGGTGGCCGGGAGACAAAATGAGTCAACAAGGTAACAGGATCTTAACGTTATCTTTCATGCACACTTCCAATCACCCAGTGACCTCCTATTAGCCCCACCTCCTAAAGGTTCCATCATCTCTCAGTAGTGCCACCGTGTGGCAAGTAAACCTTTAGCACATGGGCCTTGCTATAACAGTGGCTTAAGCAAAGAAGTAAGTTAACCTGCTGATTTTACATTGTGAATTATCAGCATAGAGCTGAGAGCTGAACCACGGGAAAAGCAGCAGCAGTGTGCAAGTGCCATCGTAAGGACCACATGACTGTGCATTTCTAAGCTGAGGAAGTTCATTTATGCTGAGGGTGTGGTCCAGTGTGCATGTACTCAGTGCTGACTCAGCCCGGTTTGGGCCAGGCTCTGGGCTAGACACTGAGCTCACCCATGGGGGAGAGTTCTCAGTGGCTTGGAAGAAGCAGAAGGCACACAGCCCATGAGTTTCAGAATGACAGGCTGGAAACTATGTGCACATTGTCCTGTGGAAGATTGCTTGGTTAGCGAACTGCAGGGGGCAACAGGCTAGAGTAGAAGGCAGGGGGCAACATGGGGCTGAAAATTTTTATTCCTTCTTACTGTCAATGAAGAATATATTTCTATGTCTTAGGGAGGGTCAAACAGACGGAAGATCTAGAAGGGGAAAATGTGATAAATACCTACAAGAATGTGAGCTCTGAAGGAGAGAACAGTCTATACCCTACCTGCCTACCCAACAGGGCCGACTTTATATTTGGGTTGAATAAACATCCATTTGAGGGTATTCACACCCATCTTGGGTTTTCTCACTTGGGTTCCACCGGACTTAACTCAAAAACTTTCTTCTTTGGACTGCTTTCCTTGAGAGCTGTGAAGATGATGCCTACGAGGGGCAACACATTCCAGAGTAGGTACCAGTGAGCCAGGGTGATGATCTCTTGTTCTCCCTCATCCTGATGGGAAGAGCTTGAGGTTCACAGAAGGAAGAGCTGGGACTGTGAAGAGCTTCTCACTGCCTAGGTAAATTCTGGTTCAGTGGAGATAAATGGCCCTGTAAATGTCAGCAGAATCTTGCAAACGTCTCTTTAGTCTGGTCTGATGGAATTAAAATTTGATAGACTCCAGCGAGTTGAGCAAGTGTTTGGGTAACTCAGTGTCTCCTCCTGCTGCTCCTGTGTATGACGATACAAATGAGGGCATGTTACCACCGATGTGACAATGCTTCTGGTTCATTGTGCCCTTCAAGGCAGGAGGCAGGAGGATTTCAGTCCCCACCATCATGACCTTTGCTGGCCGTCTAGAGGCACCACACACCTTTCATAGCCACTTGTGTTTTCCTCTTCTGGCAAAGCCACTTGAATGAGGATTCTGCTGTCACTGAGGTCCTGTGTATTTAAGGGAGAATCTATACAGAAGTGTCCTTAACTCCCAAGATACAGAACTTTTGTATAGACCTGTTTCCACTTATGCTGGGAGTCCTAAATGTGTCAGCTTCATTTTATTTCTATTTTCCTTTTAAGTTGCCTAACAAAACAAAACACAACAAAACCCCCTTTTTTATTGATTCTCTGTGAATTTCACGTTGTGCACCACCACAATCCCACTCATCTTTCCACTCTTTCATATCTGCCCTTTGCCCTTGCAGCCTTCCACAAAGAAAACCAAAATCAACCAATCAACGAATCTATCTATCAATAAGTTAATTAACTACTTAAAAAAAAAAACTCACTGTGGAAGCTACAGTGTGTCACACAGTATACTCTTTTGCCCAAACAGCTTAAACTCTGCTGGATACTGAATCCATTTTTTTTTTTTTAGTGTAGAGATGTATTCAGCTTGAATGAGATGAGATGAAAAGAACTTTATCGATCTTCTTTAGGCATTTTGAGTAAATTAAATGTTATATTTTCCCTTTGAGACAAGAGTAGTCTAGGCTGACCTCAAATTCTCAATCCTGCTAGGGTTACAGGCTCAATTTTATTTTAATTATCAGAAAAAAAAATCCCAGATTTTGTTCAGGTGTTATAGAACATGAGCATTAAAAAAAATATTTATGTATGCATCTGTGTGGATTCATGCCACTTGTATGGATGCCTGTTGAAGCAGAGGAAGGTGACATCTTCTGAGGCTGGAGTTACAGGTACCCTGCCTAACAGACTCAGGTCCCCTAGGAGAACAGTAAGTGCTCTTCACCACCAAGCCATCTATCTCTCTAGCCCCCTGGTGCTTTATTTCTGCGACAGTGTTACGATGTCGCCCAGGCTCGCCTCAAGTTCTAAGGCTGAAATGATCATTGTCCCTTAGGATTCCCAGTAGCTTGCACTGCTTGTGAGCTGCAATACTAGGCTTAAAGGTTATGTGGTGGCTCACAAGAGAAAGCATAGCTCTTGGGGGTGGAGGGGGAGGGCCGGGAGTACAAGGCCATCCTTGACTGAATTTGTGAGTTTGAGGGCAGTCTGGGTTACATCAGACCCTGGTTCAACAATAAGGACGATAAAGCCAAACCCCAAAACACCACACACACACACACACACACACACCCACACACAAACACACACCGTTGTTACCGCTACGGCCACCACCATCAAAAACAAAAACCAAACGAACACGAGGTTGGCTATTTGAAATTTCACAATGTTTACAGGAAGTAAGGATGTTCAATCGTCTAGCTAATGTGTAGTGTGTATCGTAGACCCCATGCCTCCGTGCTCATGTGATGTTTCTGAGACATAGTCTGGTTACATAGCCCAGGCTGGTGGCTCTAGACTGTCTTTGCCTCGTGCCCTGCCCCCCTTCCTCTTGCTTTACCTTCACTCTCTAGTTTGCTCTGTTTAACCCTGCAGTAAGCAGAACCTGTCACTGGAAAGTGACCCTTACACAGCACTTCCCTGCCTTTTCCCTGAGGGTTTTGCTTGTCCCCCACTGCCTTCTGTACGTGGGCACTTGGCTAGCATTCACTTTTTCCAGCATGTGTTGCCTTTCCTTACCAAGTACGTTGGAAATGTACTGGTGTGTTTTTCAGAGGTCCTATCAGTGTCCAGTTGAAAATATTTGTGAAATATAAGGCCTCCAGTCTCTTTAGCTTTTATTACTTACCTTAATTGAGTAGAAAAATAAAAATTTCAAAGACAAAAATTACAAAAAAAAATTATTTTTCTTTTTTATCAGAATAAGACACTACCCTCATCCTGAACATTACGTGTTCAGAGGAGATAGGCACCTTTGCCTTTTGGATGGAATCTTAGTGATATTCAGACAAAAGTAAAAAAGAAAAGAGTCCTCCAGGGGAATTGGCGTATTGATTTCCAGCTTAAATGGAAATCATCCCTTCAAGAGCTCGGAAGGACAGGGTAGTTGTGAGGCCCCTCTCTCTCTGCCTCTCTCTGTCTCTCTCTCTCTCTGCCTCTCTCTGTCTCTCTCTTTCTCTCTCTTAGTTCCATGCAGTTGACTCTCAACTCTGGAATTGAAGAGGCAGTTTCCTACTTGGAAACCTGTTGCCCCTGTTTGGTTACTTGATGCAAGCAGGTTTATGTAGGAGCTGTGACTTTTAAAAAGAAAGATAGTCACTAAAATATTTAGACACTTTTCCCCCCAGAGACACAATCTTACTGTGTAGCCTTGGCTGTTCTGGAACTCTTCCATAGACCAGGCTGACTTTGAACTCATAGAGCCTCCTTAAGCGTCTGCTTCCCCAATGTGCTGGGATTAAAGGTGTGCACCACCACCAAAGCTAGAAGCTTTTCTTTTAACTTAGGGAAAAAAAAAAAAATGGAAAAATCTCTCTGCTATGGCATCTAGCCTATTTGCTTTAAGTACCAATGTGTTCACTTATTCGGTAGGTTACATCCTCTTCCCCTGAGTTCCCGGAATGATATCATGAATGACTGCCATGTTTGCACATTATTTCCACTGTGAACTTTTTATTCTAACAGGTTTCAAGGGTAGCGGCCATATGCTGCTGTGTTTGTCTCTGCTTTGCCCTTTTCTCCAGCCACCATAGCTGTGGCCCTTTCTCTGTTAAGCAGGTAGAAATAACCACTTTAAAAAAAAAAAAACTGCTTGCCCAGGAGTTTCTGTCACTGAGTATTTAAAGAATAAAAAAGATTTGAATATTTACATTAGTAAAACTAATTAAGCCAATACACTGTGGGAAAAATCACACACACTTCCAAACCAAACGCACAAAACCTGTATTCAGGACTTGTAACTGAGCTGTCTTTTTTCTTTTCTTTTTTTCTTTTAATCTGAAGAGGCGAACCACAAACTAGAAGAAATAAAAGACTTAACAAATCTGCACGAGCTTACATTTGAATAGCGCAGTGATGGAGAGGCCCAGGCAGCATAATTACTGACTTCTTCGGGATTCTACAGTGGTACTGAGTAGACATTTTTCATATATTATAAATACAATAGCTAACACCTTTAAAGGTATTTGTGGGGTATGTGCAGTAATAAAATTAAAAAACACTTCTGTGTTTAATTAGATTAGTTATTTCTAAAACCTAGTCTTAAAATTCTTCTCTTGAAGAAGGCATGGTTAGCACTGGTACCGGAAGCACCTGACAGCACACAGGGAGGCCTTGTCACCTCCACCTCACTCCCCTTAGCCAGGTCTCCTGCTGCCTGACTTTCATTTCATTCCCACCTGTGGGGTTTCACTGCTCTCCCCATCACCTCCACCCCCACCCCCAAATCACATTGCTAGCCTCAGGCCCAACCACTCCTTCTTTCAAAATCATTGATTCTTGTCACCTTTAGAGGTAGGACAAGATCATGTACCTGTTCTATGTGACCTTTGCTCAGACTGTGGCTGGCCATCCTGCGTCTGCATTCTTTTCACATCCTCCCCTATCACGAACACTTTTATTCTGGCTTGTAAGCTGCGTTGAACAAAATGTTCCAGGGCTTTAAAAAAGTTTGAAGACCATGGGCTCAGGGAACCACTAAAATTGCCGAGCCTTCCCCCCTGTGTTCTGGTGGAGGTGTTAGCTTTGGACTTATGGCCCTTTGTTTTGCTTAAGGAAACAAAACAAAACAAAACATTGTTTTGTTGTGTATTTGAGTTGAACTCTCTCACAGTTGTGCAGTGTGCGGCTCATGCTTACTGCATGCTTGCTGTGAGCTAAATCTTTATGCATGTTAATGTGTTTAATTAGTACCTGATTAATACAGCACTGACAGTAGCACAGGTTTCTGGGTGAGGAGACTGAGATATAGGATTCTGTAGTTTGCAAGTGGAAGAGCCCAGAGTCTCCCCAGTCAGCTGTTGGAGTAAACCAAGTGCTTAAGCACTTCTGGGCGACCCAGACTTATGCAGAAGCTCAGCCCTATGCCATTTTGGTTCACAGGTGCAATGTGACCTCACTGTATTGATACCCCAGGGCCTTATGGGCCTAGTTGGCAGTGGGTAAAGGAGAATTGGAGCAGGAGAGAAAGGACCACATGTGGAGAAAAGAGAGAAAACAGGCCCAGCCCCCAAAAGGACTCTGGTCGGTTCCCTGGCTTTAATTTTCAGCGTTTGGAGAGATTAATTTGTATGCCCATGTGGAGGCAGACGGATTGCTGTGAGTTCAAGGCCAGCCTGGTGTACAAATGGATGTCAGTTCAACATCCACAGCCACTGTGACCTAACTGTATAGCTCCCTTCACTCTTTTCATTCCAAAGTGAGTACGGTTGTGGCTTTGGTCACTAGGGACATCAAAATCTTTCCTCTCCCCTATTCCCTACACAGTTGAGAGGCCACAGGACAGAATGTGAGCGACTTCTCTGGATTGTTTACACTAGCACTTCAGGAATAGAACTTGTGAGGGGCTGTGCCTGAACTCCTGCCTTTATTAACATTTCAGGGCAAAGCTTGCTCTGCTCCTTGTCACACAAGTTTCTAGGAATCCCCACTGGGAGGCTAGTCGGGGTTGCCACTTTTTCTGGTGGAAACCACAGCGTACTGAAGGAGTACAATCTTACTTATAAACAAATAAATGTGGTTAACTGGGAACCTCGCGCCCAACCTCTCATCTTGGGTGGGGGGGGGGAGGGGAAACCATTTTGTAAGAGGACAAATGTAATGCCCAGATGGTTCCCTTATAGGTCTACTGGGAAATATATTCATTCCCTCTCAAAGGAGGACTGGGTCAGGGAAGACAGCGCCTCCCCTCCCCGCAGTGGAGGAGGCTCCCTGGCCTCCCTTTGTCCAAGGCCACAGGAGGAGGTGGCATCCTGCCAGGAGAGCTGCAATGGCTGGTTAATCTCCTGCAATGATTGGCTCTTAAGCTTCACAGTCCTAGAGTAAACCACGTTCAGCCTCAGCATGGTGCTGTGTTAGAGGGAAGCCACGCCTGAAAAGTCAGGAGTGGATTGGGGTTGGCTGCTGACCCAGTGCAAGGGTTGGCAGATTCCTTAATTAGGAGCCGCAGACTAAGGAATAACTTTCCTCCATATATTTAAAGGAGCTAGGTAGGAGTGTGAGATTAGTGGCCAGGGAGGGGGCAAAATACTCAGCTCTAGTGCTGGAGGAGTCGGGGGCCGTGTGTTCAGTCAGTGTGGATTAGGTGGATGTTTGTTTTCTTCTTCTCTCCCCTGCTGCCCCTCCCCTCTGTCTCCTACCTCTGCCTCCTTTGTCTCTTCCTGGAAGAAACAAAGAGAGCTAAACTTTAACTCTTGGTTGAGGAGGTACCTCTGCTGACTTCTGGGTTAGCAGCTTTCTGGGGAGACTGAGCCAGTGAGTTAGAAGCTGGGAGAGAAAAGAGCTGAACTGTTAATTGTCTTTGAGCCTCCCTGGAAGGTGTGTTCTGATCCCCAGCTCTGCCCTGCTAGAGGCCTTGTGCACAGAGAGACAGAAGGGAGAGTCTGCTGAACAGAAAGACAAGCCTCACTGGAAACAACATGCCCCAAATATGCTCCTGTGTAGCTGAAAACATGGTTTCAAACTCAAGAGAAAGGAAGATAATGAAATATTTTAGGAAGCTTAAATAGCTCCGATGCTGTATTCCAGAGTAAATAAATACTATTATGTAAGTGTGTGTGCACAGTTGGGAAACGTAATAAAGTGATAATGATGGCCAGTTTCCATTCTTGTTCATCATTTTGTCTACTGTATCCTATGTCAGCCTGTAGACTTACCAGTAGTGCCCAGAGACAAGCGAAAATCCTCACACATCAAGCTGGAAATAGCTCTTGGGTGGGTATGACGGTAGAGACCAGAAAGAGCTGTTAAACTTTCCAACCAGATCATTAGTGTGAAAATAGGGTATAAAAAGCACAGGATTGGTTCATCTCCCACTAAGATTTAGGAATGTGTTGGGCATATTCCCTTAACTCCCTAGAATGTGGCCTTTGGAGGTGAGGTGGGGAGTTGGTTTGCAGGAGCTCTTTATGAAGGTCCAGCTCTCTATTTCTAAGGATTCCCAACTCACAGGAACTTGCAGGGTCCAGAGTGGCTGTTCCTGACATCGAGTGCATTAGAGAGAGAGCCAAAGGGCAGTGACCACAGAGGGAAGCACACCTCCTCTGTGTGTGCTCTCATGCCTGGAGAAGTCAGGACCTTATTTGCTATAGGAGCCTGCGGGGTGTGCTGCCCCCCAGATCCCTTTCTTTGAAGTCCAGATGTGACAAGAAGCATTGCCCAGGCCTTTCTGGACCCATTCCATTGGGGAAGCCCAAGAAAGTTTAAAAGCTGTCCTAGGGCTTTTTTTTTTTTTTTTTTTTTTTTTTTAAACTGTACACTGAACTTTGGACCTAGAAGGCCAACACTCCTTTTGTGTGGAAGGAAGAGAAGGGGGGATTGGGAGGGAGGGTGAGGGGAAATTTCAGCACCAGAAGACCTAGAGGATAGAGAACAGGAAGCAGAGGAGAAAGTGCTCACAGAAGCACAGGGGTAGGAGCTAGCTACCTAAAAGACAAAAGGAGCCAAGCCAGGCAGCAGGGATACAGCAAATACGCCAAGAAGTAGAATCAAATTAGAGAGGGTCTTATAAGAAAAGGATGATGCTAATCAAACAGATCACCAGAGAATAGGAGAAGGTGTCTGTACAGGAGCCTGCCTCTCAGGCCACAGTTTGCTTTACTGGGTGATGGCCACAGAGTCCCCATGCTTAGGGTGCACACAGCAATGCATCTGAATGCAGAAGGGAAGCCTTGGGGACAACAGCATCCTAGAGGTTTTCCTTCTGACCTCCCTGAAAATTGTCTCCTTGGCAACTGGTTATTGCAATCAAATTCTCTTTCCACCAATCCTAGGAGTCATCAGCTTTGTTTTCACTTCTGATAGTCATGGCTCCTTTCTGTTGAAGGCAGGTCATGCTGGGGCTCCATATCTCTGGCTGCAGCACAGTTAGGTTGGAACCAATTGAGTGGTCCAGCATAATATCTCAAGATCAGGGTCTTCACTTACTCTGGCTACCAAGCCATCTTGTCATGAAAAGCATCAGTCACAGGTTCTGGGGAGTAGGAGGTTGATACCACTGGGGACAGAAATTTAGAAACATGCACACACACCACCACCACTACCACCACCACCACCACCACCACCACCACCACCACCACCACCAATTAATGAAAAAAGAGGCCATGACTTTGAAAGAGAGCAAGGAGGGGTATGCAGGAGGGCTTGCATGGACAAAATAGAAGAGGGAAATGTAGTTATATTACTATCTCAAAAACCAAAAGCAGGCTGGAGAGATGGCTCAGTGGTTAAGAGCGCTGCCTGCTCTTCCAAAGGTCCTGAGTTCAATTCCCAGCAACCACATGGTGGCTCACAACCATCTCTAATGTGATCTGATGCCCTCTTCTGGCCTGCAGGTGTACATGCAGGCAGAACACTGTATACGTAATAATAAATAAATCTTTTTTAAAAATCCCCACAATTTTAAATAAGTCTCACAATTCTCTACTCTTTATCTTTATTATCATGTATTCATTGTAAAGTAGTGAGCATCAATATGTGCAGTCATACACATATATACTGTCATATTCTTTGTCCATAGTGTTTATTACTCCAATAAAATAATATTTCATCTATTGGCGGGGAAATGTCTTTTGTTGAAATAAGCTATTATCGGATAGCCTATACTTGGCCTTTAGTAATAGCTTTTGATTGAATTTAAGCCAATTCTCTAAGATCCTGTTAAATATAAGCATCTGGCTGGGTGTGCTGCCTACCCGTGGAAACAGCCTGTGGGAAGTAGAGATGGAATCAGGAGTTCAAGTCAGTCTTGGCCACGGGAGACCCTGTCTTAAAACTAAGTCTCCTCTTTCCTCATCCCTGCCCCAACCAGTAAAACTGTGAAAGTTCTGTTCTTTTTTCAGTGGGTTCACTTGTGTATTTGTGGTATTATCCCTAAGGGTGGTAAAGTGTCATTAACAGATAGAAGAAAACAGAAGGAAACCAATGGGGCTAGAGAAAATTGCATGTTCTATATATGCAGACTGAACTAGAGACTATTACTGTACTTACTTAGTTTTAAAATGTTGACTGTTTTTAGCAGCTATCTTGTGAGATGATGTCCTATAGGAAACACACTAACATGAAAGACTGAAGGACTATCTTATTGCTTACCTTATTTATATAAAGAAACCTTTAATTTGCCATAAACTCAGTTAACATTTACTATAGTGTCACAAATTTAAGTGATCAAGGTATTTTGTGCTATTATATTAAATCTAATGATTGCCTTCAAAGAATCAATCACTTAGAACAGAGTTTAACATAGAAATATGTGGATAAGTAACTTAAGATTTCCATATATACACATATAGACATATATTAGGTTTTTCGAGAAAGGTTTCTCTGTATAGCCCTGGCTGTCCTGGGACTTAGTCTGTAGACCAGGCTGGCCTCAAACTTAGATCCAAATGCCTCTGCCTTCTGCATGCTGGAGCCTAGGTAAAAATGTTGTAAAAAGCATTTTATGATCAATATGAAAAAGACCAATGTGGGGAAATATCCAGGAAAGAAAGAAAAAGGTGAATGAGGTGGTACTTACCTTTAGTACTAGCATCGAGGAGGCAGAGGCAGGAGGATCTCTGAGGGTTTGGGGACAGCCAGGTCTCTATAGAAAGTTCCAGTGTAGGGCCACACAGTGAGACCCTGCCAAACAACAAGATAAAACCCAGTAAACTTATTGATGGGGATCCTGAGGCCTTGTGGGTTCTGGGCAAGCACTCTACCATAAGCTATATCCCAGGCTGCTGTTATAACACCTCAGCCTGGCTGCTGCTTGCGGACTTCATCGACATCAGTAGAGTTTTACAGAGCTTCCAAGGTGATTGTGGTATGTAGCAAATTGAGGAACAGATTTGTGATTGTATTCATGAGTTTGCTGAGATCTGTTCATCTGCTAGTTATATCACACACCAGCTAGGGACCAAGACACTTAAAGAAGGAATAACTGGCACTTTCTAGGTTCCTGAGTCTTTTGTGTGTGTGTGTGTGTGTGTGTGTGTGTGTGTGTGTGTGTGTGTGTGTGTACATTTATTATTATTGTTGTTGTTGTTGTTGTTGTTATTATTATTATTACTATATCAAACTCCATGCATTCTTAGAAGATGCAAAAACAGCTCATTTGGCTAATAAAAAGAAACTAAAGGCCGACTGAGTTGCTGAAGGTTACACTACTGGGGTGTTGGAGGCTTGTCTTGAACCAGAATCTCTTGTTTCTGCCACCACATAAACAGAGAAATAGAGTATCTAGCTTCCTCCAACTCGTGGCTTGTTTTCTTCTCTCTTCATAATAGAGCCCTTGTGCTTGGATTTATAAAGAATGTTTCTTTTGATATGGGGTGGGGGGAGAACCTCGTTAACAATTGGATGTTTGTAGTCCCGCAGATTCATGATCCTCTAAAGAGTGCTGTGCTGGGTGTTGGGAGATCTTTGCTCTTTTCCTGATATAACACATGATTTTGGTGACCTTGTGTTGCCACTTTGAACATTAAGTTTCTGCTCAGAGGTTGGCAAACTTGCCTGCCCTGTAAGCTCAAGGGTTGCTGTGTGGGGGGCGAGGAGGGCAGCATTGATCCCTCTGCAAATTTTCTTTGCCCCTGAGATAGTATGAAAGTACGGCCTTCTTTCTTTCTTTTCTTTCTCTCTCTCTTTCTTTCTTTTTTTTTTGTGGCTCTCCTTAAATAACAGTTTTCAAACTTGAGTACTTTCCATATGTCAGGCATGAGTTAACCCAACCCTCACTGCAGTCCCGTCTCACTGAAGCACCAAGGCCAGTGAGTTGCTGAAGGCCACACGTCCTATTGAACGGATTGCTGTCCTTAGAACCAAGGCCTTCTCCTCCAAGGTCTTTGTAATGCTTACTTCTGAAAAATAAACCATACCCTTAAGGGCTGAGGGTAGCAGGCCTTTTATAGGGTACGTCTTGTGTTTTTAGCTACTCCACTGGGGTTATAAGACTTCCTTAGTGACTTTGAACTTCCTTGTTTAGGCTTACAATGGATGCTGCTGTGGATCTTAGTTGTTCATGTGGTTCGAATGGGGGTGGGCTTGCTATGTAAATATAAACTTGCAGTCAGTTCCCTCCTTCAGCATACTAATAGGAATTTTAGGGACGCCCATACTCTTCTGTCAGCTTTTTTGGTTTATATACACTAAGAAATAATTATAAGTTTTAGAATTTTTTTTCTGGCCACTCCTCCTTGGATTAAAAAAAAATTAAACCTGGGGCAGATATTTGGTCTTGTACAATGATCATTCTACAAGTATGCATTCCCTTCATTATTATCCTGCTGAGTAGGATGGGGGAGTCTTTTGTTATTCTGAGCTCTATTGACTGAAAGTACATGCCTTGTTAGTACTTATTTAATAAAAGCTCAATGTAAATGTTTCTTGTTTGGCTCCCACTCTCCAGTATATGATATTTTTTGAGTCTCTATAGCTGTCTGGACCATATCTTCTTGATGTCTTTGTTCATCTTTCTAAACCTACTGGGGGGGGGGAGCCAACACAGTACACCTTTCTTTTCTGGGGGGCAGAGGGAAAGGGAGGGTTAAGTCAAGATTAGGTTTCTCTGTATATCAGCTCTGGCTGTCCTTGAACTCTGTAGTCCAGGCTGGCCTTGAGTTCACAGGCTGGCTCTGCCTGTTGAGTGCTGAGATTAAATGTGTGCACCAACCAAGGACAAAGCCTGCACAGTACCTAGACCCCCTGTTCAGATGTAGCTGATGGACAGCTCATGCTCCATGTGTGTGGGGAGCAGGGGAGAGAGGGGACTGTTATATATAAAAATTAAAAACGCATGTTAGGATGATGGAATACAAGGGTACCAGGCAACAGATGTTAGGTATACAGAGTTTATTAGATGAGCATGGGGGGGAGAAAGAAAGCGAGAAGGGGGTACCCCAGAGAGAGAAAGAGAAAAAGTAGAGAGAGGTAAAGAAGTAGTGAGAGGTGGAGAGGTAAAGAGATAGAGAGGCCACGTGGAGGGTCTGTTCTTTTATATGGCCCAGCCCAGGGCCATGCCCCTCGTGGCAGGTAAGTTACATCACAGGTAGGCAGGCTGAAGCAGAATCCTAACAGGGACTGCCTCTGACATGAACTCGGGTGCCTACGACTGGACTTGCCAGGGCTGCCTTGGTGGCACACAGAGAAAGGGGATGCGCTGTGTCCAAATGATGAGGGAGGAGGCTTCCCCATCAGAGGTCTAGTGGAGGAGAATAGAGCAGAAGAGGGAGGGAGGGTAGGAACTGGAAGATAAGAGTTGGGGGATAACAATTGGGATGTAATGTGAATACATTATAAGTCACAAAGAGAGAGAGAGAGAGAGAGAGAGAGAGAGAGAGAGAGAGAGAGAGAGAGAGAGAGAGAGAGAGAGGAAAAAAAAAGAAAAAGAAAAATATCAAGTGGAAGCAGATCAGTCCAAGGGGAGGCAGTTCGGCTGCTAAATCCTCTAGTTTGGTTAAGGTTGACCGTGTTTCACTCAGAACCTCTCTGGAAATGCTCATCTTATTTCTAAGAGAAATGAGCTGCTGTGTGCATGCCATGGCTGTTTATGCCCTTGACACAGGAGCTCAGCAAAATTTGGGGTTCTGTGCTGGGAATGTGATGTATTTAGCGTCTCTTAATTAGGTTGTAGGGTGCAAAGATGAACAAGAGCCATGCCTGCTAGCCTTTCATGTGCAGCTTTGTAGACGCTCAGTTATGACTTGTAATCAGTATAATTTGTTCTGCTTCAGAAGATGAACGAGTTAGAGTAAGATCCTTGAATGAGTCATAACGTCTCCCAGTGAAGTCAGAGAGGCTGTGGAAAGACCCCAGGGAGTCAGAGTAGTTTGAGAAGCTTTCCCTTATGGGTAGGATGTTTTTGCAGACAAAGCATTGAGGTGTGAAGTAGTGTTGTGTATTGGGGAAACCACAAGAACAGGATAAAGCCTAATGTGTGTGTGTGTGTGTGTGTGTGTGTGTGTGTTGGGCTGTAGATTCAGAGGAGCTGAGAGGGAGGTACAACTAGCCAGACTCAAGAATATACTGCTGAGAGGTTTATAGGTCAGGGGGACTTCTTAGGCAAAGAATTAAAAAGGTGTGGGTGTGGGGAGGAACCCATAGAGGTGGGGAGAGTATTGCCCAGTTAGTGTGCGGGGGGGGGGGGGGGGGGATTTTGTACGTGTCCATGCTTGGTTTGGTGGTTTGAATAGGAATGGCCTCCATAGCCTCTTGTGTTTGAATGCTTGGCTCATAGGGAGTGGCATTATTAGGAGGTCTGGCCTTGTTGCAGGAAGTGTGTCACTGTGGGTGCGGGCCTGCTATGCTCAAGCTATGCCCAGTGTAGCACTCAGTCTCCTTCTGCTTGTGGGCCAAGATGTAGAACTCTCGGCTCCTCCAGCACCACGTCTGCCTGCACACTGCTATGCTTCCCACCGTGATGATGATGGACTAAACCTCTGAAACTACAAACCAGCTCCAATGAAACGTTTTCTTTTCTAAGACTTGCTGTGGTCATGGTGTCTCTTTACAGCAATAAAATCCTAACTAAGAGACATGGTGTGTGTGGGGGGGGGGGGGGGGGCGTGCGCGCGCGCTATGGTGTACACGTAGTCAGAAGACAACTTAGTTAATTGTCTCTTTCCACCCATCTTTTATGTGTGCTCTGAGGATCTGGTCACCAGGTTTGCATGGCAGGTGCCTTTACCCTCTGAGCCATCATGCTAGTCCTCTGCTGCTTCTGTCTTCTTTTGTTTTTGAGACAAAATCTCATACATCCCAGGCTGATCCCCCTGCCTCTGCTTCTCAAGTGCTGAAATTAAGAGGCAACTGTGCTCAGGTCTCATTCCACATACTGGGTATAGCTTCCTGAAGTGAGTCCAAGTACAGAACTGCATTTCAGTTGGTTTTGCTCCTGTTTCTTTAAGAATCTGTCGCACTTCAACTCCAGCTTGTTCCAGTGGAACCACCCTCCCCCCCTGCTCAAGCGAAGAAGCCCTTGGCATGAATGGCGAACAGAAGGCTTAGAATGGTACACGATAGCCTTGCTTTTCTCCACGGGAGAATGATGCCAACGTACTTAGTTCCCTGGCTGCAGGATACCGGTGGCCCTGCACCTAAAACAGGGAGAAGGGTTTTGTAGAGTTGCCTTTCTGCTTGGGGAACATGCCAATACGATAGTGACAGTGACCCTAACACAGGCACCAGTTTGTGGTGGAGATAGCTTTATGACGGAAAGCTGGCTGGGTGGCCAGTAGTTTGCTATTTTCAAGAAGTAATTTCATGCTGAGGAAAAGAAGCATTGCACGAGACTTGGGAAACTCAGGGCGCGATCTCCAGCCTGCCCTAGCTAATGACGTGACCGCAGCCTTTTTGAAACTTCACTTTTTAAATAGACAGACATGACAAATAGTGTTGGCGTACACAAAAGATTGTACACGTGGGCTGATGAACAGAGAGCGTTTCAGAGTTTGAGGACTCAGAACCCCATGGTCAGGCGCTGCTTAGGAGACAAGTGAGGGATCCTTCTGCTGTGGGGGCCTGGGCCGTCCTGAATGGGCTTTCTCGTCATGCCACTAGGTGACCCCCTGTGTCGTGCGGCACACCATCTAGACTAGAAGAAAATATTTCTGTTAATACCATAGCTCCATCTTTGACTTCCTTTTTCCTTTTCAGTTTCCTTAGATAGCTAATGAGTAGCAAGTGTGTGGAGTTCTCTTCTTCATCCCTTCACTCCCTCTAGGCACTGTTTCTGTACACTACTTGATGAATGAGAACCCTCTGGACCACTTTGGATTTGAGTAATCAATAAGAAAGCCTGGCTGGCAGCTGGGCTTGA
This sequence comes from Acomys percivali, assembly GCA_907169655.1. Classification (NCBI taxonomy): domain Eukaryota; kingdom Metazoa; phylum Chordata; class Mammalia; order Rodentia; family Muridae; genus Acomys; species Acomys percivali. The sequence goes on from OU015750.1 coordinate 27,973,572, forward strand.
GCTGAAGGCATGCCACGAAGACAGCAAAAGGCCATTCTGTTGATGTGTGGCCTCCTGCTCACTTTCCTAAAAGGACTCAGGCTTTCCTTGCTGTTGAGGGCAAAAGGAGAAGATAGTTTTATAGATAACCCCTCAAATGCGGCATTTCAGGACTTCTTGTCCCCAAAGCATTACAGGTCTCCAGTAGGAGGTGTTTCTCTGTACTTCGTAAAGTTTTCTTTGCTATCTCAGCTCCATTTTGTGAGAAAGGGTAGCCTCCTGCATCCTCCCAAAGAATCCCCCTGGCAAGCTGGATGGTGGTGGTGAACACTTAATCCCAGCACTCAGGAAGCAGAGGCAGGCAGATCTCTGTGAGTTTGAAGCCAGCCTGGTGTACAGAGTGAGTTCCAGGACAAACAGACTACACAGAGAAACCAAAAATAAATAAATAAATAAATAAATAAATAAATAAAAATAAAAAATTTCCCTCAGCCATAGCGTCCACAGGTGGGGATTTTTTGGTTGATGCTATTGCCTCTACCAGGATATCAGACTCCACAGATTATATTCTGGAGGGTTTTTGTTTATTTGTTTTGTTTTGTTTTCCCCCTCTTTGCTGTTTTGGTGTATTTTTGTATGGGCATACGTGTGAACGTCAAAGGACAACCTCTGACATTCTGATGTCGTCTGCCTTTTGTTTGACATAGGGTGTCTCTTGGAATTTCTTCAAGCAGGCTAGGCTGCAGCTAGCCAGGGAGCCTTTGTCTCTGCCTTCTTGGCATCTGCATTATAAATGTGTGCCACCACACCTGGCTTTTTATGTGGGTTCTGGGGAATTCAGCCTAATGTTCTCTCTCCTAAGTTTGAACACTCGACCCTCCGAGCCGTCCGTCTCTTTATCCCTGTGTACTGAAGTTTTGTCGCTGTGGTGGGTGTTCTTTCTTCTTCCTGCCTCTTTCAGTTGCAGGAACCTCGTTTCAGGCCATAGGGGCGAGAGGCAGGCTTGCTACAGCTTTGCAAGCCCCAGTGCTCTTGGCTTAACTGCCCCCCCCAAGCCCCCCACCCCCTATCCCCCACCCCCCCGGGGCTGACATTGCCTACCTTAACCCTTGAGGGAGCCCAGAGCCCAAGTGCAGTTCTATCAAGCATCTCTCTCCCGCTGATCTCAAAACTAAACTAAACTAAAACCAAAACAAACCTTATTATAAGGGTTAAATCACCAATCCTGCTTTCCCTTTTGGAAGTGCTAGCATGTCCCTCTACGCGCTGAGCCTGTTTATTGGCCAATTCTTGATGAGTTGCCATTCTTTTGGCAAACTGAAATGAAGCCGAAATCTCAAAATAGATGTAACCAGATCCCTAGGCTTAATAAATACCATCTGTGTGCACACTAGGAATTTTCTTCATCCTGTTTGGTAGCCATTCTCTTCCTTGGGTCCCTGCTCTTTAGAAAGGAAGGTGAACAGCTGCTGCCTCCTCCAGTGGCTCAAGGCCCTGCAGTCTCTGCATCTTTTCCATGGCTGCGCACTCTGTTTGGTAGAGGGTGCTGTTTAAAGAACATGTGTGTGTGTGTGTGTGTGTGTGTGTGTGTGTGTGCGCGTGCAACACTCCTTGCTTTTCAGAGCAGCCTGGTCAGCAGCAGACACAAGCTAGCTGCTTTTGTTTATTCAGCCCTTAATGAGTACTAGTCACCCCACATAGTTATACCTGGGTTCACTCATGTGGTGGTTATAATAATCTGGTTTTGTCGGTACCATTACGAATTTTGTTTTGCTTTGAGAGTGGTTCTTGCTGTGTAGCCCATCCTGGCCACATATTTGTGGCATTCTGCCTCAACTTCCCAAGTGCTGGCTGGTATATACAGGCATGAGGCACCATGTCTGGCGGGGTGCTATAAGTATCACTGTGTTGTATCAGTGAGGAAACTGGAGCAGAGCCAGGTTCAGTTACTTGGTCGTGAGGAGAGAGAGGTTCCAGATTCCCCCCAGGCCTTTAGTCTCATGATCTTTAACTTGCCAGGCTAAGTTCCCATCCTAGGAACTGACTTAGCCTCTGAAGGAGAAAGACTTGGTGGCTGTGTTTCAGCTACACAGTGATACCTTCACGGGGAAAGAATGATGAACTTTTTAATTACCTTCCGGAAGGCTTGATTAAGAAGCATATTTACTGATGGGCATGGTGGCACACACCTTTAATCGCAGCACTCAGGATATAGTTGAAGGTTAGCCTGGTCTATAAAGCTAGTCTAGGACAGCCAGCGATACACAGAGAAATCCAGTATATCCAAACAATAAACAAACGAGCAAGCAAGCAGATTTACTGAATACAGAATGAAATCCCCGTCTTCTTTAGTAGTAAGAAGGAGTGGGTTTAGATCCACACTGGTTATTCCAGGAAGCATAGCCTTGTGGCTGCAGATACTGGAAGATGTTTTAGTTTTATTTCATGTTAACCAGTTTAAAATTTAAAAAACAGGCACTGAGTTCAGTTATTAGGCCATTTTTGTATCTTTGGGATAGTCTGGTATAACCTCATTTTTAGTTATGTATTTTCTGAGATCTAACTGTAAATCAAGTTCCATGTGATAAAATTTAGCATGTGAATTGGAATGTGCTATAAATATAAAGTACAGTTTTCAAAATTGCATTTCCTCCTATTTAATGATACATTTATGTTGGTTACATATATTAAACTTTATGCTCTATTAATCTTATTTTTGAGGGTTGGTAAGGCTTGAACTGTGATCTGTGTAAATGCCAGGCAAGCACTCTACTGCTGAGTTGCACCCCAGATAATACCTTACTTAAACTAACCAGTGTATTTAACTAGTGGAAATTAAATCTGCTATTTTTTTTTTTTAAGCAAGGTTTCTCAGTGTAGCCCTGGCTATACTGGAACTCTCTCTGTAGACCAGGATGGCCTTGAACTCAGAGATCTACCTGCCTCTGCCTCCAGAGTGCTGGGATTAAAGGTGTGAGCCATCACTTCCTGGAAGAGAATTGAACTCTCTGTGTGACAACCATTATGATCTCTTTGGCAGTGCTGGACTGGAGTGTAGATGCGTGTCCTCCCCTATAGACGAGCACCTTGGTAAAGCAACTACTGGATAGGCAGTAACTACTGCCAGCTGGGAACTGCCTTGAGAAGTGATTCAGTGGGGAAAGCCAATGGATCTGATTCATTTTTCTCAAAATTGATATGTATTTTACAATACAAGTGAACTCATAATGATGCATACTATTATGGCTGGGTATTGCCAACACAATGCTTCTAAGCTCTTTCGACAAATTACCACTTTGAAGACCATGTGATAAAATCAAAGTCGAGGAAATTAACTTCTTGCTCAAGATGAGTTTCCTGTTTCCACTCTGGGCTGGATTACAATGAGGCATCTGCTTGGTTTCTCCTTCCTTGTGGTGGGATTTCGCATTTAGGTGTCTGAAGTTCCTGCCAGCCTGTCTTACCACCTGCTGCTCACCATTCTCATGTTCAGAGAACATATACATGCTGTCTAGTATTTCTTGTCATAATTGTGCTATCTAGCTGTATCTACATTACCATAGAGTACCACAGGCCCAAGAAGTGACACAAACACACTATTGTTAACATCTCACCTTACCCATCAATCCTAGCCACTCTTTTCTCTTCTTGCTTCATTAACAGTGATGACCCAATAGATGCCCCAAACTAAGGACACTATCAAATTGTTTATGTGCCTTTTTTCTTCCTTCCTTCCTTCCTCCCTCCCTCCCTCTCTTCCTTCTTTCCTTCCTTCCTCCCTTCCTTTCTTGTTTTCTCTCTCTCTCTCTCTCTCTCTCTCTTTTCTTTTATGGCTTTTCAAGACAAGGTTTCTCTGTGTAGCATTGGCTGTCCTGGACTCATTTTGTAGACCAGGCTGGCCTCAATTTCACAGACATTCAGCTACCTCTGCCTCCCTGAGTGCTGGGATTAAAGGCGTGCATCACCACGCTTGGCTATGTACTTTTTCTGTACATGCGCATATACAGACATGTGTTAAAGTTTGACATACATTAGGTCTAGTAAGAGATTAACAATAATAATGTACTCTAGTAAAACCACAGCATTGCTATTTTGGAACTCTTTTAGATAAATAAGTGTTGCCTGAACCTAGACACTGCAGCGATGCATTTAGTGGACCTAAAAAGCCAGGATGGTACCAGATGACTAATGGGAAGGGTCAGGTAGCATAATACAGAGTGAGTATACACTGAGCAAACAGAGGGCTCCTGTCCTGAGAAGGACAAAGGAGATTTCAGTATACTGCCCAGAACTTAAAGCATATGGATGGTTTATGGCATCTTTAAGTCATGATTGACAGTAGATAAACCGTGGAAAGCAAAATCCTAGAAAAGTCCCTAGAAGCACAGGGAGGGACTTTGTAAATGTAGGTTCCCCAGGGCTGCCTTCCTCCTCCTGCCATTTCCTTGTTGTTCAGTGTGCTCCCTGAGCTTTCTATGGATTCTCATGGCTTCAGCTCTCTGTTGTATGAGGTCCCTACTGTTTAATAAAAGTGAGCAGAAATGCTGAGACCCCAGCACTGTACTTAGCTTGAGGGGCCAGCAGCCTATACTTTCATGCTTAATCGATCATGCAGGTAAGAACCAGGAAATAAATGTTGTAACTTGTCCACTCTTTCTTCCTTCTCCTCCTCTTGTTTCTTTCCTGTCTCCCTTTGTAAAGGGGGAGTTTCGTTTGGGTCCTGAGAGTACCAATAAGTGTTACTCCATCAGAAAAAAACAGTCAATTATTGATGGGCCATCATTGCTCTAACAATTTCAAACCAGAGGATGGAATGATGGCTTCATGGTTAAGAATATAAATGGCTCTTACAGAGGATCTGGGTTTGGTTCCCAGTACCTTTGTGGTGGTTCACACATGACTCCAGTACCAGGGGATCCGAGGCCCTCTTGTTGACCGCTGAAGGCCCTAGGCACACATGTCATGCACATATATGCATGCAGGCAAAGCACCCATACACATAAAATGAAAATGAATCCTAAAATGTTCAAACTAGTTAAAAATAGCTCTGATCTTAAAGGACAAGCCCTTTCCTTTCCTCTGACAGAGGGTGTGGTGGCTGTTTTAGTCACAGATGGTGCTTGAGGCAGAATGTCACAGGGTCCAGGGCATCAGTTTAGGATGTGAGCCCTCTGGGTTGTGGTTCTGGAGATTGCTATTCAGCCTCGGTGTGACTGTCTGAGCTCCTTCATCTGAGACTATGTATGTGCCATTTGTTTCCGGAAAATTGAGGGCTGGTCTCTTACTAGCCACTAAGTGGCTTGCTCTGGACTTTTCATGATGTGACCAAGCCCTGTTCTGTGGAAGTGTTAGAAAATGTTTGGCGTCACATAAGAGGCCTTCCCTTCATGTCTAAATCTGCAAGGAATGCAATTTCAAGTTGCTGGGAAGACTTGATTTTCAAAGTTGTGCCACGGAGAAAAGCAGTAAAGTCTCACACATGGACTGTTGTTTTCTTAGTTTTATCTGAGAAGGGCCTTCTTACTTCTGACCTTTGTACTGTTTGAACAGCCAAGGGGTATTAGCAGAACTCCCTTGGCCATTTGGGGCCAAGAACTCACAAATCAGTGTTTTACCTTTTAAACAAAACACAGTGAGGCTGTTAAGCCCCTGGTTTTGGTTCCCTGAGGAGAGAGGCCTTTTAGATTGAGCAAGTAAGATATATTTATTCTTCTTGACAAAGAAAGCCAAATTGTTTACCAGAAAGCTCTTTCATTTCCTGTACCTAGCCCTTGACTACAGGGTGCCTTAAGAGCGAGAACCCAAAATAAGTCAAAGAATGAACTCCCAATCAGACCTAGGCCAGCCTGGGAGGTGCCTAGGTGCTTGAGATGGAGCCAACACTTGTTTCCTTGTGGTTACATTTAGAAACTGTTGCGCAGGCAGCTTTTTCCTCCAGGAGCCTTAAAAATAGGAGCCATTTCTCATAGAGGACTCCAGGAAGACCATCATGGAGTCAGTTTGGGGCTTTGAATTAGGACGGCGCTCCGGACAATGGTGTTCTTTGCTCACAGCTCATCTTTCCGTGTGTCTGAGAGTCCACCTTCCCATGCATTTTTTAACCCTGCATTCCCATCTTACTTTCTGGGCTGCTTTTGAGAGCTCCAAATACCAGGCTGCCCCCCCCCCCCCACCAATGCCGGCAGAATCTGGGCTCCGGAAAACCCTCAGAGGGTTCCAGTTTTATGAGGAACTGAGAACAGTAGTTAGATTTACACTCCTAAGCCTGGTGTGTGCTCTTGCCCACCACTTTTCCCCAAGGGAGTGATAGGTAAGACACTTCTGTTCACATGCCAAAGCAATGTGAGTGGGAGATAGAAATGTGTTTGTTGTGGCTAGCTATGATGCCGTGTCCAAACAGAGCGGTATTGTTGCTTTGATGACTGGACTTGTATATTCTAGTAATCAAGTTGTTGTTGTTGTTTTGAGCAGCCGTTGTCATGAGTTGCCTTGATTGAAATACTTCCTGGTAGTGTCCTGATACATCTTCAGGTACCTTCCCTTTACTATTAATAAGTCACCTCAGAAGGTACACGGCTTCTATCCTTCATTCGCATTTCTTATTGAAAAGCTTCTCCCCTGCCCCCATGAGAGTGTGTGTGTGTGTGTGTGTGTGTGTATGTGTGTGTGTATGTGTGTGTGTGTATGTGTGTGTGTGTATGTGTGTGTGTGTGTGTGTGTGTAAGAGAGAGAGAGAGAGAGAGAGAGAGAGATAGATACAGAGAGACAGAGAGACAGAGAGAGAGACAGAGAGAAACAATTGATTTGGTTCCAGAGCCTGGCTAGATCTGATCTCTGTGGCCTTGTGTCACTGAGTGAGAACGTTTTGCTTTGCTACAGTAATTCCTAGGTTTTGACTGTGAGATACTTCTGTAGATGCCACTGCTCAGAAGGATATACCATAATGCCATGTCTGTTCCTGGCTCAAATTCTAGAAGAATTACGAATGTTGAAGGCATCTGGCATGAAGTGATTTTGATAAGGGATTATGGGCCTGTGCCTTGGCTTATGCTGGCTTTTCTGTCTCATTTGCAGTCATTTCTGCACTCCCACTTTGCCACTGTGGGGCTATGGGTCATTTACTTTTTCCATCTATAGTTTCCCATTTACAAAGTGGTGCAAATGACAATGTCCGAGTCTAAACAGAAAGGTCTAAGAAAAATAATGTACCCAGAGTGTTTAAGAATCTATGCACACCACAGAGTTCCTCCTGCGGACTTGTAATGGCACAAGTGTAAGTCTGAGAAGAGCTGGCGGCTAGAGTGGGCACTAAAGTTCAGAGGAGTCTTGGCAGGGGTGTGGGCAAAGGGCACTGTTGTCACAAACCTTTCGGTATATGTGTGTGCTCGTGTGCACACAAGGGTGCTCTCATGCAAGTGAGTGTGTTTTCTATATTTCAGTGACACAGGTTCTTTTTGTTTTATTTTCAAGGTCAAATTAAGTCTTTGTGGCCCCTTTATACATGTAAAATATATAGTAAAAAATTGGTGTACTGTATCAAGGTCATTACTATCTTAGTTACTTTTCCTATAGTAGTGAAAACACACTACAACACACACACACACTACAACACACACACACTCGCTACACAAGGAACTCAAGGGAGGAGCAAGGAAGGATTTATTTGGCTCACAGTTCCAGGGTGTGGTCCCTCATGGTGAGGGAGTAATGGAGGCTGGGACTTGCACCCACAATCAGGAGAAAGCTATACATGTTTGTGCACAGCTCACTTTCTCAATTTTATACAACTTAGGATTCAAGCCTAAGCAGTGGTGTCACCCACAGTGGACTGGTATCTGTCCTTTACTTAACCTAATCAAGATAGTTACCTACAAGCATGACTAGAGGCCTATCTCATAGCCGATTCTAGAGCTTATCTAGGTCAGAGTTGAGAATGACCATTAACAGTGACTTTTTCTGACTTTTTTTTTTTTTTTTTGTATAATTCTACATTTGCTTATGTGTACTCTGATCATGAGCCTTCCTTTGTGGGAATGGCAAATAAACAAAAGAGAATGAAGAGTAGATTTTTAATTATACGAAAATGTTTGTTTGCTCTTTGTAGTAAGCATAGTTTCTAAATGCTTTTAATGGTCTTAATTTTAGTCTACCAGTAAAATTGAGAATTGAGAAAATTATTGAGGTGAAATAAATAAAAAGTTCCTTTGGTTTATATTATCTAAAAAAACAAAAGACTTGATTTTTGTTTCTGTTGATCCCAGTTGCTTCTCTAACTTGAAAGAAAAAAGAAAGAAAGAAAGAAAGAAAGAAAGAAAGAAAGAAAGAAAAAGAAAAAGGGACAGAGTTTCACTTTGGAGCTCTGATTATCTGGAACTTAGTATATAAACCATGCTGTCCTCCAAATCACAGAGACCCACCTGCCTCTGCCTTCTGAGTTCTAGGATTAAAGCCTTCACCAGCACTCCTGGCTGCTTTAACTCTGTGTTTCACTTTGCATGTGTCAGCCAGTCCTGAAAGACCACCACAAAAATATTGCCAAAATGTTTCTGTTTGGAAACTTACTGTAAAACAGGCCTGAACTGTAGAATATTTGTGCTGCTTATCATATTTTAGATTTCTATCCGTTGAGCAGTTTGTTTAATAATGGCTCCAAGTTTACTTAAAACCTGACTGGGGAGGTAATAAGGTAAAGTGCTCTCCTTAAACAGTCAACCAGTTGACCCTGAGCCACTGTGACATCAGGAAAGGCCATTAGCTCTGTGAGTCTCAGTTGTGTTGTGACTGTTGGCTGGGGCAGTTTTACCTATAAATGTTTTTATTAAGTGGAAATGAGGTAAGGTTATGTCGTTAAGTGTAGCCAGCGACTTCTCACATAGACGTTTAGGTTGGGCTTTGTTGATGGTGATGTAGGTGCCAGTTAATTGAGTCTGAATGGTCCCATGGACCAACATAAGCATCAATGTACTTCTTTAAATGGCTCTGCGAGGAGACAGAGGAACAGTCACAGACCCATTAGTAAATTCTGGGCTTGGAGAGAGCTGGAGGAATAACTGTATGAAACAGAAATGTTTAACATCTTGGATTGTAATTTTTTTTTTTTTTATGAATAAACTGAAGGGTTTGGGCTTAGAGCAGGCCTTCTTAAGCTTTTTCCACTCACAGCCCTCTTTTGTGTGATTCCTGTCTATAAAACAAGTATACGAATTAAACATTTATTTATAATAAATCATAACTTTATTTTAGATAGTTCTTTGATAAACATGCAGCGTCACCATCTCCTAAAGAGGAAAACAAATCTGCGTACAGGTGAGCTTATTTCTTCTTACATAAGCAAATCTTGGCTGAGTCCTCCTCACGGTTTTTTTTTAGGGCTGAGGGGCCACTTTGATTTTACAGTTGTCCGTGTTGAGAATGCAACTTCATATGTGCATTGTTCGAAATTCTGTCCTAATTCCAAGTCAAAATTTTAACAACAACAACAACAACAAAAAAAAAAAAAAAAAAAAAAAAAAAAGAGAGAGAGAGAGAGAGAGAAGAAAGAAACTCAATTCAGTAATTCAAATAGCAAATTCTTGTCGATGTTTTGAGACATAGTTTTACTCATTTAGTCCGTACTGACTTTGTACTCACTGTGTAGCCGAGGATGGCCTTTTACTTGTGACCTCTTTGCCCATAAGTGAGTGTTGGGATTACAGGTCTGAGCTGCCACAGCAGGCTTCCAGCAGCAATTTCGAAAATTAACACAACAAAACCCAGATCTACATTACTTTGTTACAAGCTGATGAATGTGGTAGGAGAGAACTAAAAGTCTTTGTTTTTCATGATTAGGCCAGTGTGCTTTGTAAGAGCAAAAATCACTGCAAATACAGTTAGAACACTACCGTTTGTAGCAAAGCCGTGTCAAACATGAGCCAGTGTGCTGTGGGCACGTGGTGTAGTGCAAAGAGAGCATGCCGTGCCTTCCGAAGGCTGAATTGTAGCCCTGAGCTGCAACCCAGTCAGATGCTGCCAGAGATAGCTCATTCGGTTTTTTTGTTTTTCTGTTTTTTTTGTTTGTTTTTTGGCAAATCTTTTGACCCTCTGTTTGGGGTTGCAGCCCACTGTTTAAGTAACCCAGGTGGGCATGGAAGCTTTTATGCATTCCCAGTGCTCGGCAAGTAGGGACAGGATCCAGGGAGCTAGCTGAGCAGAGTGTGCAGACTCCGTTCAAGTGGAGAGTGATGGAGGGAGGCACCTGCCAATCAACCTTTGGCCTTCACACACATGTGCATGCCCACCCACGCATATGTACACATGTGTGCACATTGGATGGCGCATCTGGAGTTTGTGTTCTGGCTCCTTCATGAGCCTTATTCCTTCCTCCTCTGTTCTTACAGCTCTGCTTGATGTAGGTCATAGACATGAGAATGGGTGTCTTAGGGTCAGCAGCCATCTAGTCAGGAGTCAATGGCTGCTGGTGATGATTGCTTGCTTAGGTTTTTGTCTATTTGGAGTCCCTTGGGTCCTGGCCAACTTAAATTGCTGAGGCTTGTATGTATCTTCACACTGGCAAATTAAAACGGAGGAAAATAGAAGATAGACATTGGGTGTAGGTTGGACAATAATGGTATAAAAGT
>OU015750.1:27993041-28033942 GCA_907169655.1 Acomys percivali
CCCTCTCACATACATAATACACATCTCTCTCACACACACAGTTCCTCTCTCTCTCTCTCTCTCTCTCTCTCTCTCTCTCTCTCTCTCTCAGAAAAGAAAAAAAAGTACGTACACACACAGTGCCCCATGAACTCCAGGCTCTGTGAGAGACTTCTCAAAGGAGTGGTGTTGTGGAGAGGGAGAGAAGAGGACACGTGATGTGTAACATGGAGCAAGCGGGCCGACAAGGCAAAAGCCAGCGACCCTGCTTGAGGGTCCGTATTCATTGCTCGCCCCTGGAGTCCTTTTCTCACAGTGCCTGGGGAAGACAGACAAGATCCCTGCCCATCGTGCAGGCAGGGGGAGTCGTTGGAGAGAAAGCTTAGTGGACTCACTTTCTGCACAAAGGCTCCCAAACCATATACAAGGATATATTCATTAAGTCACACCTCTGACTTGTGAGTGCATGGGAGGAGAATGTAGTGTTGAAAAAAGAAACCTCGAGGTAGGGTTTTATTGCTGCAATAAACAATCTGTTCATCTCTAGGAGAATTGCTTGATTTTAAGGCAATGACCACAACACATTGGCCATGGGGTCTGAGATACCAAGGAATCCTTCTGGTCTCTATGATTACCAGGACTTGTGCTCAAGTGGATAGTGGCACTCTAAGGAGCCTTTGCTGGGATGTCCTTGTCACCCTTCTACTCTTTGGCGTTTGTTCTTTTTCCTGGGCCATCTAAAGGACTCTCTGTACAATCAGGATAAGTTTCAGGATGTTCCCCTGCCACGCTGCAGGCTGTGTGCACAGTCACAAGACCCAGCTTCCTGCCACCCCTCTGTTCAAGAACTTTTTATGCTGCTAACAATATTGAATTCTTTCAGAAGCTATTTACATAGCTGGGGCTAGTGAACAGAGCATGATAGAGCCGAGTGGCTGGCATTTAGACTTCAAAAATAGAATTTTGAGGTTATTATGCGCTGTCCTATATAACAAAACCTTAATTAAGTAGGATTAATTGGAGAAAGGACAGTTTGTGGCTAATTGAATTTTCTCTTGAAGGTTAAACATTTTACCCTTTCTCCACTTTTCTTGTTAACAGTGTTTCTTTGGCTTTCGGAATTCTGACATCAAGATTTAAAAAATAAGTTATTGTTTCATTCTCTCCTTGAGCATTTGCTTGCCTGGTATTCTCTGAAAGCAGCAGAAACTTGGCCCTGAGGGACTTCTGGTGCCTGTATTAGAAATGGGCACCATTCATTTTTGTAAGCTTTGCAGACTTTTTATTTTTGTCCCAGTACTTCAAAATATAGAAATATAAGTTCTAAAGTTAAAATCATGTTCTTCCCACTAATCACAAGCTGTAGCTGTCTTCAAATACAGAAGTATTTCTTGGTTGTATCTAGGGAACTTTGGTGCTTTAGTTTCATATACGTTAACTTGGAATACTACCAAATGTGACACTAACACTTTGTTGTTTCACCAGATAAGGTGTCGCATGCCTTTAATCCCAGCACTCGGGAGGCAGAAGCAGGTGGATCGCTGTGAATTCGAGGCCAGCCTGGTCTACAAAGTGAGTCCAGGACAGCCAAGGCTACACAGAGAAACCCTGTCTCAAAAAAACCAAAGCAAAAGCAAAGCAAAACAAAACAACAACAAAAAAACAAAAAAAGGATTTGTTGTTTCCAAGAGTTTCTATTATGACTCAGTGATGATCGTCAAAGCTAAAGATAGTTGCAAGTATAACAGTTTCTATTTTATATTTTGTCTTAAAGAAGAATGGATCCAATTATTTTTAATATTTTTCCTCTAAATTTTTTTTCTTGACCTACCCAAGCTATGATGGTAAGAAAGAAATTTTTGAAAGCATATGAAAAACCTGAAGAAAACATGACAAGGGATTTGGGAGTAGGGGGAAGAGTAGATCCAGATTATGGCAGATTTAATATAGTCACAATTCTTAGGGACAAAACTTTTAGATGAACGATTTCTCTTAGAAATTTATTGTCTACATATCTGCAGAAGTGTTTCATTTTAGTTCTGTGAAAGGGATGGCCCCTCTGCTGTTATTGGGGATGTTAAAGTAAATTTCACACTTTGGAGATTTAACAGTCTCCTGTGGTCAGGTCTCTGTGAAGAGCCTGCTGTGGAATAGGAGCACTGTTATCTTTTTAGTTGACAGTTAAGGGCAGACCAGAGATTAGGCTATTGAAGAACATGAGAGCTGGCCAGCCAGAAAACATCCTTTTTACTGCTAAAGCCTAATGTTTTATTGGTTTTGAAACTGCAGTCACATGGGCAATATTTGCTGGTTTTCCAAGGCATATTGTTTATGCAGGAGATAAATAATTATACTGATAACTTCTTTATTGATTAGCTTCATTGGATCCAGGTTATATATCTATATCTGAATGTATAAGCACACACACACACACACACACACACACACACACACACACTCTTTCACAGCAAGTGTTTGGCTTCTTATAATTGGCCTCTGAAACTAATCATTTGATTGGCCTGAAATCGTGTGCAATCCCGACTAATAATAGGGTGTTCTGAGGTGGGACTGGGAAGAGGGATCTTGGTCATTGCCGCCGCACCTTTGCGTTGGGCAGATGCATTTACATGGTGTATTTATTTCTCTTCCTTCCAATTTAGGTACCAAAGAAGGAGTAAGTGCCTCTCTATAGGAGAGCTGAGGGGTTGCTGCACAGTAATGGCAACTGGGGCAAAGTGCTGTCATCATGAGAGTTCTTCTCATAACTGCCACCAAGGAAAAGGCAGGGCCGCTCAGTGCAGCCCAGTGACTAGTACATAGGCAGGTGTGTAACCAGGCACTGGGATGGAGGAGACAGAAGCACCTGTGGAATCTGGGTGTGTCCTGGTTCACCTTCAGGTGTGAAGAACTGCCAGCTGCTTAGTGTCCATGGGCCAACACCTCAAGAAGAGTTTTCCAAACTCTTGGAGAAATAGCAGAGCCTTCCCCAGAGCGGAAGGAATTGGAGTTAGAGAGACAGGCAAGTGGGCAGCCATGGTAAAAACAGCTTCTGGTTGTGGAGACAGAAGGAGAACGGGGAATGCAGTAAATAGGAAATGCCCTCCTGGCATAAAGCTTTGTCACTCACAGCCTAGGGCTCCAGCATGCCCTCTCCATGTCTCTCTCCATGTCCTTTCAGTGCCACTGAGCCTGCATTTCAGGGAGGAGCCCTTGCTGGCTTGTGTACCTATCAAAGATGCAGTTAGCTCAGCAAGCCTTATCACATCTGAGGAAAGAAAGACAAGCGGAACAGATGCTCTGCAGCCTCCAGGATGGTAGAGGCGAGAAAGAGACTTGGGGGGAAAAGGGAGGAGGAGAGAATTGGGTGCATAGAGGTGTGAGTAAAACTACAGTGGAGAATGAGTTGGAAAGGGTTTGTATGCGGCAACACAAAGGTGAAGGCTTTTCAGGTGTGTGCTGCTAGCCTGAAGGGCATTTTCTTCATTAGTGATTAATGTGGGAGGACCCAGCCCTTTGTGGGTGGGGTCTTCCCTAGGGTGGTGGTCCTGGATTCTATAAGAAAGCAGGTTGAACAGGCCATGAGGAGCAAGCCAGTAAGCGCTCCACCCGCCCTCTCCCCTCTCCTGCCAGCTCCTGCCTCCAGGTTCCTGCCCTGCCTGAGTTCCTGTCCTGACTTCCGTCAGTGATGAGCTGTGATAAGGAAGCGTAAGATAAACCTTTTTCTCCTCAAACTGCTTTGGATCATGATGCTTCATCACAGCAACAGCAATCCTAACTAAACCAAGGTGTATATAGTAACTTACTTTTTAAAATTTTTATTTTTAACCCAAATCTCAGCACACTGTGTTCAGCCTCAGAGTGTGAAGACTTGAATTTCCTGCCACAGTTTATGATAATGCCTGAATATAAACGTTTCTGGAAGTTTTTGGCCTCAAAACCGACTTGGCGGCTGCTGTATGCGAGCCAAGAATTTAACAGCTCTGCTGCATGTATAGCCTGTGTGCCTTTGCCTCTGTGTGTGTGTTTATGTGTGTGTGTGTGTGTGTGTGTGTGTGTGTGTGTGTGTGTGTGTGTGTGTGTGTTTTGATGCTATATCATGGTTGATGGAGCCATGGTTTGAAGTTGGGAACTGTGTTTAGCTTTGTCTTTCTTATTGGCCGACAGTCCATTTTCAGGAAACAGTTCATAGAGATGAAAAAAATATGTTAACCAACATGAAAATACTTAGACTCCAAGGAAGTTGTTTATGGAGCAGTGTGTGAATGTCTGATTGGAAAAAAAAAAAGGAAAAATATTGATGGGTGGGGATGGAAAAGCAAATTTGCTGGGTAGCTGGCCAAGTAACATCTGGCTGTATCACAAGTGGAGAGCAGTCGTCTTCAGTGCTGTGTTGCTTTTGTTCCACTCATCTGCATGGCCTTCTCGCTGTTAGTGAAGCCAGGGGAGCTGCTCCCTGGCCAGCTTCACCCTCTCAACAGCTGGTGCTGTTGGTGCGAGCCCAGGGAAGTTTGCTGTTAGCTGTGCCTTCCCTGGATGCTCTTGGCATGGCTGGCTGAACATCGCTGGTTTACTTAGTGTGCTCTGCCCGACTCCATTGTTATGTGGAAAGAAGCCAGTGGAAATGAACATCTGGCAGAGAAACTTCCTGGTTTCAGAAGGAAGTTGATTGGGTTTATGGTTGTCCTTTTTATCCTAATATGAACTGGGCTTTAAAGTCTTGCTGCACAGTTAGTTATTCCAGGCTCAGGGGACCACAGTGATGGGGCTGTTAGAGTTCCAGCCTTCGTTAGATAAACCAGGTCAGCCAGTCTGTGGCTTCTTGATGCTATTCCTTCCTGACTGGGTTTTGTGAAGGGACACCGGGTGTGAATTGGCTGGGAGCACTTGTTCTCTGTTTACCAACCAGAATTAGCTAAGTTGGCCGTGAGAAGTCAGTCTCCTAAACCCCACATGCTTCCATCCCCACCTCACCTTAATAACTGGTTCTCCACGAAGTGAAGTCAGCATTGTGATGTGTGCTTCTCTTTCCCTGTTAAAGTGCTTTTCCATCGAATGTGGATAGATAACTTAGAGAAATGCATAGTTCCCAGTACTCAAGAGGCTGAACAGCAGGAAGCTTCCTGTGAGTTTGAGGTCAGCCTTGCATACATAGTGGAGACCCTGTCTCAAACAAACCAAACTAAACCCACTCCACATCTTCAGGCAGTAACAGTGACACCCCACACACCCCCAATGCAAAGCAAGTAAAAGACACCAATGGGTTGGAAATGTAGCTCTTTTGGGAAAGCGCTTGCACAGGGTCCTGGCTAGATCCCTGATGCTGCATAAACTGGAAATGTTGGTGCGTGGGGTGGGGTGGGGACTGGGGTGGGTGGGGTGGAGGTGATGTGGAGTGAGGGATGGAAGAAATTAACTCTAGATCATCCTTGGCTACATAGGGAGTTTGAGGCCAGTCTGGAATCCATGCGACACTGGCTCAAAAGCAAAGGAGAAACCCCCAAGCCAACAGTAACAACAAAATGAACTCTGTAGTAAAATTTAAGGATGTTCATCTTTAAATTTCTTTTTTGAAGAAAGGTTTATTTTGTGTGTGTGTGTGTGTGTGTGTGTGTGTGTGTGTGTGTGTGTGTGTGTGTGTGTGTTTTGTGGTCATGTTTGTATGTGTACCATGTGCATGCCTGGTGCCCATGGAGGGCAGAAAAGGCATGGGATCACCTAGAACTGGACTTACAGATGGTTGTGAACTACCACTCTGGTGCTGGGAACTGAACCCCTGTCTTCTGCAAGAGCAACAAGAGCTCTCAATTGCTGAGTCATCTCTCCAGCTTCTCAAGTACCCAGTCACTTATGAAAAGCAATAGTTGACTTGTGCAAGCATGGCTGACTTGATTTTAACATTGTTCTTGTTGAAGGAGTTTAGTTAGGTAATGACACCTCTTTATTCTCTCCTCTGCCTTTGCCCCTCCCTAGAATTTTTTATTTTATTTTATTTTATATAATTTCATGTTAGAGTTATCTCTACCTCTAAAGCCTATTGGGATAGAATAATTGAACCAAATATATATATATATATATATATATATATATATATATATATATATATATATATATATATATATATAAAAGCCATAACTTTATTTCATAAGATCCTTTTCCCAAGCAGCATAGTTAGTACCAGAACTATTTCAGTGATACTTTTCAGCAAGGGACTGAAGACAGTGTTTTGGCTTTGTCCCCCTCTACTCAGCAGTAAGTGTGCTCTGTTGTCATAACAGCTCCATCAGCTGCAGAATCATTTCAGGTTAAGTGCTTTGAAGTTAATTTTTTTCTTCCGTTTTTATCAGTGGCCAAGTAAGTTGGATGCTTTGAGTATAGTGAGGGACCAGGAGAGGCATCTATTCGAACCTTCATTATTTTCTGTGTGTTTGTATAATTAATTAGCTTTGATTCAAAGAAAAAATATTTTAAAAAAGGATTAAATATGCTTTTTCTTTTCCTTGTCAGTTGCCCTTCCTTGTTCTTTCTAACACCTTTTCACGGGGCCAAAGCAGATGGGCAATGAACTTGCAGATGGATCATCGGTGTTCCCTGGAGCTTTCTTATTGGAACTTGAGAATTTTGTGGATTATGATAACAAGAAAACAGTTGATATTTGTAGTTGGTCTTTTCCTCTGCTGAATTAAATTATCTCATGGTGCAATAGCAGTTTCTATGTATACAACCAGTAAGGATTGTGCACACACCACTGCCCAGTTTGATGCCATCTGTAGTCATGGCAAATGCCTTAAACACCGTGTAATCTAGCTGTGTCCCAAGAGGTTTATCTTGAAGCACTGGTTGACCACATTGGCACCATGAGGGGTGTTTCCGGATGCTGTGGTGCAGCCAGTAAAAGTTGTGGCAGCTTCAAGAAGCAAGAGACAGGTGTACAATTGCATAAAGTGTCTCTTAGCCAAGGAGTCAAACTGTTTTCATTCCAAACTTGTCCCTAAACATTTGATAAGTTTATAATTTAATCTTTATCTTCTTTACAAAGTGAACGTTAGAATTTTGAAAACAATCTAAAAGGAAAGATGTAAGGAATTAAAAAAATATTTTAAAAATCACAAACTGATCAATTAAGCTGGGCACGGTGCCTCCTCCTTGTAATCTTAACACCTGGGATATTAAGTAGGAGATTGCTACAGGTTCGAGGCCAGCCTCGGCTACAGAGTGAGGCCTTGTCTCGAAAACAGAATGACAAAATTACATAAAAACTCCACTAAAACAACAGAGAAAAAAGCAGCCATCTTAATTTTGAAGAAAGGGGTAATAAAGAAAGGAGCAAACCAAGATGCTGATTAAATGCATAGTCTCTGCCACCTTTTGTTGTATGGCTGTTCAGGATAGCCAGTTTTTAGGATCATTTTTAAAATAATAAGCTCATTCATACATCACCAGTCATTTGGCTTACATATCTAAATTAACAGCAAAGAAGTATGCATATGAATGATTTGCAAGCAGCCAGCAGCATTTTCCAGGTGGATCCATGTCCCCACTCCTCCCAAAACGTGTGCGTAGCAGGATAAAGCCAGCCCAGGCAGTCATTGTGGAAGTGAAAGAATACTTGAATGTCACCCAAGTATTAGGACAGAGGAGAAAGACCATCCATCCTCAGGAAGCTGGGAACTTTACCATGTGTGTGACCAGTGTTTTGTGAAAGCCCTTTGGCCTTTGGCCTTTGGCCTTTTGTGTCAATGTACTTTGTAGTTCACACTCAGGATCTGACACAAAGAGCAAGGGTTTCAGTAGCTGAGAACAAAGTTGATGGAAAACAATCAAATTCATAAGAAACCCGCTTGCAAAAGGGTTATAAAGTATGAAAAGTTGGATAGAAACATGCCCATAATGCTGAGGTAGTACTCTCAGAGCTCCTGTGCAGGGCTCAGATACTTTGCATGCCTTACCAGTGTTTATACACAACGCCTACTGCTTTGGCCTACGAAGAACAAGACTGACATCAAATTTCTTTTTTTTTTATAATTTGAGACAGAGTTCCTCTATATAGTCTTGGCTGTCCTAGAACTTACTTTGTAGACCAGGCTAGCTTAGAACCCATAAAAGTCCACCTGCCTCTGCCTTTCAAGTCCTGGGGTTGAAGGTGGGTCGCTAAGATGCCCAGCAGGAGAGAGGCGTCCCTGACTGGGAATCTAATCCAGGAGGAGGTAGTGAGAGCACTGAACCCTAACCACTAGGCCACCAGGCAGAGCTCTAAAATTCTTTTTAAAAGAGTTATTTTTATTTTTAAAGTGTGTGTGTGTGTATGTATGTGTGTGTGTGTTGTTACATGTATGAGTACCCATGGAGGACAGCAGAGGGCATCGAGATCCCCTGGAACTGGAGTTAAGGTGGTTGTGAGCAGCCTGATACAGGTGTTGGAAACTGAACTTGGGGTCCTCTGGAAGAGCAGGAGATGCTTGTGACCAACCATCCATCTCTCCAGTCCTCAAATGGTTATCTTTTTTTTTTTTTTTTTAACCATACACAGAGCATATTTGTGTAATTTGGCCAGAGAATTACTTTGATTTAGTTAATGAGTGTTTGAAAGATATAAAAAATCATTATGGGGAATTGATTTTTGCCAAAAACTTCAAGTGATTCTTTAACTTTGATTCTAAGCAGAAAAGGTTTATATAGTGGCTCTAAGAATGTACTTATGTTGTGGTTCTATGAATGCACTTTGGCTATTGGGAGAAAAGACCTGAGGCCACCAGCATGGTAGGAAAGGGACTAGTCTGTCTATGGACTCCTGGCTCTGAAAGTACAGACTCATGGAGAGCTGGCTTTGTTTAGTTGACATGTACTTGTTTGTCTGCATTTTTGGGGTAGTAATGTGTTATGGGCAAGTAGAGTCCATAGGAAACAAAATGGAATTGTGGACAGAAGTGGAAATCACTCTTTTGTTTTGGTTCAGTTTTATAAACAGAGCTAAGAGGAACACCACCTGGCAGTTCTGAGGGGAAGGGCATTTGCTGACCCTGCCTGTTCAGTATGCCTGTTACTCTGTGCTTTACAGGTCCTGGCTGTGGGAATTCGAAGGTTGGGTTTCTTAGGGAAAAAAAAAATTAACTAAAAATAATACTGGACTTCTTGTTGTTTTGTATTAATTTTAGCTTCTGTTACTGCCAGATCTTGATAGAGGATGTGGTCTCATCTCCTCCAAACTCTGTGTTGGCGGCCTTTTGCTCTTGTTGGTATACATCTTTAATCACAGCACAGAGGAGGCAGAGGCGGGCGGATCTCTAAGAGTTTGAAGATGTCCTGGTCTACATAACTACGTCCAGGCCAGCCAGGGCTACATAGTGAAATCCGGTCTCAAAAACAACAAACAAAACAAACAAAAAAATTGGGCCGGTAAATTCACCTGCATGATAGAAGACTTAGCAAGTGCCCCAGTTGCGGAAAGAAGGAATCCATCCGGCACACCAGTGGAGCGATTTGGCATCTTTGTAAACACAAAGGGCCTGAGTGATGAGTGTGCCTTGTTATGTATCAACAGCGTGAAGGGCGGGGGGAGTGGGGGGGATGGGGGGCGGTATTTGCTTCCTATAACTTAAGTAGGTTGGGATGAGTGAATGGTATTTTAAAGTAGAACTGAGAGTTACGGAAGAAGTTTTCTTCTCTGGAATCTTGGGAAGCTAAGTTTCCTGTGCGGCCTGGTTAGGGAAAGGCTGCCAGCTGGCAAGGCCCTGGTGAGAATATACATTGTAGAAGAGGGCCGTGTACTCTGTCCTCTTGAGCATACTGGGCTGTACAGCCAAAGTGCTGGTGAGGTTCCAGAAGAAGGAGCCTTCTTGTAAATGAACGAGCGAGGTGGCGAGGATCTGTGTTGGTGTTGTCTCGAGGATGGGCAAACATCCTTACCTTTGGTGCGTTACCATTCTCTAGAGCCTCGACTCCATCTCTCTATATGCCTTGGCTTGTGTTTTAGCAAGATAGCTGAGTATTTGGGGGCTTCTCATATAATATACAGTTCCTGGACTTCTCCCATTTGGGACTATTAGCTAATAACTATGACCACCCAAATGCTGAGTCAAAGAAAGTACCAGCATGACAAATGTCCTGTCTTTGAAAGGTTTTCCTGGGTCTCTTACAAGTCACTTAGGATCTAGGACAGGTGCGTGCATGCGTGCATGTTTGTGTGTAAAATCTCATGTATCCCAAGCTGGCCTAGACATTGCCATGTAGCTAAGAGGACCTTGGACTTGATTCTTCATTCCATGTACTTGATTACAGGCACATGCCACCATCCTATGATAGGACATGTGCATCTTTTAAAGCCATTTATTTGGACAACGTCTCATGTAGCCAAGGTTAGCCTTGAATTTGCTGTGTAGACTGAGTTGGTCTTAAACTTCAGTCCTCTTGTTACTCTGCCTTTCAAGTGCTGGGATTATGCACATGAGCCACCACACTGCCTCCCAATTGGTTCTAATCCATATGAGAACTCTGGTGAGTCAGTATGTCTCTTCTGGCAAATGCATAGTTCTAACAAGAGTCTCTTTGGTAACAGGAGCCTAGAATTGGTCTGATCCACATAGATACATTGTGTGTGTGTGTGTGTGTGTGTGTGTGTGTGTGTGTGTGTATGTGTGTGTGTGTTTTGGTATATGGAGTTTTTCCTTTGTGGAGGGGATAGTTTGTTTCTTTTGGCATCCCTGGTACTGGTTTCTGGAGACCTGAGTTGCACAGTGTTGCATAAGACCCATTTCCTGCTGCACTTCAGCATCATCTGTGCTCTATTCTCATGATCCTAGCCTGGAGGAAGTCAGCCTGTCTTTTGTTTTGCACAGTGGGGAGACAGAATGTTGACCTCTGGAGTAATACTGCGTTTATATTCTCAGAGCTCACCCAATGTTAAGAAAGCAGAACAGCGAAGGAGACAGTACTGACATCATAGCAGGACAGCTTGGGTGGGGGAATCCCAGAAGAGAACGTGTTGTTGTAGGCAACACCCAGAGGAAAATCAGACAAACCATGATAAGACTTGGTGGGGATTTCTGGGCCACCAAGTACATGATCCGTGGTCTTTTCCAACTCCTTCAAATTCAACCCTACTCGGTAGCATAGAGCAGAAGCCTAACGATGTCCTAAAATGGTGATCGAAACTCAGAAGTCTACATGGGTAAAGTTAGGCCTTTAAACTAGCAAAATGTGCTTGGATTTGATACAAAAGGGATTAGTGGGGTCTTGGCAAGCCAGAGAAAAAATTCCGGGTCAGGCGCCACTCAGCTTTGCCCCATGCTGGCAGGCAGGCCGGTGCGGTGAGGATTCCAGGTTTGCATGATCAGATGAAAATTTGGATTTTTATATGAAATCTTCCATATTTCTTAAGACATTGACATCTTAAAATGCTTTACGGGCAATTAAAAACAACTTATGTTGGTGTGTAATCAAACCATGTGGAGGTCCAGAGCTAGGAAATGGAGCTTAGAGCCACATACCTCCCTTTAAGGACTGTCCTTTTCTGTGGCTTTTGTTCCTGTTACACTGTTGACATATGGATGGATTCAGAGTTACCAAATGACTCGGTATGTTTGTGTGTGTGTGTGTGTGTGTGTGTGTGTGTGTGTGTGTGTCAGTGTGTCAAAGAAGTTTCCCTGCATTGAGGAATGATCCTCCTGAAGAGTAACTCAGGAAATGCATTTCTGACTTTACTAAAAGACAGGTCTTGGAGGCTAAAGGCTTGATTCTTTACGGACTGCTATTTCCAGTGGGATTGGCTGAGGAAAGGGAGAACCAAGGTCCCATGCACTTCTTGGGTTTGTCTTAGTTTTGCTGGGGGAGCAGAGGCTTCATGTGGAGCTTGTCCTGATGCCTGACGCCTGAGAATCAAAACCCCAGGCTGTCCTGGCTTAAGTGAGGGTTTCGGAGTATGGATTCCCAGCATCAGGCAGTAAGATTTGGCTTCACGCTAGCTTTCTTCTTCAAATTTTGAGACCTTATTCGCACCCCGTTCCTTTAGAAGGAGCCCTGTGAGCACTCTGCCTTGGGAGATATATACATTGTACCATCTCTCTGGCAAACCTCTGCGTACCCCTAGGATTGAGACACTGACAAGACACCATATATACTTTAAATGTGATCCAAAGGTTCTACTTGACTTTAGTTTTATGAGTTATAGCTGGCTGGGTGGAAACTACTGTATTGTAACACATGTGGGAGGGGAAAGTGGTTTTCATTGTTGGCCCTCACAGTGTACAAGTAAGCCCAAGTAGGTTTTAAACCAGCAAAGGCAAGAAAGCATACAAGCCCTCCTCCCCCATGGCGTCTCGATAGTCTGTGGAGTTTTTCTGGTGGAAATGAGTGGTTGCACTATCTGTGTGTGGGGGAAGGTGGCAGCAGTGAGGGTTTTATTTGAAGTAGTTGCTTATCTGATTCTCTTCTTACTCTCCGGATGGACGCAGGAATGATGTTTCGTCCTCAGAGGCTGCAGTGGAAATCACTCACGGGAGATCTTAATAGTGCGCAGAGCTGCTGATAATTGGATCCGTTCTAATGGGCCAGACACAGAGCTTTGCAGTATACAGCGTGTAACCTTTTTTTTTTGTCGGTGTCCCCGGGATTAGAATACAATAGGGAGAAAGCAAGGGTGAAAATGATTAATGGTCTTGAAATACTGTCAAATTTGAAACTCGGTTCCTGGAATTTTGTTGTATTTCCATCCTGTATATGGTATAGAAAATCAGAACAAAACTGTGCCTCTTCTCTCCCCACCCCCAATTGGAACAGATTTGTAAGCCAGGCATGGTGGCACTTGCCTGTAATCCCAGCACTCAGGGAGGCAGAAGCAGGGAGATCTCTGTTTGAGGCCAGCCTGGTCAAAGAAAGTCCAGCACAGCAAAGACCACACAGAGAAACCCTGTCTTAAAAAAAAAAAAAAAGCATTTAAAAAATAAAAGAAACAGATTTGTACTGTGTAGTTCTGGCTGGCCTGGAACTTGCTATGAACTCAGATGGATCTGCCTGAAGTCCTAGGATTAAAGGCATGTGGTACCATATTCCTTACAATGCTGACTATTTGGGTTTCTATATTGAACTAAATAAAATCAAGTACCCCCACCCTCTTTCAAAATATTTTCTTATTGTAAACATTCTCTTCTCCCCACGAAACAGGAAAGTGTTTGTGTGGAAAACATATATAACATCTCCCACTTCTGGAGAAAGAAACAGCAAAAAGTCTGGTGCATAGGAAGTAATGCTGTGTAAAGAAAGATAGTGACAATTGAATAGAGCTGGTAGAGTTAGGGAAGCGTTCCAACTGACCTATGAACAAATAAGTTAGGACTTTTACTTGGCCAATGGTTATTGCAGTTTATTAAACACTTAGTACAGTATGTGTGTCTCTCAATTGCCCCGTCTGACTCCTGAATAGAGTGGGCACCTGGACATGCAGATTTATTGCCTAACCCCGGTGACAGAGGTCACATGGTAGACTGAGCAGTTAGAAATTTGTTGGTAGTGGTCCCTTGGTTCCATCTGTGTGTGCAGGTTTGATCTTGAGCTTTGGAAAGTGACACTCAGTTTTCTGGTTGTACTCTTGCCAAGCAGATGATCTTGCCTTGATTTTTGTGAGCATATGAGTTAGGGCGGATGTGCCCTTAATCATTCAACCTGGGTACCACTGAGTATATCCAAGGCAGGGATAACACTGTGCCAGGTCAGTGGGATCTCAGAGTAATGCTATAAGTTCTGTCAAATAGTTTGGAGCAGTGTAGTATGCGACTAAAGTTAGCTCTTCATCTGCTGTGGCCCAGAGAAGCCCAAAGGTTGCACACCCCCTGGAGTATATAGTATAAAATGAGTCGAGATTGGAATGTAATATACCAAGGCAAATTGTCGCTAAGCGCTGTGTGACGCTCTGTTTACATAGAACCTCTGGGAGGGGGGTGGTCTCATATTTCGAATAAATTTTACTTATCTAGTTGAAAACTGTATGTGATCATTTTTCTTAAAGCGGCCTTATCTGAGTCTTTAAAATAATTTCTTTTATATACGTGGAGATGAAAGTGCGGCTTTATTTTAGAATACTTCTAGGAGATAGTAATATGGAGCGGGATGGAGAAAAGGGTGGTAGTTTTCATCTAGGCTGGTGTCTCAAACCTTCAGGTCACAGGACCTTTAATATCTAAGTAGTTTTTTTTTTTTAGTACCCTTTCTAGACAAGAAAAACCACCTAACTGTTTCACTTGCTCTAAATACTTATGTCCAAACAGTGAGTATTTATCTAAGGAAGCTTGTTTGTTTTGTTTTGGCATAAGCTGATAACTTAGTGGTCATTTGAAAAAAATGCATATAAATTGTGAGAAAAGCAGTCTTTAAAACAGTGGTTCTCAACCTGTGGGTCGTGAACCCTTTAGTGGGGGAATGAATAACCTTTTCGCAGGGTTCACATATCAGATTTTTACATCGCGATTCATAACAGTAGCAAAATTCCAGTTATAAAGTAACAAGGAAAATAATTTTATGCTTGGGGTCACCACAACGTGAGGAACTAACTATATTAAAATGCCGCGACATTAGGAAAGTCGACAACCACTGCTTTAAAAGTGCTTTGACTGCCTATGAGAGGTGTGTACCTGCTGGGCGCTGCCTTGGAACCAGACAGATTTCCCCTTACGATTTCTTCCTTCAAAACCTTAAAACTCACCCAGAGTTTGACATCACTGTAGTTCTGTAGGGTCTTTGGCACTCAGAAGCTCTCCAGGGCGCTGTCAAAGACTCCCCCCCCCCCCCCCCCCCCCCGCCTTCCTTTTAATTTGGTTGTGCTGTACACACTGTATTCTAGTACCCAATAGATGAGGCTTAGTAACTACTGTGTCAACTCTATGAAACACAGCTCATGTAATCATTCATTGAATTGTCAGAGAATTCCTTTGTAGTGACCAGCATCCTTATCATGCAGATGAGCGAACTAAAGTTAAAAAAGTTGCTTACCAGTCAATGTATGGCTGGTCATTAGCCTAAGATATATTACAAATATGGTATGTGTTCTGTTTGACGTTGTGGTCTACCTAGAATTTTCATTTTCTACCTTAGCCTCTCTTGCAGTCACTACACATGAGTTGTTTTTTTCGGTGTTTCACAGTGATCCTGATTTTTGTTTTGTTTTGTTTGTTTGTTGGTGGTTTTTTTTTGTTGTTGTTGTTATCGTTTGTAGATGACAATACTGGAACTCAGAAATCCGTTACTTTGCATAATGAATCACAAATGATTGGAATTTGCGTTACGGTGTGAAAGATTCCAGCTACCGAGCTTGTCATTATACTTTCTTGCTCTCATTGTAAGCAGAAGGCATTCTAAAATCTTAGGGTCCTTCAGTCATTAAAGCAAGATGAAGATATGATAACAGGCCTTGGGTGGATAAACTTCAATAAATCCTATTTACTTAGAAACATGCATGGTATGCGCGGCACCTCATTATCAAATAATGTCCCTATTGCCCAACCCTGAGAGATAACAGAGGATATATTGTGCCCACCATGTATAAATATATGCGTAGAGGAGAGCGAGCGGGTGAATGAGCTGCTTGTCCGTGGCTGGCTGCCTCAGGAAGGCCAGCAGACCCTGCTCCGAGATCAGGACAGGGTAAAAGGGTCTGTTTTTAAAGGCTTGTTTGGAAGAGGAGATGTGGTTTGTTAGGTCAGCTATGAAAGCCTCTTGAGTTTGCTGGTTGTCAAACTATAGTTCCTTTGCTCTTGGAGTCAGATTTCTCCTTTGAAGAGGACAAGCCTGGGTCAGGGGCACACTTGAGTAACTCACGGTGCTGGGTCCGCTGGCGTTCAGATAGGCTGGTGTATATAAGTTGGGTGTGGCACTCTTTTGCATGAGAGGAGTCGAGCTGTTGCTGAATGTAAAGATTTCCTGGCTGCTGTAGTTTCTTGGCATATCTCCAGATACAGCTCTCTTGGAGAAGCGTAACACTGCTTTGTAAGGAAACCGAAGAGTGTTTTGCTTCTAGAATGTGCTGTGTGGGTGGACCGAGTTCAGCTACTGCAGTTGCCACTGCCCTTACCACCAAGGTGTGGTTTACCCAGCTGAGAACACAGAGAATCAATATAGTGAGGACTGCTTGCCACCACCCACCACACACACCATGTGTGTGCAATTGTCTTTTTTTTTTTATGTCCCATATGATTGTTTTTGTTTTGTTTTGTTTTTCTGTCTTCTTCTTCCGGCATACAGTCCAGGCTACACTCAAAGTTGAGTGGTACCTATCCTGGACCTAATGTTGTGAGATCCCTCTGGGATCAGTCCCCGGAAACACTGCCATTACTGCTCAGTTTTTTGTTTTGTTTTGTTTTGTTTTCTGTTGTATCATGGTTATTATATTACCTTATTTACCTTGGGAAACTGGTAGGTTTTTTTGCAGCTACCTTCAAATCCTCCTAAATGTTGGTTAATGTTGGGGTTCCAGTCAGGTCAGGCATTAAGAGATAAACCATTCTGTCCAGACTGAACTGTCCTGATTTGATCTCTCCAGTGGCAGGCCTAGAATTTGCTGTGTAGACCAGTTTGGCCTTGAGCTCATGGTCATCCACCTGCCTTTGTCTCTGGAATTCAGACACATTCTTCTGTTTTTACGGCATTTTATGGAGTTAAGCACTTTTTTGGGGTACCCACCATAGAAAACCATCAAACACTGTGTAGCCCACGGAATGTCTTTCTTGCAGCCATCTGGGACCACACTTTAGGCGCTTGGGACCCAAGTGTAGCACAGAGCTTTTAGAGTAAGAGGTTTTTAAAGGTAGAACCTACATCCGGGTATCTTGCTCTCTCTGCACCTTCAGGGGGGAGGTTTGTACACGCAGGTAGTTTAACAGAAACCAAGCTAACTTAGCTGGGGCATCTTGACCTTGGGTTCCTAGAATAGACTTGGGTAACTTTCCCTGCGGCCTCCCGTCATGGAGATCAAATTCTAGTCAAACAGAAATAAATGGACTCAACAAGAATACAAAATGGTGGAGCCTCTGCACTGGCTTGCCCTTTCACAGCACTTTAAAAAAATAGGAACCCCCCAAAACCCTAAAAAACATAAAAGCATTCCTTAGACATCATGCGGGTATACCAATCACAAAGATAGTAGCAGCAGTAACACACTGCTTTTCATACATGACTGTACGCACAGATACAAAGGTTTGCCTTATGGACCTTGCCCTACATGTGAGGGCTGAGTACCAAAGGCCTGCAGCGCACCGTTTCCAGCTTGTCTTACCGGTGTAGTCTTAGAGATGCGGTGGACTCTTGAAATAATCTGTCTGGAGTGATGGACGCACGCTGCAACGCAAGCTTCAGCATCAGCGTCTGCACCAGCTAGTTAGCATCGTGTTATCTCACGGTGTGTTTTCCTCTTGAGCTGATAGCTTTATTTTTAGCCTCTTTAGTAATTTAATCTTAAGGACATCAAGTCCCCCAAGACCCTCTATTTCCTACTGTAATTAAACGAAGCTCTGGCTTTTATCAGTTTGAGCTTGTAAAATGGTCATTGTGCCTCTAATGCCGGGCAGGGAGGAGTGGATGGGAAGATCCTGGGGTCTGAAACTGTGGCTTGAAGGAAGCCCTGCACTGGGGATCTAGACTGTCACCAGTGAGAATAGCAAGCCACAGTGAGCTGAATGGTTCTTGTTTTGTTTTTAAAGCGGCTCAGTGTTATTATCTACAAATTAAAGGGCTAAATTAAAAGTCTCAGCCGGGCTCCCTTGTCTGTGGAGTCTCTGGAAAGGAGTCCTTGCTCTGCCTTTGTCAGTCTTGGGGAGCTGTCTGCAGTCCTTGTCTTTGCTTCCATTTCTCCATCCTTCTGCAGAGCAAATCCGGCTTATCTTGAGACATCACTTTGACTTCTCCTACCCCTTAAGTAAATTAGTTCTCAGCCTGTGGGTTGAGAAAAACTATATTTTGGGGGGGCTTTGTTATTGTTGTTAAAGACAGTGTCTTACTATATAGCCATGGCTGGCCTGGAACTGGCTATGTAGACAGACTCACAGTGATCTGCTTACAAGTGCCTCTGAGTGCTGGGATTAAAGGCATGCACTATCATACCTGGCCCAAATTAAACAACACACAGGGAGGCTCTAGCAACCAAACAAGAATGTAGCCCCAACTCTTGGACCCTTAGTGACCCCGAGCATCCCCACCGTCATCACCATGGTAGCTGTATTGCCTGGTTTTATGTCAACTTGACACAAGCTAGAGTTGTCAGAGATGAAAGAACATCCATTGGGAAAATGTGTCCATAAGATCCAGCTGTAAAACATTTTCTTTCTTTCTTTCGTTTGTTTGCTTTTGGTTTTTTGAGACAGAGTTTCTCTACATAGCCTTGACTGTCCTAGACTTGCTTTGTAGACCAGGCTAGTCTCGAACTCACAGCGATCCACCTGCCTCTGCCTTCCGAGTGCTGGGATTAGAGGCATGAGCCACCACACCTGGCAACATTTTCTTAATTAGTGATAGATGGGAGAGGGCTGGGCCCATCCCATTGTGGGGCTGGTGGTCCTGGGTTTTATAAGAAAGCCGGCTGAGCAAGCCAGGAGGAGTAAGCCTGTAGGCTGAGCAAGCCCTTAAGCAGCTTCTCTCCACCGCCAGTGAATCAGCTGCTGCCTCTGGGTACCTTCCCTGGTTCAGCTCCTGCCCTGACTTCCTTCAGTGATAAGGAAGTGTAAGCCAATAATAATCTTTGAGTATATATGTATATGTATATATCATATTTTATTATTTAATCATCTGCTTTTAGTTCTTTGAATAGTTTTACCCTTTGTTAATTGTGAATATTACAGTTATAAATATTAGTGTAGTGTTATTTATTTATTTATTTTACAAATATTAGTTATCTATTTGAATGTGTGTGTGTAGAGTGGAATTGTGAGGTCATGTATTAAGTCAGTATATACCTTTTATGTTGTTGTTGAGTCAGATATTGGTATGTATTCCAGGGTGGCCTCAAATTTATGATTAGCCTGCTTCAGCCTCCTAATTGCTGAGGATCACAGGTATGCTTTCCTATTCTTGGCTGTGCCATTTTGTATTAATAGTAATGTAGGTGTAAGTATCCCAATTTATCCAAATCCTCCCCAGTGCCTCTAAGATACATTCTTCACTTCTGTAGATGCTCATGACTCTGTTGGTCCTATTCAAGAATTCCTAGAGAACCTGCTCATTTTAAGATTCTTCTTAAAAATTAAAACTTTTGACCAGGTGAATCTGTGTACAAACCATGTGTATGTGGGTTGGATCTCATCGACCTACAGCTGGAGGGAGTTATGAGCCTCCTGTTTTGAGTGCAGGGACTTGAACTTGAGTCCACTTGATGAGCAGTATGAGCTCCTAACTGCTGAAACATCACACCTGCAATCAAATCTTGATAGATACATATTCGCCAGTTCTTAGGACCAGGGCAAGGAAGTATTGGGGGGGCCAGTACTCTGTCTTCTTTTGGTGTTGCAGCTTCTAACAGTATTTAAGATTGAATTATTTTTCACGATTATGCAGATATGCTTATTTTTAAGACAAAACTTGGTCTCTCATGCCATAAGCCATGATGTTTGCTGAATGTAGTCTTAAGTTGCTTTCCTTCCCCCTGCCACCCCATGGTTATCTTTGTAATGAGGTTAAAGAGTATGAG
Organism: Acomys percivali; assembly: GCA_907169655.1. Classification (NCBI taxonomy): domain Eukaryota; kingdom Metazoa; phylum Chordata; class Mammalia; order Rodentia; family Muridae; genus Acomys; species Acomys percivali. The sequence continues at coordinate 28,012,678 of OU015750.1, forward strand.
GCAACCCCTGACTATTAAAAGGTAGGGAGACCAAGGATCCTAAGTCCAAAAAGGGAAGCCAAAATGTTGAGGGGAGAGTGGGGCCCAATTTTAGGGGAAGAAACAGGTGAGTGTACACTGCTGCTGATTACCACGTGAGATAGAGGAGACCCTGTGGCTTCATTGTGATGAAGTCTAATTTTTTTTAGCTAGTTTGAATTTGTCATATTCAGTTATCAAGTTATTTTCACAACATAATTATGTGGCATAGGAAGCTGATATAATGTGAAAAAGAAGCCTTACTCTGGATTTTGATTCTGTTTTTTTGTCTGTTTTCAAATTGGGTTTCATGCCACCCAGACCATCTTCAAACTTATTGTATAGCTGAAGCTGGCCTTGAACTCCTGATCTCCTACCTCTACTTTCTAAAATGGATCTGTGTCTGTAGCCTCCTGTTGTCTAGTGATTGCCCATGAAGGCATTTCCTGCATCCCTTGTGTGGCCTGTGTGCATGCGCACATGCAGACACAGTCCTAGCAAGGCAGAGGAGACGAAGAGCTGTGTGAACCCCAGAGCATGCTGAGGCATCAGGCATCCTGCTTCTAGTGAATGCCAGATGCAAGGTCTGAAGGGAATGGCTTGATCACTTGTCCGTTATTCCCTGAGCCTGGGTGTGATGGGGATCTGTATTTCAGCTGGTGTTAGGGCCAGAAGGCAGTTGTATGATTCTGACATCTGTTGGGTATTGAATCACTTGAGCTGGTGAACCGAGGAACAAGGAGATGATGGAGTGCAGGGAACTTGCCCTCAGTGACCATAATCGCAGCAGTGCCCTTCTGTTGAGACCAGCTCTCCCACTCAGTTTTACCATGATTTCTGCTGCATGATTCACTTTTGTCAGTATGGTTGGCATTCTGCACAGTAGATCCTGCATTGAAGCTCAGCTCTCCCTCAGCTGGTGACATGGAACTGATGAGCCCCCCTCTGGAAAGGACAGCAGGGCTAGGAGGCCACAAGCTTGTCTTTCCAGCTCTGTACTTCTTTGTTTTATTTTGAGACAGGATTTCACTCTGTAGCGCAGGCTGGTCTAGAACTCCCTCTGTAGCTTAGGTTAACCATTACTGTAGTGATCTCCTGCCTCATCCTCCCGAATGGATGGATTATGGGTATAACACCTCAAGCCCAGCGTGGCTCTGGGCATGCGAATGTGATAAAGGGTGAGTATGATGAATTTCATTCAGTACTCACAGAAAGCAAGCTTTCTAAGACAACTGATTGCAGCTAAGACTAGAATGGGAGGTCAGAGGCATGTGCCGTTCCCTACAAAGGACAGTTTTCCAATCAGGTTTTATTTTATAGATGGAACCAGATTAGGGAGAGACTTATTTGTACCCGCGTGGGCTTCACTGCCTACCGGGAATGAGATTAAATAAAGTAACAGTAACTGTGAGAGATGTCTGGCTGCGGTGATTCACTTTGGGGAGCTATTTGGCTGTCTGCCTGTCTGAGTCATACAAGAAGGAAGAAGCTGTGTATCTTACCAGGATCCTCTAGGCTAGGGAGATGTGACTACTGACGATGCCAGGTAGTCATGAATACAGGTCACAGAAGCGGACAACTTTTCAGTTGAACAGAAGAGTGAGACGTGCGCCCAGCTGGCAGCCCACCACGCTGCTGCCCTCATCCACTGCATGTGAGCACCGGAGAATTGGTGCTACTGCCTCATCTCCCAATAATAGTGTCGTCGGGGAAGATGACAAGGTGGAAGGAGTAAGAGCTTTAGCTGCCCGTTGTGTTCTGAGAACTTCTGTGGAGGCTTCCCTTCCCAGTGCATTCATTTCCTCAGCGGTCACTTCTCTCTGCTCTGGTGTAATTTATGGATTTTGTGGTTTGGAGTCCACACTACCTAATCTTAAACCACCCGCCTCTTCCCTCCAGGTTTATTCTTTGTGTTGTTGCTCTTATCTCTTCCTATATTCCTGCCTTTGTTCACACATTTGCATAGCTCTGATCTCTGGCATAGCTCCCATGTGTTCTATCGTTATTTTGAATGCGTTATCTATCACTTGCCTTACTTTTTTTTTTTTCAGCGCTGTGTTATTGCCACCCCATTACCACCATCAGCTTCATGGCCACACTGTGAACATCTCCATTTCACAAGAGGGGAAACTGAGATTTAGTTTGAGCAATTTACCCCAGGTCACACTATCAAAGAGTGGTGGAGGCATGTTTACACCTGCAGGGTCTAGTAGTAATAACCATTTTTGGGGCAATTAATACCCCTCTTTGCTATGCTCCCTACATATGAGGCCCCATCCATAGAAGGAAATGGCCTCTGCTCTGAAGTTGTATTTCGAGATGCTCTGGCTTCATTAGTGTATTCATCCCCCCCCCCATCCTTTGAGATCCCGTCTCATTTCCTTCTGTCATACCATGCCTTTGGCCCTTTGCGTGCTAATGGTGACTGTGGCTCGGGGTGTTTTTTGTAGAAGTAGCAAATTACTTAATTCAGAGAAGTCACAATTGAGAAGCATCATAGCTTCAGTATCATGGGAAGCCAGTAGTCAGAGCATTTTCTGGTACTGACTTTTGTCACCTTGTCCACCTTGTCCTTGAGCTTCCTTCTCTGTTAAGTGGAAATGACAATACCCATTTGTTAGGAGACTAAGTTGGAGAATGCATGGAAAGAGCCTAAGTGCCTGAGATAACTAGAATAGTAAATGCTGCATCTTGCCTTGACTCTTACCTTTGACTCTGTTCTGAACTACTGGATGTTTTTAAACTTTGGGGTGCTTATTTTACTTGCCTTTCTTTTCAAATTGTGTGTATAACCATCATCAGCAAAGGATGTGGGGGTCCAGCTAGGCCAGTTCTGCATGCTTACCCTTTCCCCATCTGCTTCCTGAAGTTCACTCTTGTAAGCTCCAGGTTGCAGCCCATCACGTGCTCTTGCTTTGGAAATGGGGAGTTGTTCAGTGGGTATAGAGCTTTCATTTTTGAAAGATGAAAGCTTTAAAGATTTGATATAGTTACATGGAACATGGGAATGGCTAGGAGGGTAAATTTACCTTTTCAACCACAACTAAATTAGCTGTTCCCCCCGCCCCCCCGCTTATGTGATGTCATGCTGTGGGGGGAGGGGGGAGAGGAAGAGGGGGGAAGGGAGAGACAGGGAGAAAGGGGACCTGCATACTCACAAGAAAGGAAGAGGGAACAGGGGACAAGGATTGGGTGGGGAGGAGCTTGTCTTTTTGGCTACCATGTATGGCTGTTGAGCTCCTGGGATCTGTTTGTCTCTGCCCTTCAATCCTGGGATATAGACACGCTCAGCTATACCTGGCTTTTTATGTGAGAGCTTGGGAGTTGGACTCTGGCTCTCATGCTTGCACAGGATACGTTTTGTTTGTCTGTTTGTTTTTGGTTTTTTTGTTTTTCCTGATCTTTCAGGCCTTTTACTGCTTATCTCTCAGGTGTCAACTATTAAATTTTTAAAGAGTTTTTTATTCCTTTGCTGGGTTCCTAGAAAGCACGTATCTCTGTTAAACTAGGAGCCCTGGGAGGTTGTATAAACCATCTGTCTTGTTCACACCTTTCCTTCTCCCAGAAGCAACATGGCTTGCAAAGCCCACGTCTTTCGCTTTGCTAGAAGTGGTTGTTACGTAATGGAGCATTTCCCACTAGAGAGTCCCGTGGTTTAGTAACTGCGAGCTTCCATTGTGAGATGACAAGGGCACTGCTGTATTTTGGTGCTACTCACCTTCAGCACTGTGTGTCTGTGTCTTATTGTGGGTTTCCCCCTATGCGCCCTGAGGGTACGAGGTAAAAGGAGGATATTTTACAGGTTTCCGTTTTTTTACCTAGTACCCAGGGCAAGAGCAGGATCCTACATTCCTGTGTTCTCCAGCACGAGGTGATTTGGTTCTGAATGAATTGGGCACCTTCATCCCACTGTGCTGCACGCAGTGTTATGCAATATTCATTTATAATTACAACTTCAAATGTATAGGTCATGATAGATGCATTGTGACTGCTATTGATGTCCTTATGAAATATTCAGAAATATGAATAGGCCATTGTTCTTAAAACGTTTGTTTTCAGATGGTTTTAAGGAAGAAAGCACTTACTGCTGGGATGGAGTCCACAAGCACAGCTGCTGTTGCGTAGACCAGTTGCTGCAGTTGATAGCAGGGTGAGGTTATCGGCAGCAGGCAGCATGACAAGCGTTCAGGTGCATTACTTGTAGCAAAAGAATGCCCAACACTCATTCCATTTGCTGGAAATTATTAGAATTGTAGACTGTTTCCGATGAATGCTCATCTTAAGAGTAATAAATAAAACACCCCATTGATTGATGTTTTATGAGAATTGGGAATGCTTTTTTCCTGTGTATACTTATTTATAGTGCAAAGCAAAACTCTAAGTTGGTGAAGGCACTGCAGACCGAGAGGATGGCTGAGTCTTTTTACAATTTTATTTATTTAATTTATTTATTTCAAAACATCCTTAAAGTACAGTGACTGCCATACCGTGCTTTGCTCATTAACAGGGGAAAAAAAAAAATCGTCACAGTCATGAATGTTGTCAGAGTCCAAGGGGAGTGTCTTCTTGTAGTTAGCTGGGCTGTGAGTGGTTCTAATGATGAGCAGTGTCCAAGCTGGGTGGAAGGAAAGGGTGTCATTGCATAAAGAATGCTCTTAATGATGAATTTAGTGTAGCAAGGAACTCACACAGTATAGACCCCAGGTCATTAACACCCACTGAACTTTTCTTTTTCTTTTTTTGAGCTTTTCAACTTGAACGCGGTATATATTCAGGCCTTGTGTGGGTGATGTCATGATTAAATTTGTTCAGATGCCTGTGGTGCAGATATTCTGGCACCTAGTCAGAGCTCAGTAATTTCTCGATGGGCTGACAGAGAAGAGGAGGAAAAGAGAGCTCTTTATCTCAGGCATCACTATATCTGGCTGAGGCAGAGACGTCACTGTTGGGAAGCCTACAGCCAAATCAAAGAGCGGTACATTTACACATACCCCAGAGGGCTGTAGGGAGAGACGGTATTTTTGTGAGTTACCTGCACTAATATTTAGGCTGGACTTTAGAGTCCTGTCCTGTATAGTATGACCAGGATGAGTTCACACTAGAGAGATTTTTAGAGTAGTTACTGCCAGTTTGTATGTAGTGTTTGATCCTAAACTAAATGGCTTCCTCCTGATCGCCATGGGATTACTTACTTGGCTGTAATCTGCCTGAATATCTCAGAGGCCTGACTCCAGAGACTGGCATTTTAGGTGCTTGGTGAATGATTAGAAACTTTTAACTTTTGTTTGTTCGTTTTGTTTTTGAGTCAGGGTTTCTCTGTAGAGCCATCTTGGACTCACTTTGTAGACCAAGCGGGCCTTGACCTCACAGTGATCCACCTGCTTCTGCCTCCCAGAGTGCTGGGATTACAGATGCCTGCCACTGCACCTGGCTAAGTTTTGAATTTTAAATTAATTCATATATAGCAATTACATATGCTATATATGTCAGGAGATGCTGCTCCTGACAAGAACTAGTGTTGAGTTGAAAGTAGTTGTGAGGCTCTTTTCCTTCAGGGCAACACAGACCTGTTCTTCAGTCTCCAAACTCATAGCTCTGGCTGTCTGTCTGCTTTTACTTTTCTCTTGGTTTTCTCATTCGTCCTCAGATCTAGACAGGGAGGCTAGAAATCTGACTCTTTACCACTTCCTCCACACAGACGCTGCCTTTTTTATGTGCTCTTTTCTTCCCATGGACTAGCATATGCCTCAAGCAAAAGTTAAGTCTCTTGTTATTCTTCCAGTCCCTAAGTCTATCCAGTTACGGTTCATTGAACTTTTCTCTCATAACCCCTTTCTTTTGCACAAGTGCGCACGTGTGTGTGTGTGTGTGTGTGTGTGTGTGTGTGTGTGTTGCGTATGTGTGTATTCATTTTGGAGTGAGTGTGAGTGCATATCATACAGTGTGTGTGGATGTGTGAGGTTGACACTGATTATCTTTTCTATACTTTTCCACCTTCAACACTGAGACAGAACTCCTTTAAACTTGGAATTTGATGTTTGGCTAATCTGGCTGGCCAGCTTGTTCCCTGTCTCTCCTTCCTGTGTGCTGTGAGTACCAGAGGGCTGCTCCACCCACATGATTTTGACCTGGGTTCTGGAGATCTGAACCATGGTCCTCACATTTGTATACAGCAAGTACTTTACCTGCTGAGCTCAGCTCCCCAGCTGTCTCCCTCATCAGTACACTTAAGTTCCTTTGATGATGAGCATCACTCACGCTGCTGCTGCCCTGGCCTCCTCCCTGGCCTCTGCTTCTGTGTGCTACTCCTAATCATTTCTCTATGTCCCACTTGTGACAATTTTGCAGAACAACTTGCTTCTATTACTTTTGTTTGTTTGTTTGTTTAAAAGAGTTTGAGGAGTTGGAGCACTGGCTGCTCTTCCGGAGGTCCCAGGTTCCCTTCCTAGCTCCCACATGGAGACTCATAACCACCTGTAATTCCAGCCTGAGGGAATCTGATGCTCTTTTCTAGTCTCCAAGGGTACAGAATGCATGTGCACAGACATACATGTAGGCAGCCGTAGGTTTCATGTTGCACTTTACATGTAAGTACAGTTACTACTGACCTTGAGTGGCCTTTCTGAGAATGGTGTGGCTTTGACTCATATCTTTTCTGATTTTCCTTCTCTCTTAGCCCTTTTCTGCCACCGTGGATACTTGGGGCACTTTGGCTGTGGCATACATTGCTGTCTGACGGCCTCCTTTCTATTTGCTCTGCTCAGCAGTATTTGTCCACTCCTCACTTGTCTGACTACTGTTTAAACTTCCATTATTATTCCTTTTTCCCCCGGAAGCTGTATCCTCATCCTTAACCCTAGCTTCCTTCTGATAACCCCTATGAAGACTTGCCAGGGTTGGGAAAGCTTTTGTCTCCCACCATAATACACGGTTTCTGGGAACCTTATATATTTGGTTTTCCTCAGGGCCAGCCAGCATGTTGCATAGTATTTGTACAGGTACAGTGCTTCATAAATATTCATCCAACAGAAGACTTTTTTAATAAAAATAAAAGTTAGCTTAGAAGGAGCATCTTACCTTACCTTTCTTTCTGTACCTATAAGACCCTCCAATTGTGATTGTTATCTGCTCACATGAGTGCTTAGCAGAGGATTGGCACAGCGTTTTGAGTAACTAGACATTTTATTTTTCTGCACAGTGAACTTGATGGCACCATTAGAATGTATCCTGGGAACTTAATAAGGTTTGTTCCTATGAGTCTGTGCAGCCTTAAGCAAGTTAACCAAGTCCTCCAGGCCTCTTTCCCCATATAACTGGGGAAAATCATATCAACCTCACATGCCTATGCCTGCAAGATTGAGATTAGACATGCTTCATGCCTAATACGCTGCGTTGGACACTGTAGTTCAGGCATTTACAAAATTCTGTCCTATCTCTGGGGATTAATGAGGACTTGAGGGGAAAACACATTTAACTTATCTTGCAATCTTGAACTGCATATAATCATACCCAGGAGTACTAATCTGAGGGTCAGGAACTAGTCTCAGAGGAAAACATTTATCTCCAGGGTACTAATGAGCAAGGAAGGGCTGTTTACTTAATAGTACATAACCCTGTGCTCTTCCACCCAAGAAAGATGTATATGGAATTCGTTGCCATATTCCAATGTTGGTTGTTTAACTGTATTTTTAACTGTACAGAGTCACAAATACAATTAGATACTTTTTCATTCTATTTTAAGTAGCTTTTGCAAGGACCTGGGTCACATGACCCTATGTCCCCCATTTTATATCTTTCAATACTTAGGAAGCTTTAGTAGATATTCTTCAAAATACATCGTTAGCATAGAATTCATTAAGACATTAAAAGAGACAATCCCTTCATAATTCTGAAGGCAGGCCACAAGCTTTAGAATCTGATGGTTTAGGTTCAAATAAATAGATGGTAGGTATATTTAAGGACTAACAATATAAATATCAGGCTGGGTTTAAGGGGAAAGGCTTGGGTTAAACCTATCAAGTCATTACATAGTGATTTCCTGACATTAAGTCAGTATAGTTTGCCTAGTCTTACTTCCATTAAATTTGATTTACACTGAGGCACAAAATGCCAGACCAGGAAGAGTGGTCTAGTCGTAAGCCCAGACCTCCAGAGAGTTGGGAGATCTGAGCATTGACAGGCATCTGCCTTCCCAGATATTTGCCTAGTCAAGGAACTGCATTCTTTCCGTAGGGAGGACTCTAATGTGTCGATGCTGGCACAGGGGGATCAGTAGACATAACATCTGAAGTGAGTACTTAGCTCAGGTGTTTAGAGAGGACACAGGCAGATCTGAGTTTCCTCTGGGCTCTCAGACTTTGCCACCATGTCCTGTTGCTACGGGTCTTAGTATGTATGGTAGGTTATTTGGGATATTGGGGTCATAACACATGCCTGTATCCAGGCAAGTGCATGGTCAACTCAAAGGGGTTTGTGTGGTGCTGATGTCTAAATGTTGACCTTGGTGTCCATTACTCACTGCAAGCTCAACTTCATACTCAAGCACAGTTAAATTGATTGGCTATATTAGCAAGTCCAAGAGGAATGCCATGTTTTCCCAGGCAGCACAGAAGGCAGTTATCATTATTTACTTATCTCCCCTTTATTTTGTTTTTGCCTCACTTTAAAAAGAAATATTTACCTTTATTTTATGTGCATTAGTGTTTTATGTTCGGTCTGGGGTTGAACTCAGGTTGTTACTAGGCTTATGTAGAAAGCATTTCTACCTGTCATCTGGTGCAAACTTGACATTTTCTTTCAACGATTCTGGCTGTTGAGTCTTCTTTTGGTGTCTTTGTGGAACTGTACGTTCTGAGAAGCCACTTATGACCTCTTTATTGATTACGAAGGGAGGCTGCCATGAAATGAACGGACAGCGCTACTTCTGCTGAGGTGCATGTCTGATTATTCTAAAGCATGGAAATAAATGGTTCACTGATATATAAATGAACCAAAGGGACGTGGGAATGACATCTGCAGGTTGAATCATATGCTAGGCATCGCAATGCTGTCATCGAAGGCTCATAGCGATTTTCGCCCTACCTTTCAGTTACTGTGCTGTATAACAGATCCTTTTACTTTTTGTTTTCACAGAATGCTATGAACCTACCTCCTGACAAAGCCAGGTTACTGAGGCAGTATGACAACGAGAAAAAATGGGAGCTGATCTGCGATCAGGTAAGAAGCAGCCATATTTTATGGAGAAAGCCATGATAGGGGAAGCATTACGCTGCTCCTATCTGAGCTGTGCTTTTTAGGGAGATGCATGTGTTTCTCTGTTCTAGACTTTGGCTTCTGAGTTTCTTAACTACAGAGGAAGAGGTTTTGCTTTTCTGGAAAAGCTGGTTAAATGAACAACTCAAAACGAAATGCTTGCTGTGTTTCCCTTCCATAGCAGCCCGGGCTGCTGAAGAGAACAGGTCCGTAGCTTAAGGGGCCTTCTTGTATCCATATATTCATGTGAGAAGGCAAGTTGTTATGAAGAAACATGGAAAACCCCTAACTACCCACTTTACTGGTGCCTAGCTGTTGCTAGTTTGTTGTTGACTCTTTATGTCAAATTCATAACCTTCTGAGGGTATAAAATGAGAACTAAAAGCTTTCATTGTCTTTCATTTTTATCTTCAAATTTCACTCTGCTGTGTCATAGGCATTGCCCTTGAGGCCCTGCCCATAGGAAAGCCAGTGTGTGAGCTACTCATTTTATATAAAAAAAAAAATCTTCCCCCTGTTTTGCATAAAACCTAGAAATATTTCTTCTAGTTTCCATGTTCTGTTTTTAACAACAAATGAAGTATATTTGTTTGATCCCACCCTCACCTCCATTCTCTGTCCCCTTTTTGACAGGATAGGCACACAGACAGACAGACAGACAGACAGACAGACAGACAGACACACACACACACACACACACACACACACACACACACACACACAAACACACACACACACACCCCGGCATGGCACTTCTGTGTCTTCATACATTTGCCAGTGACTATGTCTGTACAAATGGAAGTGTTACTTTATAAATAGGAATATAGTTTGGGGGCAAAGTGCCTAATTAGCTTGCATGAAGCCTAGGATTTAATTCTAGTGGCCCAAGGTAGGGAAAACATAGATAACAAAGAGGCAAAGGTAGCTGAATTACTATCTAAATTATATAGTATGAATTATAGTATAATATATAGTATATATGAATTAATTTTAGTATATACATAAATTATACATAAATATACTTTTCAAAGGAAAAAAGAGGTTATCTATATATTTGAGGTATATATATGTCATTATTTCTCCTTTTTCTTCCCTCACTCCAAATTTTCCAATATGCCCTCCTCTCCTTGTTCTCTCTCAAATTCATGGCCTCTGGATGGGCGGAGAGGTGGTGATACCAATTTTTTTTTCTTTTTTTTTTGTTCAAGTCTAAGAGCAAGATGAAAGCTTCTTTCTTCCTAAAATTTTTGCTAAACATATACAACAATAGCTTCATCATTTTAGCCATTTTAAAGTATACAATTTAATAGTATTAAATACTTTCAATATAATTTTGTTAATTAATTTTTTTAAAAGAATTTCCTCTGTGTACTGTAATTACATCATTTCCTTTTACCTCCTGCAACTTCTGCCACGTCTCTCTCAAATTCATGACCTCGTTTCCTTCAATTATTCTTATATAATTTGGTGGTTTAAAAATGACCCCTATCGGTGGATGTGTTTGAGTACTTGATCCTCAGTTGGTGGAACTGTTTGGGAAGGATTAGGAGGCGTGGGATTATTGGTGTATCACAGGGGTGGGTTCTGAGGCTTCAAAATCCTCCAGTCATCCCCAGTGCACTCTGTGGTTCTTGTTTGTGGGTTGAATGTGAGCTCTCAGCTTCTTCTCTAGCTGCCTGCTACCTGCTACTCCCATTGCATCACCCAGGACTCTAACCCTCTAAAAATGTAAGCCCTAAATAAACTCTTCTATAGATTGCATTGGTCATGGTATCTTATCACAGATCGCAGCAACAGAAAAACAACTAAGATCTCTCTCTCTCTCTCTCTCTCTCTCTCTCTCTCTCTCTTTCTCTCTGTCTCTCTCTCTCACACACACACACACACTCACACCATCTATCTATGCTTCCTGCTGAGTCCATTTACTGTTTCATGCTTGGGTTTGGCTAACCTAGCAAGACACTCATCCCCAGAGAAAACTGATTCTCCCTCTCACAGTAATCATTAGTTACTGTGTGTCTTCTTCTAGTGCTAGGGCCACTGTGAGATTTTCCCTGTCTAACTGCTATGGCAGCTGGTGGTGGTGTTATGCAGGTCTTGCTTAGATAACTATGCTGTGAAGACTTCACATGTAGCGCTTTCCTGTCACACATCATTGTCTTCAACCCTGCCAGTCAGTTTTGTGCTGTGATTTCTCAGGTGTAGAGATAGACATAGCACATTCTGGGTGGACAAGGAGCTTGGTTTGTAACTGTCCCTCTGCAGATGATAAGTTGGCAGTCATTAGAAAATTCGGGCCAGAACTGGAGAGATGGCTCAGAGGTTAAGAGCACTGTCTGTTCTTCCAAAGGTCATGAGTTCAATTCCCAGCAATCACATGGTGGCTCACAGCCATCTATAATGAGATCTGGTGCCCTTTTCTGGTGTGCAGGCACACATGCGGAAAGAATACTGTATGAATAATAAGCAAATAAATCTTAAAAAAGAAAGAAAGGAAGAAAGAAAGAAAGAAAGAAAGAAAGAAAGAAAGAAAATTCAGGCCATTTGAGATGACTAGTGCTGATGGTGTCAAGTTCACACATTTCTGTTATGGTCCAGAGGTTAATAGAGGTGCCATGCCTAAGATGAGCTGAATGCTTTCCCCTTGGTTTCTGGGCTGTTTGTAGTATGGTTGGTGACTTTCTGTGATTTTTTTGTTTTGTTTTGTTTTTGTTTTTCTGGAATGGACTGAATTTGCCTTTTAATAGCTGGATATTGCTTTGCATTGTTCCTGGGGGAAGGAACACGTGGGGGGGACTGAGATGGCAGTTTGTCTTCATTGGTACAGAACTGTATGGGAGATTAACAAGAAGGGTGAATGTAAAGGCAACAGGAAATCATCCCTCCTTCAGCTCAGCGTCCCGTACTATGCACTTCAGGGAGATTAGATTACAACCCTGCGCCACCACACTCTATGACAGCTGCTGGGTGAGCCAAGAGTCTTGAGTAGCATATACCCACCTGTGGGACTGATTCCTAATACTACCAGAACAAAAACGAAAAACCAAAACCCCCCACAATTACTTTGTTTGCTTATGGTATGATATGCACGCCTTCAATCCCAGCACTCAGGAGGCAGAGGCAGGCGGATCTCTGTGTCTTCCAGGCCAGCCTGCCTTACAAAGTGAGTCCAGGACAGCCAGGACTACAAGAAAAACCCTGCTATGAACTCCCCACCCCCACCCCCACCCCTGCAAAAAAAGGGCAAGGTATCCTTTGGATTAACTTGAATCAAAAGTTAACCTACTTGGGCTGCAGAGTCAGTTAAGCACAGTCATGAGGACTTGAGTCTAGCCTCTATTGGGGGTGGGGAGCCAGACCCAGTGGTGTATGCTTGTAACCAATACCAGTGCTGGCAAAAGGGAGACAGACAGGTGGTCAGCTGAGCTGATTTGTTCACCTCCAGGCCAGTGAGGAAGACTATCTCACGAAACAAGGTGGATGAGTCCTGAAAAATGATACTCAAGGTTGTTCCCAGGCTTCTATGTGCACACATACAGATGTACAGTGCCCCTCCCCCAACTTCCCACAAACAGCTACAGGCACTAGGTAAGCTAATTTGCCTTACGAATATAATCTAAAGAGTTAAAGAGCAAATACAAGTCTAATTTTAAAAAAGTTTTAGTCAGGTGTGGTGGTACACACCTTTTAATCCCAGCACTTGGAGACAGAAATGGGCGGGTCATTGAGTTCTAGGCCAGCCTGGTCTATAAAGCAAATTCCAGGACAGCTATGAATACACAGAAAAACGTTGTCTTGAAAAACTAACTAACTAACTAACTAACTAACTAACTAACTAACTAACTAACGTTTTAAACTTTTCTGATTCATCCCTTACTCTCTCCATCTTGTTCGTTGCTTCTACTCTTCCTTTTTTGTTTTTTGTTTTGAGATAGGATCTCACTCTGTCCCAAATTGGCTGATAACTCAACATTCTCTAGTGCAGTCTGCCCTGTTGCTTGTAGCAACCTCCTGCATTAGCTTCCCAGGGTACTAAGATTATAGGCATGAACCACCACCTTGCTCATTTTATTTTCATTCTTTTTTTTTTTTTTTCAAGACAGTGTTTTCCTGTGTATCCCTGGCTGTCCTGGACTAGCATTGTAGACCAGGCTGGCCTCGAACTCACAGGGATCTGCTTGTCTCTGCCTCCTGAGTGCTGAGATTAAAGGTGTGCGCCACCACCGCCTGGCTTTATTTTCATTCTTTCAAAAAAATATTATCCCAGCACTTGGGAGGCAGAGACAGGTAGATCGCTGTGAGTTCGAGGCCAGCCTGGTCTACAAAGCGTGTCTAGGACAGCCAAGGCTACACAGAGAAACCCTGTCTCGAAAAAACAGAAACAAAACAAAACAAATATTATTATTGTGATTGTCTGTGAGTGCTGTGTGCTATGACATATGTGGAGGTCAGAGGACAACTGTGTGGAGTCAGTTTTCTTCTTCCACCATTGTTCGGGGTCTGAGGGTTGAACTCACGTCTCCATGCTTCTGCAGCAGGCACCCGCACTTAGTGAACTACTGAGCCCTGATTTTAGTGTTTGTGTTTTATGAGCCTCTTGGAGCTCTTTGGCAAGGAAGCAAATGCTGCTGTTTGCCGATCACGTTCTTTTCTGTGGAAGGTCAACTTCTAGGTAACTGGCGCTTCTCAGAACATTAATGGAAATAGGTAAACAGTGATGAGGGGCTGAGGCAGTGTTTTTATAACCTGCTGCATTGTCATCCAAGCCAGGAGTGGAGCAGAGTTAGTGGGGAGGAGGCTGAAGACCATCTAGAAGAGTGGTTCCATCTCCTCCTCCTGCAGGGATGATGGTTCCTTCTCCTCCTGCATAAATGGTTCCATCTTCTCCTCTTGCAAGAATGATTCCATCTCTTCCCCATGCAAGAATGATTCCATCTCTTCCCCAGGCAAGAATGGTTCAAACCCCTCCTCATGAAAGAGTCCTTCCATCTTCTCCTCATGCTTGAGTGGTCCCATGTTCTCCTTCTGCTCCCAGACTTCAGATTTGAGGAACATTTAACACTATCCTCAAATTACAGGCTTTGAATCCACATTTATCCCCACTTACCCAGCTGCTGGGAGAGAACAGCCATCTGCAGCTGACCTTCTATATACTTTGCCCCCCTGACATCTTAACTGTAATATTTCTTGATGTTAAATTGTTCACAGTTTTACTATACTTTTTGTAATTGTATAATGTGTTGAAATACCATTAATTTTTCACTTACTGTTCTTTTTGGGGGGGGGTTAAAAATGTCTGCCAATATTAATTTTGTCTTTTATTTTAGTCTTTCTTATATTTAATCAGTACTTTTTTAACCTATGAATTAATCAGAATTATGTTTCTTTGATATTTTGTTTTCATGTTTTTTTAAAGTAAAAAAGATTCTTCTTGTTTTTAAATAAAACCATCATTACTTAAATAAATAGCTTCATGATATTTCCGATCATTCATATTTTCCAGTTTCTTTCAGGTGTGTTTTCCGTTTCCTACATGCACAGGATCAGTGGCACATTGTGTCTGGGTGTGTATAACATGTCTTTGCGCCTAAGACAGGTGTTTAGTCCTGGCAGTCACACAGTGAAGATGCTGGGAGGGCCCTTTCATAGGGAGTTCTTACCTTTTCTGTATTCCTGATTGCTTCCTCACCTCACAGTAGCCTAGGTCCTGAAGCTGCTCTTTACTAGGGTTCGATTTAATGGATGATAAGTGCATGGAATGTTTGTTGAGAATGTCATAGGAGATAGAGAATTATCTATTTGCTTTGTGAGTCGGCGAGGTTATTCAGTTCATCCGGTGGTGATCTGATTGCTCCGTTGTCAAGCTGTGTTTTCCCTTGTGTTGGAAAGGCGTTTTGTCCTGTTACCTTGGTGACAGTTTGACATAACCAGTTATATATTAGTTTTGTGCCAGTAAATTTAAGACCAACTGATAATCTTTGATTTGATCAATGGAACTGAGTGTTACAAACTGATGGTTGCCTAATTCCCTTCTACATTAAACTAGGGTCTTTGCTTTTTGTTACTGTGACAAAACATTCTAACCAAAATCACCTTGGGTGGGTGACCTAGACCAGTAGAGGGTTCTTCAGGACAGGATCGTAAAGGGGCAGTAGCCAGGGGATGAGAAGAAAAAGGAGACAGAAAGCTGGCATTGGGAAGCCTTGTGCAAGCTACGCCTTATGTCAAGCACGCTTGTTAAGAATAAGAAGTACATCATCCTATGTTCTATTTCCAGGACAGAGTCGGCAGAAACTATCATAGAGCAGGACAAAGTTGGCAGGTGGCTAATAAAGCAATGTTGTGAAAGGGAACACAGGGAATCTCAAGAGCAGACTGAGGATGCAGCGAGCGGCTTTGGGACTGTTAACTCCAGTTTCCTCAGGAAGAAAAGCCAACTTCTCTTCAATTGAAACCTTAGCTGCTTTAAGGCCCTGACCTCAGCACCAGAAGTCTGCTGCTAAGTAATGACACAGAACTAAATTTCTGTTGTCCCATCATTAGGGCCTCTCAAAAGGTCTTGGCTTGGTCTGGCTCTCAACAGGTAGGGAAGGGTTCATTTGGCTCATTCAAGTGTCCCAATCACAGTGCATCATGAAGGGAAGTCAGGGCAGAAACTCAAGGCAGAAAATGAAATAGAGAGAATGGAGGAATGCTGTGTCCTGGCTTGCTTCCCATGGCTTGCTCAGCTTGCTTCCCATGGCTTGCTCAGCTTGCTTCTGTCTGTCTTTCCATCTGTCTGTCTGTCTGTCTGTCTGTCATCTACCTACCTATCATCTATCTGTCTTCTTTCTTTCTATCTGTCTATCTATCTATCTATCTATCTATCTATCTATCTATCTATCTATCTATCTCATCTATCTAATGTTCATTTGGTGTTTGGCTTGCATGTATGTTTGTGTGAGGGGGTTAGATCCACCAGAACTTGACTTACAGATATGTGGGTGCTGAGAATTGAACTCAGGTCCTCTGGAAGAGCAGCCAATGTTCTTAATCATCGAGCCATCTCTCTAGCTCCTCAGTCTGTTTTCTTATAAAGCCCGGGACGTCCTGTCCAAGGGTGGCACTTCCATAGTAGGCATGGCCACCCTTCATCAATCATCAGTCATGGAAATGCTCCCATAGACTTGCCTATTTGCAGTGTGATGGAGACAATTCCACTCTTGAGATTCTTTTTCCCAGATGACCCTATTTTGTGCCAAGTTGACAAAAGCCAGGCAGGATGGTTAGCAACTAGTACTTGCAACTGGGTCTTCATTCTCACTTGTGTATAGTTACTGACTTCTTTTTTTCTCTGTGTTGCCACTTTTCAAAATAAGGACTTGGTTTAATGGATAACGTAACAAAGTAACTGGTGAGTTTCCTTTGGCTTCTTCTGTGGTGTATCATTCAGAATTCTTGGATTTTTGTCTTTTTATGTCAATCTAGATTCGATTTTTTTGAGACTTGATTACCACTTCAGGTGGGAACAAATTCATGCAGACTCCTGTACTTTTCTTGGTACAACCTTACTGATACCCAAGAAATCATTTTATCATACAAAAATAGTCCGAGAGTCTTAACTTGTAAATTCTCTGCTCTTTAAACTGAGCCATTTCTCTAAGGAGCACTCTTTCCCCCTCTGGGGTATAATGTAGATGTGAGCGTGAGACTGGCAAGTGCTGAACAAATTTTCTCCCCAGCTTGTGTTTAGACTTTGAAAATAAGTCTAAAAATTGTGAGCTCATTCTGATATTTTCAAATAATTTGTCATTGTTTTATCGAGACAGGGTTTCTCTATGTAGCCTTAGCTGTCCTGGACTCATGTTGTAGATCAGGCTGCCTGTCCTTGAACCCACAGAGCTCTGCCTGCCGCTGCCTCCCAGAGCGCTGGGACTACAGGTGTGCGTCACCTTGTCCAGCTTCCAAATAAATTTTTATTATCTACTTAATATCTTTGGTTTAATATTTATCATTTTATATTGAAATGTGTGACTTGTAATCTTAGCACAATCCTTTGTAGTTTCTTATACCATGATATAGTGCTGCCTGGCATGCAGGGGACACTGTGTTCCATTCCCAGCACTGCAACAAATAAAATACAAAAATGGCTAAGCCAAAACTCTAAATCACAACACTAGTATCATTGCCATTCAAAGGACTACTAATAAAATTAATGAAGTTTAAGTGTTCTTGGTCATTTTGTATATTACAAAAATACTTATTTTTGATGGCTAAAACCAACAGAAATTATTCTCTTACAGTTTTGGAAACCAGAAATCTGAAATTAGGGTGCTGGCTAGACCCTGTTCTTCTGAGGTTTCCAGAGCAGATGCCTTCCTTGCTAGTCCCAGCTTCTGGTGGCCAGTTACTTGTTGCTGAGCATTTATGTAATTTGATAGGACTTTCCTATGAACCAGCTAGTTCCCCAATAACTGAGACTGAGACCTATTGATTTAGTTAAATAGCCTTAAAGCAAAAAAAAGGTAGGGTTTAAGCTAATTTCCTAGGCTAGTCTGGCTACCTTCCAGCTGCATTCCCCAAGTTCCTTGCCCACCTTTGCCCTGTCTGGGATCCATCTGCTCCATCAGCCCACTCTCTCTCTCTCCACCATCTTTCTTTCTTCTTTCCTCTTCTCCTCTCCTGGCCTTCCTGAGACCGCAACCCCAGAACCAAAGCTCCACCTATCTCTCTTCTTCCTAGTTACAGGCCGGTTAGCCTCTTTTATTTAACCAATCAGAATATTGGGGAGCAAAGTTTATATGACATCATTAGGCGTTTGTGAGAGTACACTTGTCTGCGCTGTAACCAGATCTTGGGGCTCAGAATTTAGCATTTGTACACATAGCACCAGCCTGGCCCCCCCCAACAGTTACTCTCTGCCTGCTCACTGAGTAAGTGCAGCATCTGTTGGCTTTTTGATGTGGCCTTTTTTTCCTCTCTGTGTCTGTACCCTTTTCTTATTCTGTCTTATATGAGAGCGTTTTGTGTTCAAGCTAGAATAGTCCAACACTGAGATCCTTACTTTTATTACACCTGTCAGGACCTCTTTTTCCAATTATGATCATGGTTACTGGTGTGGGCTCAGAGCATGGGCACAGACCTTGGGGGGCCACTGCTTATCCTACTATGGAAGCAAAGATAACTTGTTTACAAGAATCAAAGTTGGTTACCAAGGACAAGTGTGTGTGTGTGTGTGTGTGTGTGTGTGTGTGTGTGTGTGTGTATACATACACATATATAATTATTGTTCCATAATAAGCTCTTTTGTACTTATAGCTTCCTCTTCACTTGGGGTGAGGTGCCATCTCCTAACCTCCAGCATAATGGACAGTCAGATGCACTCGTCCATGACACATGGGAGAGGCTAGCGAGAAGCACATTGCTCTCCTGAGTATTCTTATTCTACTGAGTAGGCCCACTGAGAATGATGATCATGGAAGGCCCAGGAAGGCGGGGAAAAAAATGTTCAGGAAACAGTAACTACTGTCTCTGCGATGATGGCTGGTTTTTGTTGGCCCATTTGTTTTAGGCTAAATTCATATCAAAATTCTTTTTTTTTCCATATAAGCAAGCACTGAACTCCACAAAGTTCTATAGTTATTAATTAGTGATGTGTTTTCCTGAGACATTATATAAAGTAAATACACATTTCAAAGTTGACAAAACAAAATGACATCTTGCCGTCTGATATTTGGCAAAGATGCCAAAAAATACACACTGGAGAGAAGATGGCATCTTCAACAAGTGATGATTGGAAAACTGCATGCCCACCTGTGGGAGCATGAAATTAGACCCATGTCTTCTACCTGCACAAAAATCAGTTTGAAATGGATCAGCAGCATTTCCGTGAAGCCTGAGCCACCAGAACTGCTAGGAGTCATGGATGGGATGCTCAAAGGTGTAGCAGTGTGAAAGGACCTTCTGGATAGGACTCCATTTGCTCAGGAACTAAAGCCAGCTGCTGGCAAATGGGACCTCACAAAATGAAAACCATCTGTACAACTAAGGAAACAATCAAGTGAAGAGGAAGCCCACAGAATGGGACAGAATCTTTGCCAACTACACATATGACAGAGGATTAATGTCCAGGATATACAAAGGACTTAAAGAAAGAAAGAAAGAAAACAAATGACTAAAGTTAAAAAAAAAAAAAAGGGCTACAGATTTGAACAGAGAATTGTCAAAAGGAAAAATAAAAATGGCTAGGACAAATCTAAAACAGTGTGCCGCATCCTCAGCAACCAGGGAAAATGCCATTTAAAACTACTCTGAGATTTTTATCTTACACCAGTCAGAATGGCCGAGATCAAGAAAACAGCTGGCAGTAATTGCTAGGGTGGCTGGGATTGCAACCACTGTGGATAATTCTCCAAAAACTAAAAGTAGATCCACACCATGACTCAGCTATACCACTCCTTGGTGTATGCCCCATACGGCGTATGATTTCACATCCTTCTCCACAGATACTTGCTTAATTATCTTCACTGACACTCTATTCACAATAACTAGGATTAGAAACACCTAAATGTCTTTTAGCAAATGATTGGATAATGAAGATGTGCTACATAGTATGCAACTAAATCCTATTCAGCTGTAAAGAAAAATAAAATCATGAAATTGGCAGGTAAATGGATAGAACTGTAAAATATTCAACTGAGTGAAGTAACCCAACCCAGAAAGACAAACACTGCATGTGCTTTCTTCTCTTACTGTGGATCCTAGCTCTGAATCTGTAGATGTGAGTGTACCACATGGAGTAACCACAGCCAGGATAATGAAAAGGACCATGAGTGGGGAAATGAACTCTAGAGAGGGTGATAACAGGACGTAGGAGCTATGAAGGAAGGGGGGCAAAAATGGGGGCAGGGCGAGGGAGGGCTTCAGTTGTGGAGGGGGAAGTGAGGGCAAAGGAGGAGGCGAGAAGAGAGAGAAATAACACTAGGGATAATTGAAAAGGGTCTAGAGAAACATTTTATATTTATTTACGTAACAAAATCTTCAGTATCCTATATGGGGAGCCCAAGAGACCCCCTAAACTCCCGTCAAATATAGGCTATGGCCATAGCCCCTGGTTGTCTTCTATAACTTGGAGGTAGGGTCATGGTGCAGAAGAGACTGCAGACGTTGGGTACAGGGCTCAGAAGAATCAAGCTGGAACTGATCTGGAAGGCTCTTCCCTGAGAACCAACTCTCATACTATCTGAAGGTGTTATGGAAACTGCCATGGGAGAAAAGCAATCAAGTGTGCAGACCTACAAGCCACACCAGTAAGCAGCATGGCTGGATACTGCACCCACTGCCACAGTGTTGGGGGACAACCAACGGCTGTTCCATAAGAGGGAGTCCATGTCCAGAACTGTAAACCCCAGGAATTAACTGTTGCTATTGGGATCATGGACTCTAGAAGGGAATCGACTGCTATCGCTTTCCTAAATGTCTGGTTTCTAACTGTAGTTTAAAGACTTATTCCCTATGCCACAGATAAGTGTAACCCTTACCCCTCATCAAAGAAGCTTGGTTTTGGAGCAGACAGCAAACAATACAGAACTTCACAACTGGTCAAAACGCAGAGAACAAAGGACTGGTATGCCTGTCCTTAATTGCTGTGCCAACAGTACATCATGTAGGTGGTTCAGTGGGAAACTTCTAGGACTTCTGCTGTGAGATAGTGTCTTCTTCATACTTCAGGGAAGCTACAGCCGTGAAATCTCAAAACTGATTGCCTAGACAAGACCAACACACTGAGACCTACAGTGGACGTGTCAGTGTGTCAGGGAGAAGTCTCACAAGGCCCTACCCTTAGATGCAGGGCTCCTGAGAAAGGGAGATGCAGTCTTCTACAGGGATGAGCTCCCTCATATAGTTTGTCTTTTCCCAAATGGTTAGCCCTAAACACGTGTACATAGGAGCAACATAAATGAACTTACGTGTGTGTGTGTGTGTGTGTGTGTGTGTGTGTGTGTGTGTGTGTGTG
>OU015750.1:28090263-28120647 GCA_907169655.1 Acomys percivali
ACTCTGTAGACCAGGCTGGCCTCCAACTCAGACATCTACCTGTCTTGCCTCCTGAGTGCTAGGATTAAAGGCTTGAGGCTTTGGGGTCCATTCTTATTCAAGCCATCATAGAGATAATAGTGAATTCTGAACTATCAATAATAGATTCATTTTGTGGTAGATGAAGATGCCCCCCAAAGCATTGTGGTAGCCTGGTATACAAAACAGAAATAAACATTAAAAAGCTTTGATTTTTTTTTTTTTAAAATTTAAAATCCTTCATTTTACCAGCAAAGAAATCCAGGAATACATGCACAATGAAACATAGAAACATGTTAAATTTAAAACTAATGTATTAAATGCCTTCCTACTTGTAGCTGCTTGTGGATATACATGACGACATGCCATTGACATGGACAGGAAGCCATGACAGAGTGTGAATGACTGGCCCCCGACTCTTCAAACTCCTGCATGCTCGGATGCAGATAGTTCTGCTCCCAGTTCTCAGTAATGAGTTGGAGTGGTACTCTCTGACATGGCTCCCTAGGAATGGCTTGGCCTCCAGAGCCCCCCTTCATTTCTGCTGAGCATGTAAACCAGGTTTCACATGTGTGTCTATATTAAACAAATGAAATTTACAATCCCACAGAAAATGGGAAGAGTGGTAAATGCCATGTCCCACATCAATGTAAAGTTGTATTACTTAGCACACACTGCTCATATCTGGACCACCCTACTTACTTGGTCAAAACACGACCAACATGGTTGAATACAACCAACATGGTTGAAAGAAGATAACCTCTTCTCTGCTTTGAACTGGCCTAGTTTTAGAAAATTGCTGAGGATGAAAGAACAAGATGTTAGCTTTCAACTATTTCCAGAATTCACATGTTGGCCATCATGAGAAAATGATAGGCCTTGTGAAAACATACGGCTCAAGGCCAGTGAAGTGGTTGGGCAATAAAACACTTGCCACACAAGCCTCATGACATGAGTTCAAACCCGAGAACCCACACAAAGGGGAAGGAGAGAACTGATTCCATAGAGTTCTCAGATTTCCACATGTAACATATGTGCCCACACACATTCATATATACAGAGTAGTAAATATAAAATATAAAAAGCATATGCATAAACCAAAAGCATGTTTACACACATATAATTTCCATTTGCCAACAAGACCCACAGAATGTAAGATGCAAAAACACTTGAATAAAAGAGCTATACCAGAGGGCAGCAAGATGGCTCAGCACGTGAAGGCACTTGCTATGAAACCCAACTGAGATTACTTCCCAGCCATTCAATGGTTTGTGTATCCCATACCCACAGGCATTTTTGTTTGATTTAAAGTTTTTTTTGTTTTGTTTTGTTTTTGTTTTGAGAAGGTCTCTATAAAGCACTGAATGGCCCGGAACTCACTATGTAGACCGGGCTGGCCTAGAACTCATAGAGAATGCCTGTCTCAGCATCCCGAGTGTGGGGATCAGAGGTGTGGGCCACCATGCCTGGCACCATTCCTGACTTTTCTTTCACTGGGAGTTCTCATTCCTCTGCTGGCTCTGCCCCCAGTTCTCCACACCCATAGGAAGGATCTGGGGAGCAGCTGTGTGGGGCGACTTTAGGAGCTTCAGAAAGACCAAGCCAAGGGGACTGGAAAGGAGCGCTGCTGTGCACGGCGCTATTCTGTCAGGAGGGAGATTCCTCCTGCTAGGAATTAAGACAATTCGTAGACACACTGAAGCCTGTGCACGTGAAAAACAAGTGCTCTGCTGTGAACTAAGGGACATTTTTATTACAAATCACTGTGTGGTGGTTTGAATGAGAATGACCCTCATAGGCTCATATATTTGAATGTTTGGTTCTGAGTTAGTGGACCGTTTAGGAAGGTCTAGAAGGTGTGGTCTTATTGGAGAAGATGTGTCACTGGGGGTTAGATTTCAAAAGCCCATACCGAGCCTTGTCAGTCAGTCAGTCTGTCTATCTCCATCTTGTGGATCAGAGGTAAGGTCTGAGCTTACAAACTTCAGTACCATACTTGCCTCTCTGCTGCTGTGCTTGCCTGCTTTCACAGACTGAACCCCAATGAAGTGCTTTCTTTTATAAGCCGTCTTGGCCATGGTGTCTCTGTCCAGCAATAGGACGGTAACCAAGACACAGAGAAATCAGTCCAATATGAATACGTTCATGAACAGAGTGATAAGAACACGCTTATTTTCCAACTCCAGACACAGACTTCTGTCTGATAATGCAGCCACTGTCCACCCATCCCTGTGGAGTCCTGCCTAATATGGCTGCCCCTCTTTGTGTCATTAAACTCTTAACACTGCTGGAGGTGAGGTTCTGTGAGGACAGAAATGAGGGCTTTGTCACATTGAATGGGATCTTTAAACCTGGGCTACACAATTACAGGTCTGCCACAACTAAGCTGTTAGTTCAGGCAATTCAGGGAATCCCGTGGACTTAATTTTCACATCTTTGGAGCTGTAGATTGTACTGCTGGCTTTCAGGCCATGATTTAAGAAGACTTATTGGAGCCCAGTGGTGTACGCCTTTAATCCCAGCACTCAGACGGCAGGGGCCAGCCTAGTCTACACAGTTAGCACCAGGATAGCCAGGACTACACAGAGAAACCCTGTCTTGAAAAACAAAACAACAAAACAAAGCAAAACTAACACATCACCAAGAACAAAACAAGGCATATTGGGGGAGGGGCAGCAAGATGGCTGAATGGGTAAAGTTGCTTGCTGCCAAGGCTGACTTCCTAAGCTCAAATCCCAGAACCTACATAATGGAGAAGACCAGCTCTCACATGTCCTCTCACCTACACACACACACACACACACACACACACACACGAGGATAAAATATAATAAAGAAAATAAGAATTATAGAACAGTTAGTGGTAAAGTAGTTATAAGGATTGCAAGGCTTTAGGGGACTTCAAAACTCAGGAGAGAGGAGAAAGTTAGGCACCTGTGAGCAAGGCTTTGGGAAGTCTTCTCACACAGGCCTGCTGGGTTATGCTGGGCAGCCGCTAGAGTCTTGGCATAGGGATGTTCTGACTCGGTGTGCTGAAGTGTGACGCCCAGCCTTTATCTCACTCCAGCTGGTTCACTCCCACTTGGGAAGCAGATAAGTTCTGCCTAACCCAGATAAGGCAGCCTCTCCCACGGAAGCCCAGCCATCCTCACTAAGAGAAGTGAGCAAATGCACAGTCTCTGCCCAAATCACCACTCTGTTCTTCAATTTCTGAAGGACTCCAAACCATTTGGAAAAAGCCAGCGTGTCCTGGGTGCCAAGAAGACTATAGTTCATAATATCTGTAAGGATGGGGAGGGATCAGGGCATGATTTCCCTATCGGCTCATAATAGAAGGCATCACCAAAGCTTTGTAATAAAGGGTATTTTCTTGCTGGTTACATGTGGACACCAGCCTTCAAGCCTTTACCCAGTCCCAGGGTAACCCTCACCCCCACCCCTGACACACACTATGGCCTGCTAGAGGACTAAATGCCAATGTTTCTGGGTTGGTTATATAAAAATTGAAGGCCCCTTACTTAAGTGTTTCCTTCTTTCCCTGTTGCCTGGTGCCTGCCTCAATACTTCCTTTTTCTCTGGCCACAGTGAGTCTGTGATCTGCAGAGCTCCCTGCAGGAAAGCACCATTGAGAAGCAATCTCTGTTGTAACTGATTAGACTCCTCGTTTGGGCCTGTTGGAGAACAAAAGTCCCATTTTCCTTTTCAGGCCTTATGAAGGGAACAATGATTTTATAGTTGTTTTTAGTTGAAAAGCATCTTTCACTCTCTCTTGCAAACACCAGCAGTCTGATGTTCACGGGTGCCTTAGTGCCCAGTGAAACCAGTGCTGTAGGGTGTTCTCTGCCTGCTGGGACCTTTACATCATACACAGACTCCAAATGGCTATCATGACGGAAGCAGATCCCTCACTGGTCCTACTGAGGGCTCTTTAGAAGTTAAGAAAGAAATGTTCATACTGGACAGTTTAAAGTGGAACCATGTTACTTTACTCCAATAAAACAAAAATGAATGGAGTGTTGTTGACCCTCTTTCTCTTAACGAAGCATAGGTCTATCTTAGCTGCAGAGACAATGGACTGAGAATTTCATGTTTCACTAATACTAAACACTCTGTGAAAACTTCAGTCATTTCCAGATGTTTCCAAACATCCAGATGTTCAGCAGCAGGCACCTAAGACAGCTAGACTTAATTTCTGTGCATGTATTTTACTGTGCTGTCTGAAGAGTCTTGCAGAAGAAAGGGGATAGTGACATCTCTAAAGACTGACAAACCATGGGGCTGGACAGATGGCTCAGTGGCTGTTCTTCTGGAGGACCGGGGTTCAATTCCCAGCACCCACATAGCAGCTCACACCTGTCTGTAACTCCAGACCCAAGGGATCACCCAGACATACATACAGGCAAATCACCAATGCACATAAAGAAAGGAATAAATCTTTTTTAAAAAAATGAAAAGACTGACAAAAATATATATGATTTATTTCAATAATATTCCCAGTGTCCAATTTGTATCTTCAGTTTCAATAAGATCTAAATGCTGGTCTCTTTTTATTCAGCCACACTCTCATTAGGTGCATCCTCTGAGCATACTCCAGGTAGGTCAGACAGGGGTGGAGGGGGAGTCACGTGGCAATTCTTCAGTGGTGGCTGTATGTCCTGTCAAGCATAGCAGCAGCACATCACAGGTCTGCAGCAGCACTTGGACTACAGACTGTGGGACCTGCTACTCCCCACACTCAATTCCCTACAAGTGAAATTTAACAAATGTGTGCTATGGGTTCAGAGCCCTTGCCCACAAAGACCTGATGTTATCTCAGACCAGCAAGAGGAAAATTCCTGAAGGTGAGCCAGCTCCTGCTCCCATCTTCTCTTTCTCCTATTCTTCCCCACACTCATCACACTTAAGTCAGAGAATCCTGCTCTTAGACAAATGGAGCCCCTTCCACCCAACAGACAGTGGATTTGCACAGCTGTTCTGCAAAGTGCTCTGTGAACATCAAGGACTCCCGGTAGCCCTTTTAGTGCATCCGTGAGGTTGAGTGTTTTGAAAATGAAAAGGTACTACTTGCCTTTTTTTTTTTTTTTTTTTTTAAGCTGGCATGTGCACTTGAAAGATAAACTCAACCGAGATGCAATAGTGAATGAATAAACTGCTGGTACCTTGGCAGGAATCAGAGGGAGTGGTACAAAATTACTTGGACCTTCAGCATACTGCAGCCACGTGTTCTTTGTTTTGTTAAAAAAGCCAGTTTCACCTAAAAATATATCTGATGAAGTAGTAAAAAGTAGTATAGTAACTTTATTATGCATTTTATATAGATGAGAAGAGTGTTGCGTGATGAATCGAGCCCTGTTTAAAGTAGTCCCACTGTACATGGGTCCAGTAAGAAAAAGCGTTCTGCATCACTCCAGTTGCAAAGCCACCTACTAGGTTTTCCAACTGAGAATGAGAGGAAAGGTGACAAACTGAGGGCCAGGTGCTGGGTGCGGTGGTGCACACCTTTAATCCCAGCATCGGAGAGGCAGAGGCACATGAGTCTCTGTGACTGAGGCCAGCCTGATCTACAAATGAGCTTCAGGACAACCAGGGCTACAGTGTGATCCTGCCTCCTCCACCCCCCCAACCCCTTGACCATGTAAGAAATTGTAATTGCTCAGACTTATATTCTTGGTAGACTTGTTCTTGAAAATGAACTAAGTGAGCCTTTAAAAACAACTGGTGATGTTTTGTTGCCAATGGTAAAATTTGAGCCACCATTGGAAAATAGGAACTTTGGAAAACTTGTACTCTTTGCTGAATACATGGAAGCTTCCTCATTTTTAAAGATTCTTCCGAATTTCTGGTGGGGATAATAAGGAAGAGGTTGTTTTTTAAATAGTATGCTATGAAGCATATCATTTTGTAGAAGATATGGATAATTCAGTGAATCCAATATTTTCAGCTGGCCACTGCATATTGTTGCAAAATTATAAATTAAGGTACAAGACAGGCAAGTGGATTTAGACATACTGTGCATGGTCATAACATGGCTTCAGATCCACGCGCAACTTACGTTTAAAAGACATCAGTTGTCCTATGTTAGTAAAGTGTCAAGAAGAATACTGACTGCTACTACATGATGCTGATAAAATACTCAATGCGCTCTCTCTCCCCCCCTTGATATTTGTGTAGGGCTGGATTTTCTTCACCTAATTCAACAAAAAACAACACAAGAGACTGTATGCAAAAGTGAATTTAAGAATTGCATCTTTTGTTAAGCTAGACTTTTCGGTTTGTTCTGTTTCTTAAGACAGGGTGTTTCTGTCTTCCAGCTCTGGCTATCCAGGTGGCCTCGAACTCACAGAGATCTGCCTGCCTCTGCCTCCCAAATGCTGGGATTAAAGCTGTGCACCATCACACTTGGCTCAGTTAGTTAAGCTTTAGACGTTACATAAGCGTACCAAACATTTGGACTGTTATGAACTGAATTGTCCCCTTGCCCAAATGTGTTGTTTGAAGCTCTGACTGTGTTTGTATATGACTGAGCCAGCTTAAGAGTAAGTGCATTATAAGTACAGCTGAATGGTGTTTAAATCCCACAGGACTGTAAAAAGAAAGGGGCAGTCTTTTTCTTATGATCACGTCATGCACTCCTGTATACACACACACACACACACACACACACAAAATCAATTATGCAACATCCCTGGTCTAAGATATGAGTTAAGTTTCTTTCAAGCTTTATTTTGTTAGGTAGGGGTTGGTTGGTTGGTTTGCTTTTTGAGACTATATCCCAGGCTAACCTTGAACTCATGATAAAGGCAAGGATAGGCATGAACTCCTGCTCCTCCAACTGCTCCCTCCTGACTATTAGAATGCCACACCCAGGCTATGAAGTACTAGAGACAGAGCCTGGGACCTAGTGTATGCTATGCGAGCGCTCCATAAATCGAGCCATAGCCTCAGCCACCTCCGGCCATGCATTATTAAAACCCAAAACCTGAGGGGGGAAATAAATGATACAACTTCTTGCCCAAGTCAGAATCACTCACACCATAAGAAGAACTCCTGAATCTGTTGTGTCCCCATGAAGATGCAGACACATGACTCAGAACTTTCTAGAGTTTCCTTCTATAGAAAGGAACCCTTCTCCACAGCTCTAATGTTTACCAAGGCCAAGTACAACCCCACAATACCTGGTTGTCTGAGACGTGTCCACCCATATCACATGGAAGCTCATGACAAGACTGGGTATTCTTCAGCCAAAGCCAAGTAAAGTTGAGGTTCCGAGATGATATAAAAACAGGTCTCTCCCATGTGTGAGATGCTGGACTCACTCCCAGTTTGGGGGAATCAGACTCCGTTCATTGGCAGGCAATCAACTTTGTCCTGTGAGGCTTGACATGCTAGACATCAAGCAGTCAAAACCAAATCTGCCTCCATGACACCCACGCAAAAGAAGCACTGCTGACTCACTTTCCACCTATTCCTGGAAACAACCTCAAAATGGAAATCATTGCCGCTCCTGGTGGTGTAGCAGTGAACCTGGGAAACCACGCGTGCAGCTGCTGCATTACCAAGGAGGAAGGAGCCCTCACACTCTACAGCCAAACAAAATAGTCTTGCAGCTTATGTTACCGCCATTGGCTCTTCCCACCCTCTGCAACACAGAGCCCAGGGGTAAGATCCATAAAAGACTTGAGCATCAAGGCCAGCGATCAGGGCCAGTGACTGTTGGAGTTCAGTCAGGAACTTCAGGGCCGTTTTCTTCTGAGTGTCTTTCAATTATGAGTGGAAACTTAGTATGGCCATAACCTTGGCAGAGTGGTACGCCAATCGAGAGGGTTGGGAAGGAGCCGCAAGTCCCACCGTGGGGGAAGGATAGTGGGTGCTGAGCGACTGTGGGCAGAGCAGAGGTTGGCGTATGGCAGCGGGAGGCAGGAGTGATATGTCAAGCTTAAACAGTGACTGCAAAGCTCAGTCATGCAACAGCTACACAAGCTAGCGAAGCTTCCACACACAGACCCTCATCAGGGGCAGCACTAACAGCACACCCAGCAGGCCCAGCTCATGTTTCTGGCGACAGAGGGCAGAGCATTTGAATGAGACCCAGTGCTCATTGAGACCTCATAATAATATCATTCTACATGCTGAAGATGTAACGGGTTAAACAGATGATGTTCCTCTCTTTGTGGGCGTTCTCATTCTCTCTATATATTACATTACATATGTCTGTGTATATGTTAAATATATATTTATGTTAAGTCCTATAACATACACATGTGTGTGTCCACATAGGTTTTTGGTTCACTATTACATTATGAGATGCCATTTTAGGAGAATTCTTGAGGATTGGTCTAGCTATTCCTAAGATCGCAAATGAAATCATTTAGTCATTAGCATGTATAGCCTAATTTAGCATATATATATATGTAGTTCAGGTAAATACTCTGAAGGCAGAATGAATTAGCCGATAGGTATAGGGCTTTGTTTCAACAAAACTACCCAAAGACAGTGTCAGAACTTTAATTCATGCTTGATTTTGTGAGTCTTTAGAGAGGTATTATTTTGACATAAATGTTTGGCTGTTCTTTACTGCATGTCCTTAGCTTTCAGGTAGATGAAACATATACACTCCGGGATCCCAGGGCTTTGAGTATTTCACCTGTTTATTTTACATGTTCGATGGAAACATCAATTTGAGCTAAAATGTGTGTGACTCAGGCCTCTGGGGTGCTACTTCATAAATCACAAATTATGCTGTAGTGTCATGCGCTCAAATTATTTGATCAAGACAGACGTAAGAGCATGGTCAGTCTTCCTTATAAGGAATTTAAATATTAAATTACTTAGATCTTTTAGTATCTCTGTCTGAAGTGTACTTTGGTAATGCAGGAAATCTGTAGCCAGTTTTGGCTGTGAATTGTATTGTGAATATATATTAAAAACCTTGGCGAAAAGCAAAGACACTGAAGGAAGAACACATTTGATAACATCAACACCATATGGAAAAGGAACCACGGACCCAGAACTGGTATACTCCATGCTGCTATTTGGTAGTTAGCTAGCTCTGAAGAGAAGTAGGAATATATAAGAGAGAGAGAAAAAAGCATTCTGAAAATAATTGTCAACGCTAGAATTTCTATAGCTAATTTTGGAATGTTTGTGTGTGTGACGTCCTATGCACAGTAACAATGTGTGTTTCAGGTCTGCGGAGAAAAGCAGCGGTTTGAGAAGCTGATGGAACATTTCCGGAATGAAGATAATAACATAGATTTCATGGTGAGTTGTCTTGGTCCTACATTCAGCCTTGCAAACTCAATTTCAGCGCTTTTTCTCCCAAAACACATCTACATTCAAATTGACACTCTACAAAGGACAGGGAAGTGAGTTTGATAATCTGCTCTAGAATGTTTTTCTTTATCTATACATTCCCTTTTGATGCTCTTTCAAGTTTTACTCATTTGGTTAAAAGACAAAATGATGATAATTTAACAAGTCAGAAGGAAGGTCATGCATTTGGGGAAGGAAGTCGGGACCTGGAGCAGATGCCCATAGGCACCAGGCTGAGTTGGCAGTAGTGCTACATCCTAAGTTTCTCTCTAGGCCACATCCAAGGAATCACTGCCCCCTTGGTGTAAAACAATTCCTTTCTCTGCAGTTTTGTGTTGTGTTGTATACTTCCCATCTCACTCATTTATGATGCTTTTGCTGAAATTATCATAAGTCTCTTAAAACACTTGTCTCATTTGCATACAGCCTAGAACCCATCCCCCGTCATCGTACTTACTCTCGTGTCCAGGTTCCGATGGCCTTGTGTACAGCACACAGTGTTCAGTACGCGGCTGGATGCAGCTTACCATCCAAGGGCCCTACACTTGGCTCATAGGCTACCATGAAACCCAGCAGGTCATTTAGACTTGTTTTCAGAAGAGATAAGGAAAGATGTCACAGTCTAGTTCTATTTTTCTCCAGGAAAAAAAAAAAAATGAGGCTTTTGATTACTTCCTTGGGAATTCAATTAGATTTCCCAGCTTCCCAAACAATATATTCCTCAAATTAAATGGTATAAATTTCTTTAATGTAATATAAGACTTTTTCCTGTGTTTTTTTAAAAAAAAAATAGTTGAGAAAAAAACTAAACAAATACACACAAACAGAAACAAAAACAACAAGCCTGACAAGATCTTTTTTTTTTTTTTTAAATTTATTTAACTAGAGAACCTAAACTAATTTTTTAGAAAATTCGAGGAGGGTCCCTTTTTCACTAAGAGAATTTATGCATCTTCCAAAGCTGTTCAGTACACGATTGTTCTAGCTCCATCTGTTGCCGTGATCACATAACCTGACAAACAGCAACTAGGAAGCATGTGGTTTATTTGGCTTGCCATTCCAGGCTACAAGCCATTCCTGTAGAGAAGTCCCTTCCTCAGAACCTTGAGCCAGCTGAGCAGGAATCAATGCCTGCTTTCTTATATGCTTATTGTTTTCAGATTGATTTCTGTACTTATATACAGCCAAGACTACTGTCTAGGGAATGGTTCCACCTACAGTGGCTGGATCTTCTTATATCAGTTAAATCAAGTCAGCCCACAGGCTGACACAATGTACATAAACCTTCACTAAGACTTTCTTCTCAAGTGATTCTAGATGGAGTCAAGTTGAAAGCTAAAGTTAAACATCTCAGTAACATATTTAAAAAAAATAATTAATTCAGTTTTTAAAAAAAAACTTTTATAAAAGTAATAGGTGGGCTAGGAATAAAGCTCAGAGGGCAAGAACTTGTCTGATCTCTGCAGCTGAGACTGAGGTTGATTCCAAGTCCATGGGAGTGACGGAGCACAGGGGAGGGGGAGGTGTTAAATAGTTTTCCAAATGCTCTGAATCTGGATCCCTAAATGTTTCCCTTCTTCCCAAACACTCTGCTGGATCATGCTGTAGAGGCCAACCATGAGTAAGGCATTGTTTCTGTCAATAGATGGCTGTTGTTCAAGACAGTTGGATCTGTTGAAGTCCATTTCATTACTTATTAAAGTGGGGACTGATTTTTTTTTTTTCCTGAGACAAGTCTTATAGCTTTGGGAGAAAGCACTACATACAAAGTATCTATGAACTAGCAGTTAGGAGTGTGTGAAGGCCAACTGCTATCCTCTGGTAGAGTAGAGCTCAAAGTGAATTTTTTGAAGTAACTACCTTATGGTGAGGTTCTACATTGTTGACTGTTACTCCTCTTTGACTTTAGTTTCTTGTTTTATATAATCAGTATCTCTGAAGTAACTTGCACTTTGCTCTGAATACCTTTGTGGCTTTTTAGGAAGAACTTTCTTGAAGTTAGATTAGCATACCGTCTCCTTCACCCATGGGAAGTATATGATTTGGTGTGTGTTAACCATTCACAGTCCAATTGTAACTACACTCATTCCCTTTAAAAGTTGTTTCCCATATGCTCTACCCTTCAACCCTAAGTATCTACTAATCTACTTTTTTATCTCTATAGTTTGGGGTGTTCTGCACATTTAATATGGATGGAATCATACAATGTTTGTTTCTTTTTTTACTGGCATTTTTTCACTTACCATGAGGCTCCCAAGTCCGTCCATGCTGTAACATGTGTCACCATATCATGCATTGGTACTTCACTCTACTTTATTGTCACAGGATATCCCATCCTGTGGTCATACCTCATTTTGTTTGTTCATCAAGTGATGGGCATTGGGTGTTTTTCCATAGTTGGTTGGAATATACAGTTTTATGAATATTTATGTACACATTTTTATGGGAAAGTATGGGGAAACACCCAATGTCCATCATTTGGTGAATAAAGAAAATGACGTGTAATCACATGATGGATGATTGAATTGTTAAGCCATTTGGCAAATAGAGTGCCATATATATATATATGAGTGTGTGTGTGTGTGTGTATGAATAGCCATTCTAAATGACTGTGAAGTGGTATTTTGTTGTGGTGCCTGTTTTATTTCTTTAATTAAAAATTATGAAGGTTTTTTTTTTTTTAAAAGATTTAGTGACATCCTATTGGGACTCTAGGTTAGAGAAGCATGGGAGAATGCCATAACAGAAGGATCCAGAGGGTCCTAGAAACCTACAAGAAGAACATTATGATGGGCAGATCTGGGCCCAGGGGTCCTGCTCAAACTATGGCACCAGCCAAGGACAATACGTGCAGTAAACTTCGAACCCCTACCCAGATCTAGCCAATGGACAGGACATTCTCCACAGTTGAGTGGAGAGTGGCGTCTGACTTTCACACGTACTCTGGTGCCCCATATTTGGCCACGTCCCCTGGATGGGGAGGCCTGGTGGCACTCAGAGGAAGGCTAGCAGGCTACCAAGAAGAGACTTGACACCCTATGAGCATATACAGGGGGAGGAAGTCCCCCTCAGTCACAGTCATAGGGAGGGGAGTAAGGGGAAAATGGGAGGGAGGGAGGAATGGGAGGATACAAGGGATGGGATAACCATTGAGATGTAATATGAATAAATTAATAAAATAAAAAAATTTAAAAAGATTTAGTGACATTAAAGAAAAGAGAATTGGTGTGAACTGAGACTTGTGAAATGAAACTCCTGTTCTGGGCATGCTTAAGCTGGGGGAAAGCACGTAGAGCTTGCTGAAACTCTTGGGAATGTCATTTCAGGTGGCCTCGATGCAGTTTATTAACATCGTAGTCCATTCAGTAGAAGACATGAACTTCAGAGTTCATCTCCAATATGAATTTACCAAACTAGGCCTGGATGAATATTTGGATGTAAGTATAGCTGTCTTTTTGTGTGCCATTTTTAAGAATTGATTTATTGCCTATTCTCACAGGTTCACTTCGTGGTAACTAAAGAACGCCTAAAGCATCATGTGGTCCAACAATTGCCATGCTAGTTAAAGGAGACTGGTTTGAACGACGGAGTCTGCCAGCAAAGCTGGATTATTTACAGAACTCCTGAGACATCTGTAGGATGATGACTGTTGGTTCCAGCCTTTTAGTGCTGAGTCAGGCAACCTCTGGGAGCGTCGTTGCCACCTCCCTTTGCTTTTGAGCTCTGTCTGGGTCAAATCCCGTTGCATCCTTTATGAAAACTGGAGAGTAGTTTTTATTTTGGGGCACTCTTGGGGCCCCAAACGAGCAGGCAACATCAAGCCAAGACTGTTGTAGAATGAGTTAATGCTTAGAGCATGAAAAAGTAATGAGGAAAGGACCTTAGAGACCCCTCTGGGAGTTGTTAATTCTGCTTAAAATGTCTGTTGCTTTTGAACACAGGCTTCTACTTCTTGAGAGAAAGGAGCTTAGTTTCTTTTTTCTTTTGCTGCCACACAGAAGTGCTCAGCCACTTCCCTGAAGTTCTTCAATAAAAAAACAGAAAGTATATGTGGTACTCACAGATGTACCTTTGTGTCTGCTAGATGCACCCCTCTTTGTCACTTATGAAGTTTTTGTTTTCCATTTCCTGCATGAATGGTTCAGTTGAGTTTGGAAGACCACTGGTTATAGGACAGGGGCTACTAACTTAAATTTCAGGGCTTTTCTGGTATGGAAATGATGGAAGGCCTTCCCTTGGCTGCATCCAGAGTTCAGCTGCCATTGTTTGTTAGGCATGAATCCAGGGAACTACCTTGTACCCACCTTATTGGATGGTGGAAGATACTGACTCCTTTCCCCATCCCAGAATGCTTTGAGATTAAGGTTTATCTTCTTCCCTTCTATACTCCACAAATTGCAGGATTTGAAAAAAAAATAGGAATTTGAGTTCCCTTTCTGCTGCAGCTTCAGTTTTATAAGGTTTTGCTTTAGGTCTAGGTTGTCATGGCAGCTAATGACATTGGTGAACATCCATTCATACTGCGGATGTGGGGAAAGTCCCATGTAGCTGCTTCTCTGTTGCTCACTGTTTTCTAGCTCCAGATTCACATTTCTCTTTCATTTTGGCTTTTAAACTAAGATGGAATGTATTCTCTTTAACATAATTAAACTGTAGGATTTCAAATTAAACCTAAGAGAAAGTGTTTTTCTTAAGAAATGATGTAATCTGAAATTTCTCTTAAAAATAACCCCCCCCCCAAAGTTCTATACCTCTTTAACTGTGTTATGTTGGCTCTGGACCTCGTTGGACAGAGATCATTAGAAGAACAATATTATATGCATCTAATATATAACTTCTCTGTTTGTTTACAAAGGCAGCCTTCTTTGCAAGTGACCATTGACGTGTTTATTAACTTACTGGCATCATCTATGTGCTAGATATTATTCTGGCCTCACAGGCCCCAGAGAAAGTCCTAACATGTGGTTCTCATGGGGAAGATGCGCTGATGACGTCACCTCTAGTGTCCCTGAAACATAGGTAGCTGAGTTGCTTCAGGATCATTGGTCTGAGGATACTTCCTGATTCAGGCTTTGGGGAGCCCTGAGCTATTCCTGTCTTAGGAAAGGAATCCTGCAGGATGCGTCTAGCAACTGTGTACTAAAATTACCAGAAGCCAAGCATGAGAGAGAGAGAGAGAGAGAGACAGAGACAGAGACAGAGACAGAGACAGAGAGACAGAGAGAGTGTGTTCTGTCTAGGAAATAGTATGGTCATACCTTCTTTATGGTGATATGCTGTAGTTTTCTTCAGGAGGATGATGTGTGGGGAAAGGTTACACATTGAAACAGGATGTGTAGAGGGTTGGGTAATTATGTTCTATGTCCACAGATAAACTAATACCTTCTTCTCTGGAATGTTGGGTTTTAGAAGCTGAAGCACACAGAGAGTGACAAGCTGCAAGTCCAGATTCAGGCTTACTTGGACAACGTGTTTGACGTGGGAGCTCTGCTGGAAGATGCAGAAACCAAGAATGCAGCCCTGGAGCGGGTGGAGGAACTGGAAGAGAACATCTCTCATGTAACTGCTTCACAGAGAGGGGAACGTGCTGGGGCCCAGATGAGCTCATGCTAGCTTTTGTGGTAGGAAGTGAAAGGATGTAGGGAATAGGGATGAGGAGGAACTGGGCCAGAGAGCCCACAGACGCCCTCTAAGTTCTTTAAAGAAGGAAGGTGCATTTCTTTTTTTTTTTTTTTTTTCCAGTTTTCCTTCTTTTTTTTTTAAATTTTATTAATTTATTCTTGTTACATCTCAATGGTTATCCCATCCCTTGTATCCTCCCATTCTTCCCTCCCTCCCTCCCATTTTCCCCTTATTCCCCTCCCCTATGACTGTTCTTATAAGAGAAGCCCTTGCCTTGTTGCCACTCACCTTCCTGTTCTGTTTCTCTCACGCCTCATGCAATGGCAATCCTAGTTGCCAACACAGAGGAGCGGGATGGTCGGCAGTGTAAGGGCTAGAGGGCAATGCAAAGAGGCAGTGCGGCCTGATGAAGGGGTCTCTGAAGAGGACCCACCTTCCAAAGTGCCACCAAAGCCTGAGGGACACAGCTGTCTCCTCCTTCCTGTCTCAGTAATGCATCAGTTTCTGATTGGGTTCATTTCAACTGTGGACATTTCACAGGCAATCACTGAGCTTTGCAAACTGTGGTCTTCTTTGAAGAAGCAAGTCCTCTCAGTATAATGTCACCTACAAAGTGGGCAGGGTCTTGATTTTCTTTAAGTGAAATTTGCTGTCCACAAACAAGTTCGTATTAACACCAAGGCTTTGAGATGTTATCACATTTCATACTGAGGAATAAATTGAGAGCAGTGTTTTTCAAAGACCCAAGCATTCTGAGGACTAAAGTCTTTTTACCCTTGTACAGTAGTGAGCCTTGTACTTCATATGTTTGAGGGAAGTACAGTACCACTGAGCTCTTGGGAAAAAAAATCTTATCATGATTTGATTGGAATTTTTTTAATTGTGTGGTTAATTGTCTCTATTTGTAAGGATATTATTCATCTCTCTAAGGAGTGCTTTTGTTTCCCATCACACTTTATTTTAGAGTACTACATATGTTTATTTTAGCCTTTACCATCGCTGTGAAAATGTCTCTTCATGGCTTACAGTTAGAACAAGTTCATAAGCCCTCTCCCTTTCCTAGGCTTTACATTAACTTGATTGGCATCTGTTCAGAAATGGAATTTACAGGTTCGATTATTCGCCTTAAAAGATTTGATTTCTGAGCCATGCATGGTGGTGCACGCCTTTAATCCCAGCACTCAGGGTTGCAGAAGCAAGTAGATGGCTGTGAGTTTGAGGCCAACCTGGTCTAGAAAGTGAGTCCAGGACAGCCAAGACTACACAGAGAAATCCTGTCTCAAAAAACCAAAATAAATAAATAAATAAATAAATATCTAAAAACAAAGCAAAACAAAACAACAACAAAAAACACTTCCAAAAAACTAAAGATTTTTAAAAACTTTTATTTCTCCTTTTCTCTCTCTCTCTCTTTGAAATTACATTCTTAACCTGTAAATCTCTATGCATTCTCTGCCTTGCCTCCCTGGATGCCTTCGCCTGTGCTAATGTCCAATGGGAAATCAGAAGTTGCTTGACTGTAGAACTTTAGCTACATAGCACAGAGCTCCCCTCCTCCCCTTCCTTCCCTACCTGCATTGTATAGCCTTTCTGTATTGATTTTTTTTAAAAAAAATAGAAATAACTGCCATTATTTGGGTAGTTTAGGCTGAAGCAAGCTATAGTACTTCGCTTAGCTGACTAAAATGGTACAGCCATGTTTTCTGGATCAACATTTTCCAGAAGCTTTTGCATAATAATCCCTTCTTAGAGGTGGGACGGTGATCCTCCTCTTTTCTTTTACCTTAATTTTTTTTCTACTCTTGTCAGCTCCAGGACATTGAAGGAGACATAGCTGTGTATGTTCAAACTCTTGAGAAGTTGCTGTTGTATGGATTTTATGGAGGACACATAGACGTTATTTATTTTATTATTATTATTATTATTATTTTTTATGTTCATTGGTGTTTTGCCTGTATGTGTGCGTGATGGTATGTGTTTCCCTGGCTCTGGAGTTGCAGACAGTTGTGAGCTGCCGTTTGGGTGCTGGGAATTGAGCCTGAGTCCTCTGGAAAGAGCAGTCAGTGCTCTTAACCACTGAGCCATCTCTCTAGCCCCACATATACATCATTAATTCCTGATAGAAACAAATACATCTTCAGAACCGTAGTGTTTGGTAGACTCTGATGTCCCTGTTTGTCTGGAAGTTGTAATTCTGAGGGCTAAAACTCTGGCCAGAATGACCTGTGATGTGACACTGTTTCCTGGTCATAATTTCACAGTTGTCCGAAAAGCTGCAGGACACGGAGAATGAAGCCATGTCCAAGATCGTGGAACTGGAAAAGCAGCTCATGCAGAGGAGTAAGGAACTGGATGTTGTCCGGGTAAGTGTCCTGGCAGCATCCACCCAAGTGGGCATGGCCGGGAATTCAGTGTGCCCTAGCTTTAGGCTGCTCCGATGGAGAGCGTGTTCATTTCAGAGGAATGCATTGATGCAGTATATTCATGGCAACCATCTCAGAGGTGATACTCAAAAGTACACATAAAGTATATGTTCATATGTGTGCACGGTCATAAATCCCTGCTTCAGTATTTCTTCATCACAGATTTTGGGGAGCAACAATGTTTTCCTATCTGGGGCAGGCTGAGTTGAATCTGTGGATTCTCTGTGGTCATAAATTAAAAACAAAGCATGAATTTAATTCATGCCACTTTTTATTTTTATTAGGACTTGGGCCTCATTGTATTTCTTTACTTCATTGTTACTCAAAACCAGATTCAGTGGTTGCTAAGGAAACAAACTAAAGGTTAGACCTAAAGGTTTTTACTTCATGTGTCAGTCATTTATGGAGTTCCAACCATCCATGTGTTTGACACTGTGTGGAACATAAAACCAACATGCCTGGAGGGCTTCTAGCCACATGGCTTGCCTTTACACCATGGCTAATGTGATGGCACATTTTATGTGATGGTTATCATGGCTGTGTGTGCTCTTTGGTATTTTGACACTTCCTACAGTTAGCTCTGTGATCTGTGTTTCCTGGCACACCGTCAAGACAAAAGTTGTAGCATATGGGCTCCATTCAAGTTCAGACACTTAGATTATAGATGAGAGATGGGGTGTAAGGAATGTTCCCCGCCTGCTGGAGGTCTGAGATATAACATGTGCAAGGCCCAGACATTGAGTTCAGTTCCACAAAGCCACTCACACCATGGACTCTTAATAGAAGCAGCCAGGATAGCCTTTGAATTGAATCTTTTTTTTTTTTTTTTTTTTGGTTTTTCGAGACTGGGTTTCTCTGGGTAGCCTTAGCTGTCCTGGACTCGCATTGTAGACTAGGCTGGCCTCGAACTCACAGTGATTCACCAGCCTCTGCCTCCCAAGTGCTGGGATTAAAGGCGTGAGCCATCACCGCCCGGCTTGAATTGAATCTTAACTTCGTTTTATAGGATAAACTTTGAGAAAGATAAGTAACTAGTGCTGGGAAGCTTTGGGCTGTTTTGTTAAATAGGTCTCCAAAAGGAAAATGTTCCAGCAACCTCTGTGCTGAGCTCAGTCATGGAGCTTTCTAAGGGGCAGAGAAACCCAGCCATGCCTCCAGCTTCTGGTCACTCATGAATAGATCATTCCCGGCTTTGCAGGGTTTGTTTGCCTGCTTATTTATTATATATCTCCTTGGGGCAGGGCCTCAGTGTAGAGCCCTGGTTGGCCTGAAAACCACTACACAGACCCAGATAGGCCTCAGAACTCACAGATACCGCCTGCCTCTGCCTTCACAGTGCTGGGACTAAAGGCGTGCACTAACACGCCCAGCCTTTGCAGACATTTTAATTCTAGTCTGATTTCTATCAAAGTCTGACTTGGGGCCCTTTTGTCTCTTGTTAGCCAATGTGTGTCTAGCAGTTGCACATACATTTAATAGTTAGTGAAAGAAAGCATGCTGAATCCACTAAGATTCCCGTGGGATGTTTCAAGTTCAGCTTGGCCATGAAGTCATCTCTGCTGTATTCTCTTTTGCCTACAAGTGGAGTTAGCTCCACTAACTAAATAGAAAGGACTTCATTAACTGTAGCCAACGGTTGAATACGTAGCCTGAATTATTAGTTCAGTTGATGATCACTGGGACTCGCTCTGAGTGCTCTGACTGAATTCCAGAATTTTCTGACTGGCAGAGTACGTGCTCTCTCTCCACCTGTGCCCCTCAGTTGGCTCACCCCGTAGGTTTACCTGGGAATGTCCTATGACGTCAGCATCTTGACCATGACCTCTTTTTCAGGAAATCTACAAAGATGCCAACACCCAAGTTCACACGTTAAGGAAAATGGTCAAAGAAAAGGAAGAAGCCATTCAGAGACAGTCTACCCTGGAAAAAAAGATTCATGAACTGGAGAAACAGGGGACCATTAAAATTCA
Source organism: Acomys percivali (assembly GCA_907169655.1). NCBI lineage: Eukaryota > Metazoa > Chordata > Mammalia > Rodentia > Muridae > Acomys > Acomys percivali. The sequence goes on from OU015750.1 coordinate 28,109,609, forward strand.
GAAGAAAGGGGATGGGGACATTGCCATTCTGCCAGTTGTGGCCTCTGGCACCTTGTCCGGGGGGGCCAGAGCTAGCAGTGGGTAGCTACGTAGGACCAGTTACAGGGGCCACCTCCTCAGGACCCTCACTCCCTCCTCCCCCACCACTACCTCCGTCATCAGACATGCCCGAAGCAGGTAAGGTGCCCTGGTGCGGGGAGAAACATTTGCCTTCCTATGTCCTTTTCCTTATTTTAAGAAAGCTTACATTTTGAAGAGCCGGAGAAATGGCTTAGCAGCTAAGAACGTGCCCTGCTCTTCCAGACAGCCTGGGTTTGCCTCCCAGCACCCACATAACTTGGTTCAAAACTACGTTAACTCCAACTGCAGGCATTGTGGTCGTGTGCGCATGCTCACACACACAGTGGAAATATGGTACATTACTACAGAAGTTTGGGATTGAGGTTGTTAATCTTCATGTCACTTATGTTATACTATTTCCCCATTTGTCAGTAAGGAAATGTTACCACTTTAAGTGTTTTGTGTTGACATGCTTTTTTTTTTTGTTCGCTTTATTTTAAATTTTTACTTGCTTCTTGTTGTTACCTATGAGTGATGTATATGTGTAGGTGTATACCACAGTATGCTTGTAGAGATCAGAGGTCACCTTTGTAGAGTTGCTACTAGTCCACTATTATGTGGTACCAGGATCTAACGAGCATTGCCTGTTGAGCCATCTGGCCAGCCCAATTTTCTCATGTGCACGTGACCTTTTGTTCTTTTCTCCAGCGCAAAATGGACCAGCATCACCACCTATGTCACCGCCTCCTCCCCCACCGCCTCCACCCCCTCCCCCTCCCCCTCCAGCCCCTCCGCTCCCAGGTCCTGCAGCTGAGGCTGTGCCAGCTCCTCCTCTACCCCCCCCCCCCCCCCCCTCTGCACCCCCTCTGCCTGGGACTTCTTCACCCACAGTAGTTTTCAACTCAGGATTAGCAGGTAAGAATACTGGATGGAAACGGAGGTAATTGTGTGCAAAACCCTGGGTTCTTTCTCTCTGGAGCGCTGAAGGTGCTCTTCCGTCAATTATATCTTTCTCATCTGTACACATCCCTTAGAAGGATGTTCCTGCTAATGTAGCCAGCGAAGGGGAAATTGTCATGCACAGGAGGCACTGTGCTCCCAGTAGCATTTGTCACACTCTTCCTAGCAGTTCTGACCTTGTCACGCAGCCTTCCGCTGTCTTTACCTACCGTGGCCAAAGCTCTGAATTAGGTGCTAATGTTGAGAATTCTTCTTGTTTTTTGTTTTTTTTTTTTTTTTTTTAAGGTATCGGGAGTGTCATCTGTAGAGAGGAACATGGCATTGAGTGAATGCCCGATGCAGGTTTGCAGGCATAGCTTCTGAGCATTTGTAGGTGTCAGAATTTGCCAGAGTAGTGTTAAGCCGCAAGGAGAACAACAGCAGTTCCTTTACGAGTCGAAAAGCTTCCGGATGATTCGTGTCCTCCTGCTGACCAGGAGATAAGGTTGTGTCCTACCTGCCCAGCAGTAAAGGGAGGTGAGGAAGGAGCAGAATTGACCCATATTTGACTCTTGGAAATGAAATATTACTCTTTCACACTGAGCCATTTCAGTCAGAGGGTCACTGAGCGTTTGGAGTTGTTCTGAGGTGGGTGTCCCTATGAATGGAGGTGGCACGGTGCTGAGGTTGCCACCCTGTGCTCCGGGCATCTGTGCTCTGAGCTGGCTGTCCTGGGACACTGAGTAACTGCTTTGAGGTTGCCAGCCTTTGATACTGGCACTTTCTCTGTAACAGTGGATAGCCTTGCTTGGAGGTGGCTATCCCTGTGAGCATCTCTCCTCTGTGGTGACAGTCCTTGTTATATAGAGCGCCTGCTCTGAGAGTGTGCCACCCTGTGATACCGGGCAGCTCTGCTTTTGGGACGCTGCCCAGTGATAACTGTAGATCTGTCTTAGTTTTCTTTTGATTATTGCTGTGATAAACACCATAACCAGTCCAACTTGGGGAGGTTTATTCCCTCAACATGGAGGGAAATTAAGGCAGGAACTCAAGGCAGGAAGCTGGAGGCAGGAACCGATGCAGAGTCCGTGGAGGACTGCTGCTTACTGGCTTGTTCCTCGTGGCTTGCTCAGCCTGGTTTTTAACACAAGGACCTAGGAGTGTCACAGCTCACAGTGGGCTGGACCCTCTTACATCAATCAGTAATCAGTTGAATGTTCCACATCTTGCCTACAGGGCAATCTAATGCAGGCATTTTCTCCATTGATGCTCCTTCTTCCAAGGTGACTCTTACCTTGTGTCAAGTTGCCAAAAAAAAAAAAAAAAAAAAAAAAAAAGAACCAATACACTAGCAATGCTCGGAAGTTGCCACTCTGGGCAATTGGGTAGCTGTGTTCTAATGTAACTGTCCCTGTGACACTGGGTAGCTCTGCTCTGAGGTGACATCCATCTGTCCCTGTGATGTATTCCCACCTGTTCTTGACCTCTGTTACTGTGAGCTGATACCCTACCAGCCTCTAGGGCAGCACTTCTCCACTTGTGGGTCATGACTCCTTGTGGAGTGAGCAACACTTTCACAGGGGTTACATATCCGATATCCTGCACTGTAGATATTTACATTATGATTCATAACTAGCAAAATTATAGTTACGAAGCAGCAATGAAGTAATGTCATGGTTGGGAGGTCGCCACAACTTGGGGCACTCTGTTAGAGTCACAGCACTAGGAAGTCTGAGAACCACTGCTCTAGTTCCAAGGCTGTGGTGGCCTCTGAAGTATCCAAGTCTTTACCCTTTACCGGAAGGTTTTGTCTCAGTCCCTCCAAGGGTTTTGTCAGCAGCTTTACCTCCCCCCTCACCACCACCCTCCTCAGGGATAATTCCTCCAAGTGACTATAACCCTTGGAGCCATCTGACAGTTTTGTAAAGCAGATGTGCCTCCTCCTCAGAGCTGTGAGTGCCCTGCAGCTCTGACTTGTGGAGAGTTGTCAGGGGTACAGAGATGCCTCTTCGGTTTCATGGTAAACTCATGGCTTATTCCCACCCTTCAAGATCTTCCATGTTTACTACTTTCTTCTAGAACTTTTATTGCTTCTGAAGAGGAAAGGTGGAGCAGAGTCACCGTGGATCTGTTGGATTGTGAATGTAAATAACAGACGTCGTAACGTCTCGGGGTATCTGTTCTGTCACCAGGCTGTTCCTGGTGACTGAATGCGGATGCCATCGTTGTCCCGTGCACCCGGCCCACTGATTAAGCTTTCCTTGTAGCTCCAGATGAGCATTTTCTGTGAGATGTGTCCACCATGCCTCACCTGGAGCTGCTTCTTTCTCCACTGCCAGACCTAACCTGTGGTTCAGCATCTGCTTGCATTCACCTGAGCTAAAGCAGAACTAAGATATGGTGCTAGGGAATCGAGCGAGCCGCAGGCTGAGGCTGCACGTCTGAAGTGGCTTTCCTCTGAAGGGCCGCACCCCCTCTCCGCTTTTTTTTTTTTTTTGCATTAAAGCCTTGGCAACTACTTCACTTTAAACATTTATTGATTCTGGGGTGTTTTAAATTGACGGGGCAGAGCTGTGTGCTCGGCTGAGGTCAGCAGCCCTCAGGATCCTCTCAGGCAGAAGTCTCCTCTCTTCTTATGCAAAGTAGAGTGCTATAGGTGGGAGTGAAGACGCCCTCTTTAGCTCATTAAATGTCTGCTAAGGGTTACAAGATATTGTTTTATATGATTATAAAGTCCTTCTAAGTGTTTCAGACTGTGGGGTTAGGGCCTCTGATCTCCCCACTAGTCACCCTTAAGTTGGTGTTCAGTGCATAGTAACTGAAGCTGATTTTGTAAAATATTCTCCCTCTATGGTCAATAATATTGCCTCTCTGGAACCCAGAGGCCTGATAGAGCCGGAATGTCTCAGTAGAATTAAGAGACAGAACTGAGCCGCTATGCCCAGTACCTCTGAAAAACACCTGGGCCTGTATCTATCCGTGTCTCTACAACGGGCAGGCGTGGTCCCAGGCGGGAGTCAGGTGGAAGGACCCCATAGTGTATCTCTAGTTGAGAAAGTTCTTTGGATTTTATAAAGAAAATCTTAGTACTGTGAAATTTTCACTCACATCAAGTAATGTGTGTAACACTCACATCTTCAAGTCTAATGGGACATCCCGATCCCCTGCCCTGTGGTGGGCTGCCCGTGCAGTTGGTGGCTTTTGCTTTGCGTTGAGAAGTTATGCTTGAATCCTCTCAGCATCTGACTGTGGCTGATTCTATGTTACGAGAATGCGTTTACAGTCTATGGAATAGCTAGTGCGGTTCATTATGGCTGCTTTCACGACAGTGAAATATTTTGTTTTGTTTTCTCTTTCTCCCAGAGAGGGGGAGAAATACAGAAACATAAACAAAAACACAAAGTGAGTCTTCAAGGGCACAGGGGAATGAATTTTTGGCTTTGTGCTGCTGAAATGTGTCCAGGAAGCATGAATTCCTATGCTAAGAGTGTGTGAACTGCTGGGCCACTTGACTCTAACCGTATCTAATATATCTATATTTTGTATTTTCTGTTCTTTCTGCTTCCACAAAAGATGGGCCAATCAAGCTTTTCTGTAGGTTGTTCCTCACCAAGCGTGTTGAGTGTTTGCTGTGTGTTCTGTCGGTCACCCTGTGCCTTGACATCTCTCCACTCCATCCCACTTTGAGCCATTGCATTTGACATTGTGTCTCCAGGTAGTCTGGGTGTTGGCTGGCTGTGACCCCAGGTTTGCCCTGTGTTTCAGCTGACTCTGTAGGCGCTCCTTTAGGCAGGGCCTAGATTCACAGGCCGCATTCCAGCTCTCCCCTCGGAGAGAAGGAACGTTTCTCTCTTAGCATTCAGCGCTCATAGTCAGTTTTAACCTTTCCACTCTGAGAGGGCTATATTCTAAGGAGATAAGGAGAATAAGAGAAAGCTCTTTTCAGAACCCTCCCACTGTCTGTAGTTCTATTGTGTGGAGCAACCACCCATTTAAAGATAGTTTTTAAAGTTTGAGTCTTGGGCTCATAGTGTATATCATTAATACCTATAGGCCCCACTGTCTACTATACCCTATGCCTAGCTGAAGCCAGAAAAAAATGGCTTTGGGTTAAAGAGATACATTCCCCATCATCCCCTTACTGCCCCCCTCCTTTGTGGATGAAGGGCCTTTTTCTATAGGGGACATTGGTTCTCCTGGGCAGTGTAGAGGGAAAAGTATGCGTGAGCAGGAATCTAACACTGTTGATAATGGGGATGAGGGTGCCACGTTCGGCAAAAGCTGTGTCTCTGTGTTGCTGCATGCTTCTGTGTGGATTTATCTGATGACACTCCTCTTTCTGTGGCCTTTGTAACTCTGGAGGAATGAGAGGCACCACCTGTCTCCCTGTTCAGGAAACATCGGCAGAGGCAGGTGGCCTGCCTAGTGAAGGCTCAGGGGCTGGGCTTCTTTGGCTCTCTCCCAGAGCACTGATGTTCTCTACTCTTACCCGCTGATAGCGATGAATACTGAGGCTTACCCTGGCCAGGTGGGACCCTGGACAGCTTGATGTAGGATGCAGAGAGCTAAGTGGTTTGGAAAGCCTTGTTTATGATGTATAATAAAATATATGATGTATGATAACGTATAGGTTATCTTTTATGTTTGTTTTCTCAAAATGAGAGGTGTTTGCAGCCCCCCTTAGCTCATACATATTAGGTCCCCTCCTCTATTTCAGTACATTTAACAAGCTCACGGACAGTGTCTTGATAACAGTGGCTGACTCCTTTGAAAAGAACAGAAGGGACATTTTCCTTCCATTTCCAGTGGCATTCCCGAGGAGCACTATGATTTCTGTGTACCCCTTCTGTCTTCTTCACTGTTCTCTGATATAGGCCATTGATGGTCACTAGTCTCCTTGGAATGACTCAGCAGCCAGTGTAATCTCACTATCATAGTCACCCATAGGATGCAATTTCCTGGCTGAAGATCACCATTCTTGGTATGCTATTCCCGGTGGGTCAGGCAGTCTCTGACCATCCTTCACAGCTTCTTTATACATATGTATTCCAGGAACAAGAGTCGAAGACATCAAAATCTAGGATAGTGTTTCCCCTCTGCTACCTAATCACATTTCTCATACTGTAACTAGAAAGCAGTAGTCTAATGGCCTCAGTGGAAGTCAGTCCCTAGCCCCCTGGACAGCTTTTATAACAGTCCAGTGTCAGGCAACCAAATGGCTCTTGCCGAGACTAGGTGGCCTCTATACCATCACCTGGGTGCCTCTTGCCATCTTCCTCCAGTGTTAAAGTGTCATCTGCAAGGACTGTTGTCTAATTGTTTCTGAAGGTTATGGGGTTCTAGACGGGACTTAATTTCATTATCTTTGACATCTTCAGCTGTGAAAATTAAGAAGCCAATCAAGACCAAGTTCAGAATGCCAGTGTTTAACTGGGTAGCGCTGAAGCCAAATCAGATCAATGGCACAGTCTTCAATGAAATCGATGACGAGCGGATCTTGGAGGTATCGTTCTCCTTGCTTATAAATTAGAGAGACATGTTCTGCTGCAGAGCAAAGGAGGCCGTCCCTTGGGCCTGCAAGCATCCCCGATGGAGACCTAACGGTTCTGCACTCTAATGCACAGAAGAAATAGATTTGCACTATCAAAAAGCTAAATTGTACATTATGTTATAAGAGGGCTCCAAAACCATGTGTCACGAGTTAAGTTAAAATAATAGTTTTGGATCTCTTCAGTGTTTGCCACAAAGTATATGCCTGACACAACACTGTCCTTTAACTTAGAAGAACATAGACAGCCTTTATTGAACTACGCTGGTTATGGACTCAGTGACTGTACTGATTATCTGGTTTCATGGATTTAGCCTGTGGCAGATGTCTGTGTAAACCAATTATCAAAAGCAATTGAATTAGATTGTTAGAATCGGTAGTTCTCTGGCCAAGAGATAGGAGTACTCTAACGAAAACAGGAAAAGCACAGCCAACCTTGCAGAATAAGCACTCAGCAGAACGGAAGGTCTTTGCCTCAGAGAATGTCTAAAGGATGAGGTTTCTGTTAATTGAGAATGACTTAATTTTGATGCATGACCCAACTTGCTGATGTCATCCTTTTCCTCCCAAGGATTTAAATGTGGACGAATTTGAGGAAATGTTCAAAACAAAAGCCCAGGGTCCTGCTATTGATCTTTCTTCAAGCAAGCAGAAAATAACACAGAAGGGATCAAGTAAAGTGACATTATTAGAAGCAAATAGAGCCAAAAATCTTGCCATAACTTTGAGGAAAGCTGGAAAGTCTGCTGATGAGATATGCAAAGCTATCCATGTGTAAGTTTACAGTGTCCTGGGGAAGTCGATCCTGGAACACTCAGCCTACGGAAGAAACTAGGTTATGAATCAGCAGAGAACAGAAATAGTGGGGCAAGATCTAAGTGCAAAGATGGAGGAACTCTTGGTACCCACACTTTAGAGCTCCCCTTGTTTCTTGTGTGCTACTGCCTTAGACTAAGATGATCACACCAAGCAGCATCCCAGAAGGTCCCCTTGGAAGTGCCAAATCCACCTGCTGTTGGTCAGCTCAGAGTGAGAATGTGGGTTGGGACAGTCTTGCTATGTTCTTGTAAATAGTCCCATGGCAGTGCTTAGGAAAGAGCTGGGGGGTTGGGGGGGGGTGAAGGGGGGGAATGGAGGATGGTGCAGAACTTGAGGAAAGGGAGCGATGACAGCTTTCTCTGGAGGATCTGGATTGTACCCAGATTTGCTGAATCCCAATTTGATGGCATCTGTGGGATACAGGGCAGTTGCAGCTACCAATATGATACAGATGCATGTTTTAATTCCTGACAAGAGGAATGTGAATTCTTCTCTTCTTAGTACTTTCTGGTCATTTTAAACAAGTTTTGCTGTTGTTGTTTTTTGTTTTTTGTTTTGGCACTGGGTTTATCTATGTAGCCTTGGCCGTCCTGGACTCACTTTGTAGACCAGGCTGGCCTCAAACTCACAGAGATCTGCCTGTCTCTGCCTTCCAGAGTGTTGGAATTACAAGCGTGCATCACCATGCTCGGCTTTTTTTTTTTTTTTTTTTTTTTTTAAATTTATAAATTGCACAGAACGTTTTGTTTATCTATCAGGAAATTCTTTCCACTCTTCTTATAGCCAAACTGATAAGAGTTATTGATGTTTTAGGAAACCATTTTTCATAATTTGGCATTCCATAATTTTTGACTGATGATCTTACCTCACCCTAAGGGATCGTTTGCTCTGATTTTGTGTCTTTGGCCAGGGTCAGAATCTAATACAGTCTTCTGAAATCTTTTCTGACTTTCAACATTGAAACATGGTGTGCAATGTTTTTTTTTAAATTTTAATTTATGTGCATTGGTGTGAGGGTGTCAGATCTTGGAGTTATAGATAGTTGTGAGCTGCCATGTGGGTGCTGAGAATTGAACCCAGGTCCTTTGGAAGAGGAGGTAGTGCTCTTAACCACTGGGCCATCTCTCCAGCCCACAATCTGGTTATTATTCTCATATACCTTGTTTGCCATACTAATGTATGGGTAATTTTATTGTTTTGCTGAACAAAGATTGTCTGGAAAATAAAATAGGAATTAAAGAAATATTTGTTCAAACTGAGCCAACAGCTACCATGAGCTGATATTCCTTCAAGGAATGTGTCTATACCTACATCAAAATTACTCGTATAGAACAGGAACCTTACTTGAGTTTGTCCCCCGGGGGAGCAAAGTAATGACAGAAACATCTTAACAGAATTTACCAGGTGTTCTGTAACTGTATGGTGGTGATCTTCTTGATTGGACTACTTCATAATGTCTAAAGCCCTGTCCTTGATACACGCGGTACCAGCCTTAGTTTTCTGCCTGCTGTTCTCTACTCTTGATTTCTAAAGACCATTGCTACTGGGGAGCCGTACCATAACATCGCCAGAAACTGAGTGTGGTCTGGGGGATCAGTTAGGGTAACTGGCACTCAGCTGGGACCCGTACCTGAATGGGACTTCCACAGCACAGCTATGGGAATCTAAGGCCTGTTGATCTGATGGAGGATGAGCTGGGCTGGGTGAGGGTAGAACACTGACCTGTCACCGCTGATTTCAGGTTTGATTTGAAGACACTGCCGGTTGACTTTGTTGAATGTTTGATGAGATTCTTGCCAACTGAGAATGAGGTGAAGGTGCTTCGGCTCTACGAGCGAGAGAGGAAGCCCTTGGAGAACTTGTCAGATGAGGACCGCTTCATGATGCAGTTCAGTAAGATTGAGCGGCTCATGCAGAAGATGACCATCATGGCTTTCATTGGCAATTTCGCAGAAAGCATCCAGATGCTGACCCCTGTGAGTTCACCAGCTCTGGCAGGGAGGGGTACGGAAAGATAGAGCCATTTACTCTTACACAGCTCTCTGAGCTACACTCAGTGTAATAATGGGTTCCAAAGAGTCCCTCCAGAACTTTCTAGGGTCCATTTGGAATTAAGCCCTGATTTTTACATTGTAGATCCAAATCTAGATATATGACTGTTCCCCCAAAATAATACTTTTTTCTGTGTTTGTATCTTTTGCATTTCAGATAGCACAAGTATAGAGGACTCTAAAAACCAGTTCTTGTTGGCAAGACCAGAAATGTGACTCTCATTCCTAAAAATAGCACCGTATCTTTAGTGAGCAGCAGGCTCTAGAGAGTTCTGGGAGTACCCCCTTTGCCAGAGGGTGTCTCTTGTTTGGGACTTTGCTGCAGTAGACTGTGATGGTTGGTGTGCAAACACATAGTAGTCAGCTGTCTCATTCCCTGTGTTAGTGTGATGTCGTGAACATCAGTTTCTCCTTGGTTCTGTTTCTCAAAATCTTACTTACTGATTACAATAGCATATTTGTGCAAAACATGTTCTGAGAACATCCAGAGAGTGTTCCATTGCCTCCCACCCTTTGTATTCTTGGACATCTCTATGGATGCAAATGATTAGAGGTGGCACATCCAGCACTGAATTATGCCATAAGAGTCTGGTGACTCCTACCTTGAAATCTTACTGGTTTTGGCTTGGCTCCAGATGAATGATTTCCCATGTGACTCATCACCGTGAATGGTTTTTGAGAAGAGCACCTGTAATGCTACCTAAGGCATAGCTAGCTCTTAGTTTCCAGTTAGTCTGCCATTTTTAACAGTCTTTCCCATCTCTCCTTCTGATTGGAAACCAGCAACTTCATGCAATTATAGCAGCGTCTGTCTCTATCAAGTCATCTCAGAAGCTCAAGAAAATTCTGGAGGCAAGTGCAGTTTTCTTGTTATGTTCATGGAGAGCTGCCTTGCCAGCTGCTTTCTAGCACCTGGAAGGCTGTGCCAACGACCCATCTTTTCTCTCTTGCTTCTCCAGATCATCTTGGCCCTTGGAAACTATATGAATAGCAGCAAACGAGGAGCCGTTTATGGATTTAAACTTCAGAGTTTAGATCTGGTGTGTAAACTAAAGGAATATGGGATCGCTGAGGACGTACAGCTGCAGAGATTAAGTTGTGGAAGGACGGGGCTCAATTCTGGGATGGGTTGGGGGCAGGCTGGAGGAGGGTGAGTTGGTATAAATTTTCTGAAACACCATGTGACAGGAAGGACCCAGGACTTACAGCCTTTCACCCAGCCTTTCCATTTCTAGGAATCTGTCCTCAAGTAGCTGAATTATAAATACTGCATTTTATAGCAATAATCTCAAGTTCTAGTGTGATGGGAAATGACTAGGATAATAGTTAATACAGTGAACTATTTAGTTTTTTTAAGTACTTGGGGAGACTTTTCAGACACAGATAATTTTGTTTAGAAAAACATGGAATATAGTTGCACATATACTTAATTTCTGTTTTTCTGCATGGGCAAAGTATAGTCCTTTGCAAAGTCATCTTTCATGTGTCGTCCAGGCTATGCAAGCCTGGTGTGGCTTCCAAGTTAAGGAAGGCATACTTAATTGATAGTGTCATTAAAACACACACACACACACACACACACACACACACACACACACACACACACACACACACACACACAC
>OU015750.1:28124876-28197638 GCA_907169655.1 Acomys percivali
GTGTGTGTGTGTGTGTGTGTGTGTGTGTGTGTGTGTGTGTGTGTGTTACTATAGGATTGGGGAAGAAACAGCAGATCCTTAGAGGTGAGCTTTTGTGTCCCACTATTGTACTTTTCTGATTGCCTTTACTGAGATATTAAGAGCTGATGTAGAGGATCCCATCGGGGCACAGAAGCTTCAGGGCAAGTGTCTGTGGTTTAGGTATCCAGCCCAGAGCATCTTGTTCTGGTAGTGGAGCTAATGAGATTCAAGAAAAATTTGTTTCTTCCCAGGATGCCTTTGATGATGTGGTGAAGTATTTTGGCGAAAACCCCAAGACAACACCACCCTCTGTGTTCTTCCCTGTCTTTGTTCGATTTGTGAAAGCCTACAAGGTTAGTAGCCTTCTCCACTTTCTCAACAGATGCCCTCCCCCAGAAGTGTGACTTGGCTCCTCTGCAGAGGCCTTGGGCAGAAGATCTGAGTGTTCACTCTCTGGCATTACTAAGGCTTTTTGGGGCCTCAGGCCATGATAGTTCATTTTTGTCAGAACCATGCCTGGGCATCAGTAAGAAAGCCAAGGCAACTACCTATCTGCTTGGGGAAGGGGAGACTCTCCATCACCACTGCTGCCCTGGTATTGACTGTTGACCCATGCAAGTAAGGTGGAAGGCACAGAAAACCCACAAGTCCATGTAATTGTTTGATGGGTTTACATGAATCAAGGTCTGTCAGTAGCACATGCTGTAACTCAAGTCAGGGACAGCCTGTGTGCTGTGTTTAGACCTGACTCGGCTGTACAACTTCCTAGACTAGCATTTGGTATTATGGAATGAAGGATGGTGCTGTACAGGGCAGCTGCTTTCTCCTTCTTGATCAGGACCCATCCTTGGACATGATCCATGATCTTGAAAAGGCATGTGATTGAAAGAAAAATTGTCTCCAAAGATTTCCCCTTTTGGCAAAGGATGACAAAGATTTTAGAAACGTTTAGCTCCTAGGAAGCGTTAAGTCTTTTAGTACCTGTGGGGTTTGATTTTAGAAGCTTGGGGATACCTGATTCTGAGACTCCTTAGTTCCTCACATAAAATGATACTATGTTTACTTGCATATAATTTGAGCTTTTTCTCCTGTGTATCTGAAGTTTCTAGATTCGTTGTAACACATTAGCTTCTGTTCTATTGCTGTGATAAAACAGCATGACCAAGGCCACTTACAGAAGAAAGTTTAACTGGGCATACTGCTCCAGTTTATGATGGTGGACAGCAGACAGGGTAGCAGGAGGCTGGAGCAACACCTGAGAGTTCATATCTCGATACACAAATCAGGAGGCAGTACACTGGCAATATCTCCTAATCCTACCTGTCTTGTTTGAATAAGATTGGCCCCCCCAAAGCGTCTTAGATTTGCATGCTTGGTCACCAGTTGATGAGCTATCAGAAGGTGGAGCCTTGTTGGAAGAGGTCTTTGGTAGCAGGCCCTGAGGTTCCAACAGGCCACACTAGAGCTTGTCTCCCCTTCTCTTTCTGCCTGTTGATCAAGATGTGAAGGTCTCAGATGGTGTTGTGATGTGCGTCTGTGTGCTGCCATGTTCCTCACCATGAGGAAACTGGAGTAAGCCTCTGAAACTGTAAGCAGGCCTCCAGTTAAATGTTTTCTTTTAAAAGAGTCGCCTGGGTCATGGTGTCTCTTCACATCAGTGGAAAAGCAACTAAGGTACTTCTCAAATAGTTCCACCAACTAGGGACTAAGTTTGAAAAATATGAGCCTATGGGGTACATTATCTTTCAATCCATTATACCAGTATTATGCAGATAGTTGTACTATAATTTAGGAAGCAAGAAAAATGTCCCTGGTTAGTAAAGATGCAGGGTGTTTTCTGAATATTTCAAAGTTATATATGATTAAATTCATGGATGAAGAATTCAGATATTGAGAGCAAGCTCTACTACCTGGAGTGCTTTATGTTTAATATTGGCCATGTTGGTGGAGGAAAGAAAAACATTTTAAAGGATTTGAGCAGTTTATGTAAACTTTTGAGGGAAAAAAAAACCCATGGCAAGTATGAAGAAAGCATTTATTTTTGTAAAATGAGTGGAGGCTAATGGCTTTGGAGATTCACCCCTGGGCCTATTACTCAGATTAAAAATTACGCTCTTATCTTGTGAGTGGAGGGGTTGGTGGTGGTGGAGCACACCTTTAATCCCGGTAGTTGGGAGGCAGTTGGGAGCAGGTGGATGGATCACTGTGAGTTTGAGGCCAGCCTGGTCTACAAAGTGAGTCCAAGATAGCCAAGACTACACAGTGAAGCCTTGTCTTGAAACACACACACACACACACAAAGTTACGTCCTTTAATCATGGCCAATATGGCAGTCCTGTCATAAGTTAAGAACATAAGGAAAGCTTCCTTAGCAGGAGGATGCACAGGGCTGAGATGCTGAAGAAGCCATTGCCTTCCAGCTGCTGTTAACTGGTACTCTGTAGTTCCATTTCCCTAGGGTGGCAGCCATGCTAATGAGCTGCAGAGATGTTGCAGATGGCTCTTTTGAGGTACCACAATCACACTGCTATGAGGTGCTATGATCACATTTCTTCACATGAAAATTTCCAAGCCTAAGGTCAGAAATCACATGTAAAAATTATAAAACCTAGGATGTGCTGGGATTGCTTTCAAAGCCTGAGGCTTCAGTTGGGGCATGTGTGAAGCAGAGGTAAAAAGCAGCTGCCCTCGGTGACCTTTGGGACATGGTGGTCAAGCTTGTCTACAGGTGTGCCCCTCTGCCTCACCATTTATCCTTGTAATCATTGCAGCTGCCACGGTAGGTGCTTGGTGCTGTTACCGAATACTCTCTTTGTCCAACATTTGTTGAACAATGTTCTCACATGGTCTTGACCATGTTGCATTGTGGGAAATTAAGTGGTATTGGGAAGTTAATACACTGCTGTTTGTCCTTCTCTATGAGCCCAGAGGAAACCTAACAAAGGCAATAGACATATATACACATATATGAAATAGTCAAGAAATAAGACCATTTTAAAAGAGAAATAGACATAAAAATGGAAACTTTTTTGGCAGAATCAAACTTGTGAACTACACTTAATCCCTAAAACAGACAGATGACCTTTCCATCAGTTTGTAGAACAAAAAAAAGTCTCTTGGACAGGGATGGTCTCTAGAGTACCCAAAAGAGCTGAGTCTATCCTCTCTTTTTCCAAGTTACCAGATCAGTCATTCTGGCTCATTTGCAGAGTTGTAGGGAGAAAGCAAGAATCCTATGTGGTATGGCTCTTAAGGAACTGCAAGTCCAGGGAAATGGAGGTTTTTCTCCAGCAAAAGCTTTCAGGAAAGCTGTTAGTAGGTGGGCAGATTCTGAAAGTAATACAGACTCATTTGAAAATAATTGAGAACAGTGATCAGAGGGGTGGGACTCAGAAGTTATATGTACGAGTTAAAGATCATCAGGAAAGTTCTAGTTGAGGTGTAGCACAGCCGCCAGTCTGAAGACTTCTCATATCCAGACAGTGAAACACAGCTGGAGTAGAATGTGGTCAGGAAGGATCTTCCTGCCTTAGTTCCCACACCGCTACAGATTATTCAAATAATGGCTTTAAGAAACCATAACTGTCATTATTTCCATTTATGCAGTTTTCAATCTTTAAAATTGTATTTCCCCAGCAAGCAGAAGAGGAAAATGAGCTGAGGAAAAAGCAGGAACAAGCTCTCATGGAAAAACTGTTGGAGCAAGAAGCCCTGATGGAGCAGCAGGACCCAAAGGTAAGAAGTTTCTGCTTCTGACATAGGCCTGAGTGAGCACAAGTAGAAAGGAGTGTAAGCTGATCCTCTCGCTCCTTCTCACACAGACACACACCTCTTACCATTCCTGCCTACTTGCCTTCCTGTTTTGTATGTTCATAGCTTAAAGTTTCTATTGTCTTCCCAGAAATTTCCTGGTCTTGGCATTTGAGCAGAATATGAGGATCGTGCTATCTGTAGTGTTGCATGTTGGGTTTTCTTAAAATCCAGGTGGGTACTAGCATCATTCGTCTCTGCTTTCCTTCTCAGTCTCCTTCCCATAAATCAAAGAGGCAGCAGCAAGAGTTAATTGCGGAATTGAGAAGGCGACAAGTTAAAGATAACAGACATGTATATGAGGGAAAAGATGGCGCCATTGAAGACATTATCACAGGTAAAGGGTATTTCGTCTTTGCGGTCTGCAGTGATCACACTGCCTCATGGAAGTGGGGCCACATACTGATGTTGCAGTTCCTTTTGGGAACAGTTGGCAAGCTCTTTGGTTGGACTAATGAAATTTAAGAATTATGGACCAGGACTGTAAACTAGGGTTAGAAGTACAGTTTGATTTTGTTTGCTGTCCAACACCCTGAACAATCTTGACCTTTCTGTACCTGTGGGGACCTGTAGGTATCCTCCCCTAAGTTTCCCATCAGCTTTGATTTTATCAAACTTCATGATTTTTCTCCTTGTGGCCACTTGGGTATACTTACCTAATAGAAATAATGCGGGCGAGTCCATTCTCTGTACTAGTGGTCAATGTAGGTTTCTCTGGCATGTTCTTTAAAAACCTGTTTACTTAAAGTAACAAAGGTAACAAAGGATGGTAACTTAGGCTGCTGGCCTGTTTGACAGTTGTAGTAAGTGACTTTTCTTCAATGTCTCTTGCGTATGAATGCTGTTTATCAGATATACTTAAGGCATTCTGCTCTTATGGTAAGGCTTAAAAATATGTTAAAGCATAGACAATTATATGATGCATGTTCAGTTGTTCCTCACCCATCTCAACAGTAAACTATGGTCAGTCTTGTTACATATATATGCTAGTGCTCCTATCCTTCTTAGGGTCCAATCCCTGGGTCTTTTCCAGGAATTCTCATAACTATAACCTCATTTGGAAATATTTAAATATGCATCTTTTAAAGCTGAGGATGGATGTTTATTTTTAAAAAGCCAAAATATAACATTTTGTTTTTGTTTTTTCATGTATACAATGTTCTGCCTGCATGTAACACCTGCAGGCCAGAAGAGGGCACCAGATTATAGATGATTGTGAGCCACCATGTGGTTGCTGGGAATTGAACTCAGGACCTTTGGAAGAACCACCAGCACTCTTAACCTCTGAGCCATCCCTCCAGCTCCAACACATTGTTCTTTATCACACTCAAAACTAAGTGTATAGTTATTATTCAGATGTACAAAATTCTAGTTTTTAAAAAGCATAGTTAATTGTATTTTCTTGTAGCTTACTCAGCATTGTGAATACGGATGTCAAGCTTTTATAAAACCATAGACCTTTCTGACCATACCAAATGTAGGGAGATTAAGCAGATATATGTAGATTAGATTTTTAAAGTCAACAAAGAATTCCTTGCCTGTTATTAAAGCAGCAGGTTTATTTGACCAAAATGTTGCCCAGGATAGTTTTTCCTTGGAGTGTTTTTCACTCTCTTCTCCCCACCCTCAAAGCCCCAGATTGTCCTCCAACTTGAATGAATGGAATACATACTGCCTTTTCTTTTACCCTTCTTCTTACACTAACCATGTACTAATGCAATAGACCTTGGCCTTTTACTTGTTTGTTGTCTGGCTGTTATTCTCAATGCAGTGCTGAAGACTGTGCCCTTTACTGCTCGCACCGCCAAGCGTGGGTCTCGGTTTTTCTGCGAACCTGTTCTCACTGAAGAATACCATTACTAAACTCTTTGTCACCTGATACTATTAAAAGGTTGCTACAAGATTTTCTTTTCCTTTTAAATCTCCTCTCTCCACCCTCCATGTCTTAGGACCAATCACTGTGGAATGTTACCTTCTTCACTTTACATTGTGTTGTCTTCATTGCTGCATGGTTCTGTATTTCAGTCATTACTGTACACTCACTGCCACTTTCAGTACATGTTATATATAGCTCCACATTCCTGCAATGGTATGGATGTGGGTGACAGTTAATAGAACCACTTGCAGAAATTTTCAGAAGAATAAAGTTAAAGACTTGGGGGGCTAATATGTATTTGAATGCGAACTGACAACAAGCAATAACTTCTAAGACCAGTATTGACTGTGCTCTAGCAGGTTTACTGATAATAATATACTTTAAAGAACTGCTCAGGAAACAGTGAGATGGCTCTGCAGGTTATGGTGCCTGCCACCAAGCCTGAGAACTAACATTGAGCCCCTGTACCCATATGATAAAAGGAAAGAACCAACTCTGGCAAACTGTCCTCTGACTTCCACACCTGAACCATGGCACATACTGTCCCCGCCCAATGAAAAACAATAAAACCATCTATACAGGGTTTAGAACCTCTGCCGAAGGTTCTAAAGCTGCATTTACACAAAGACCTGTACTAAAGACAACTGCAAATTGGGCCTTTCTCAAGTCGTGTCGGGTTTTGTTCATTTGTTTTTAAAAGATTTAGTTATTATTTATATTCTGCCACATGTGTGCTTTCATGCCAGAAGAGGGCACCAGATCTCATTATAGATGCTTGTGAGCCACCATGCTGGGAATTAAATGCATGACCTTTGGAAGAACAGACAGTGCTCTTAACCTCTGAGCCATCTCTCCAGCCAAGTCTTATATAGTCTTAAGCTTTGTGCTGGGAACCCTTTCAGCAGAAAATCTGCTGATGCCAGCAATTACTGGCCCACAACACTGCCCTGGGCAGGTGATGTCTATTCACTGTCATGGCCTATCTTCAGCTATCTTCAGCTCCATACTATAGCAGAGATGCAAGGCAGGAGGTACAAGCAAAGACTAAAAGAGCTCCCCACCACCTTTTCTCATATCCTTTCATTGGTAACTCTGTTCCATGTCAAACCAAGTACTTTTTGGTGATGAGGTCACACCCAGACCTACCTCCTCGGTAAAACAGTGGCAGCAGAAACACAGATAGTATACTTACCATTGGAAATTAGCATTTTCATAGCCTTTGATAACAGGAGGGAGGTGTTAAGACTTGTCCAATTTCCTAGGGTCAGTATTTATGCTTTAAAAGGAGCAAATATGTCTATGCATAGTTGCTTAGAAGAGACAGCACATACTACCAATTGTCATAGCCTTTGCCTGTCTCCTGTACTGAGATTGACATGGAACTGGGTGTTTTGTAACTATCCTATGAATTATATCTGTTGACTGACTGTGCTTGTCTGTGAATCAAAGACGTCACTGTAATTGCCTGCTCTGCAGTGTACTTAACCACCAGTGCTCATTAACAGGCTGAAAACTTTCATCTGCTTGGCTGTTTGTTGCTGGACTTTGTATCTTTCTGGAGCCAATCTTCAAAGCAGCTTGAAACTGGGTGATTGGCTGGGTGGGAAGATGCTCACCACCCCCCTTGTTTAACCTAACACAACCTGTAGTAAGGCCTACACCCTCTGTTAGCTAACAAGCCCAGCAATGTTAAACACTGAGTTAAGTTGCTTTTGTTTTCATCCCATTTTTACTTAACCATCATTTTGTGTTTTTGTTTTCTGTTTAGCCTTAAAGAAGAATAATATCACTAAATTTCCAAATGTTCACTCGAGGGTAAGGATTTCTTCTAGCACACCGGTGGTGGAGGATACACAGAGCTGGCAAGCATCACTTTTTACTTAGCTTCCTCCTCTTTCCTATATGCAGTCCAGTGGTTTTTTTTTTTTTTTTTTTTTTTTTAATTTATGGTTAAGGGTAATACTGGTGAGATTCTGACCAGTCTGTGCCTCACATGAATTATGCGTGGCTTTCTCAGCTAGCCTTCACATTCTTTTTGATGGCTTGGCAGAGTAGTTGCTGACTGTACTTGCTTCTTTTAATCTGTGTTTGTCTTCAAGTTACACAGTTAACTCCTGCTTTATTTGGATAGGTAGTGGCTAGTGGAGGTGAAAGATTTTGAATTTTGCAAATAATTCATCTGAGGACTCCCAAACCACAGAGCTTTGAGAGGACTTTGGTTAGACTGAGAAGGAATAGGGGAAGGGCAGTTACTTAGGAGCCAGAAGGTAATAGGTCTATTGGAGACAAATTCAAGAGGATAGATAGGTCTGTTCCACAGGATTCCAGTTATATTTTTTTCCCCTGTAGAAATATTCACCAAGTGTTGGTTTCTATGGAAACTATCAACTTAAATACAATTTTTTTTAATGTAGAATGTTGCTTCACCTAAGCCTGTAATCCTATTAATAAATACTAATTGAAGGGAAAATTACCTTTTGTTTCATCATGTCTTAACTCCATCAAAAGGCTACATGCTAGCTAGACCATATTCATGAAATTATGCCTTTATACTAAGAGTATTTACCTAAAAATTCCTGTTTCATTCCACTAAAGCAATGCCTCCTTCACCTACAGTGCACTGCATTGGTTTGACTTACTCGCTCTTTCACAGCTTTCTTTCTAAATGTCAAACATTCTGCCTTGCATTAGCAAGACTGGAAAATTGGAATAGGCTCTTTCCCTGTAGACTGAAGTACAAACATCACAGGGGCAGGAGACTACTAAAGGAGTGAGGTACTGAGTAGTATTTCTAATTCATTAAAAAAATCTGACCTCAGCTATCTAGAGTTGTAAACAATGGAACTGGTTCTGTAGTTCTTTCCTGTCTCATCCTTGTTAAAACTATAAAGATAATAGTTTTCTTTGTGAATTTTACAGTATAAGTTCATTGTAATCGCTTTTGATACTTAGGATCCTCTAGGACTGACCACAGTTGTTTCCAATTGGAGAAACATCTCAAAATATTTCAACTAGCCAAGATATTGACAGTGACAGAAATAATTTCTAAGTCTCAGAATCCTACCAGTATTACATCTTTTTAAATTGTAAATACTTAAGGCAAATGTAGTCTTTGGTTGAATGCTCTATGGGTTCAATGGGCCTGTTAGTTGACTCTACACAAGCTGCTTTGACTGGCTGCCAACTGGCCTTTGTCTTGTTAAGACATACTTGAGGTTACTGTCATTTCATTGGCATTTTCCTCATTACAGATCTTAGAAACCAACCATATAGACGAGCCGATGCGGTGAGACGAAGTGTGAGGCGACGCTTCGATGATCAGAACTTGCGTTCTGTTAATGGTGCGGAGATAACGATGTGACACGAGGAGAGGGTGTGACGAAACTGCCGATGTGAACTTTATGTGCTACCATTTAGCTGCAGCCTTCAATACAAATGAAATACTCTTTAAGGGCTCAGATTTAGTAAACACAAGAATCTAAAGATGGGTTCTCCTTTTAACCCTTGTTAACAAGTGCCTAAAATTGGAAGAAACTTGCTCAGATTAATCAAAGCAATAGGATTTGACTTAAATCTTTTTACATCAGTATGTTGCTCAGTTTTTTTAACCAAAATATAAATTTCATATTAAATTCATTATTTGCCATTGTGATTGTCCCTTAGGGCCCACCCTGGTTTCCTGGTAACTTGTAAATAACAGGGATGTGTCTGCTACAGGCTTCTTTTTGCTATGAAGTCTTCTAAGAAATTGTGTGTTCAAGCCATATTCATCAACTCTCTTTTTAAGGACTTGTAACAAGGGAGAAGGAAACTGGCACACAATTAAGTCCTTCTATCATTAAACCCCAGCAAAGAATAAACAAGATGCAACTACAGTGCCACTAGAAGTCCCTTAAGTCTGTCTTATCTCATGTTGTTTCTGTGCAAGGGTACCATGCACAAAGACATTGACTCGTAAGACTGCAAGATGGCCTAAAACAATGAATAAGACTTATTTGCTGAACTGTGTTCTTAAGCTAGAGGCAGCTTTTAATAACACAAATATATTCATTAATTAGCACTAAAATTAACATCTCAGTAATCAGTATTCTGATATCTGAGGACCATTATGGGTCAATCCTTAAAATAGAAATTGGTGCCTTGTTAGTCAGGGAGAATTTACCACAAGCTCTATCACTAAGCACTCAAGATTACATGTGTTAGTTAATGTTAGGAACCTGGCCTTATTCTCTTCTGACAATCGAAGGGTCCTTTTCTTTTTCCGTTTATAAATTAAAAGTATACTGATACAGTCAACATTAAACTATCAAGACTGAACTGCTTGGTGTATTTCCCACTTTTCAGAAATTCCAATTAAACTGTAGGAAATTAATGTTGAGATTAAGTTTAAATTATATATGATAGGGTTAAATGATTAACTAAGTCACTTATTTTTACTTCCTCACTGACAAGGCATTTTGATCCATTCAGAGACTGGACTGAAGCTAAATTTGTACCTCTCATAACACATAGTCTGCTTCTGGCTTACCTTGTTGGTACATCAGTATATTAATTGTAAAAATTATTGTATAGTATTTAACCTCCAAATTTCTTGTGTTCATGTGAACCCCTTGGTGAAAGTCCCTTTTTCATGGATGTGTAGTTATATGATCTTTTAAATGTACAGATATTTTGCTATAAGATTGGTGCAGTTTTTTATGGTTTTTACACTTCTCTTTAATTCCTACCTAAGCCTCTGGGTAATACTGTAAATACTGTTTAAAAATGCATCAGCCTATGCTACACAATCTGAATGTTACTTTAACTTATAGTTTTTTTAAATATATATATTTAACTACAAGGACAGTTTAAAAGTCAGTTACCACATTTCACAGTAGTATACCTATTTACAGATCCCTTTTAAACTGCCACTTGTTGGCACATTCATAAATGTGTAGTTTAAAAAGAACATGCCAAGATTGCTGCCTTTTTGCTGAGTCAATATTCATCTTGATGAATATATTAATTTGATCACATGAAATATTTGAACTTTTTTTTCACACAAATCAGCTGTTTTCCAAAACAACCCCCCCCCCCCGCCTATATCCCAGTGTACAAACAGACAGTAATGTTGGCATATTCTTTTGTTTGTCTATTAATGGGCCTGCTTCTTAGCAATATTAGAAATGTTTTATAAAAGCAATTCATGTTACTTTTCTGGTCTTTTCATGCCATTTGAGCAAATAAACTATTTACACTACTATTCTGTCACATGTCACTTTGTATGTTTTATGGTGTTCTTGTTTATGTAGACTTATGCATAGAATGTTGCTTGAGCTTAGAATCCAAAGGGAGTGTATTTTAGAAAAATTACTCCCTCATGTGCTTTATTTTCTTATTACTTAAAGGGGGGAAAGTTATGTCCAGACAAGAACACAAGCTCTTTTGCTCAGCTTCCTACATGCTGTCATGATCAAAAGACCAGGTGCCTCTGACTCATTTATAAATGTTTAAAATGTCAAACTTTACTATAGCAGTAAAGCTCAAAGGGAGATTTGGTTAGATTGGAAGCTTTCTGCTAATAGTGGGTTTTGTTACTTAGTTTTTGGAATCCAGTCTAGGCCCTTCCATATGCCAGGAAGGGGAGCTAACTCAGAATTCAGTATGCTTTCTTCCAGTGTAAATGCAGAAACGTGTTACTGCAATGCCTTATGACTTGGAGTCAATTTCTATTGGACACACACGTTACTTAATATCCAGTCACTGACACTGCTTTACTATTCAACATACATTTTTCCTTCTGCAAAAGTCCTAAGCTTTACAAAGGCAGATGAGTGCTTTTCTAATGCTAGAGTGTTTGGTCATATTCTTTGTTCTGGTTTGTATCTGTACAAGGGTCCCACCCTTTCAAGTTGTTAGGACTCATTTTTATGTAAAGATTGAAAGAAAGAATAACTGTGAGGTTACCTAATAAACTTTTTAAGCAAAGAGGGTTTTACCCTGAGAAACGATTGTGGGCACCTCAACTCAGAGCAGAAAACTGCTGAGGGCTGGAGGGCAGTGACTTAAAGAAAAACGGCAACACAAATCCAACTTATTTAATAAAATATGCCATTTTTCTATTTACAAAGGTCTGCTGTTATAGCTATGAGGTTCCATACATCAGGAAAATATATAAACAGAAGTAAAATCTGGTGATTACATAGAAACAAAGAAACAAAGAAAACAAAGAAAACTTTTCCCAGTTACTCACCTCTTTGAACAAGCCCTTTGATCAGGTGTGGAGGAGGAAGGGAAGAAGACTAAGGCCTGCCCAAAATGTTAGTACTTGGGGCCGAAACACAAACAAAAGTTTATCAGTAACAGTGAAAAAATCTAGTAACAATCACAGCATAGTATCAAAAAATGGCTTAGCTTGAATTTGATCTGCTCCATAGCCTAGACGGAAGGGCAGGGCTGTGGGCTAGCCGGCTTCTCTGAAATGTAAACATTAATTGCACTAGGGTAATCATCCTAAAAGATCAATTACACGAGATGGCCTTGAGTTAGAATCCACTCAATCTCAAATGCAGCTGTGAGTACAGCAGGTTTAGGAATAGTATCTTATTAAGGAACTTAGCCCAGGAAAACCATAACTTAACCCTTTTTAAAATAGCCCAAAATTTTTGTATTTCACAAGTCTGAATTTTCTCATTAATCCTTTGGACACTTCCTAAGTTATCATCACTAGACTTTATTGTAAATGTAATTTATGGATGAGGCATCAGTTTCGACTGTATGGTTTAATTGCAATGATGTCTCTTTAAGCCCTTTAGTATGGATGTAGTGTTGGATGAGTACATATGTCAACTGATATTTTACTTATTTGTTAAATGCCAGGCAGAATCCTAATGAACACACACACATATGCAGTAGTGAATGAAACAGATAAACCCCAGCCAAGGAATCTGCATGACTACCAGTGACATCAGAATAAATGAAGGACTTCAACATAAATGATGATGATTATCGTTAGACTAGCATATGTTATCAACAGAAACAAAGAATGAAAACATAACCCTTATAGGTCCATGAAAAAACACAGCATAATTTTTTCTTTTCCTTTTTGTAAGTAAAGTGTATTTAACCTAGAGGAAAAAGGTAAGATAAATTAAAAAATCTGACACTATGATTTCCCAAAGGAAAATAAGAATTTAGTTTGTTTTCCTTTCTATTAGATTGTCTTACAGACTTCAAAAACGTGTATCTAAGTTTATATTATTTTATGTTAAAATCCTATACGCTTAAAACCATTCTTCGTAATTCTTCACTAGGTATTACTTGCTTAGAATGAGTGAATCTCATTTGTCTTTTCTGAATGCAAAAAGTCTAATGAACACTTTTCGCACTAGAGTAAAACTAGGAGTATTTAGCAAATGCGTAGCAGAACGTATCAATGAAAGGAGTGCACTATAGTCTCAAGATACACATAGTTCACAGAATAATGGAGACTTTTCGGTTGCTATTACCACTCTAAATGAATTACCTTACTCTAGGAATGCCTGGTTTCATTTTATAGATATACACTATCAGTGCCACTTTAGAAAAACCCAAAAGATGAAATAATAACTAGTCAAAGTTTTACATGTTGAGAAAAAATAGTAACATTAAAAAAAAAAAGGCAATCAAAAAACGATGGTCCTGTCACATTATTTAAATTAATCTGAGATTACAAATAAACCTTAGGCTGAATCACACTAACTTCTCTTACTAATCTTCCCAACACAGAAGGGAAGAATAGGAGAAAACAAGAATAGCTGAGGTCAAGATTTTGCCTGATGCTAAGTATGTAAGGGAATTTAATTAATTCTAGTGATGCTAAGGAAAAATAAGATTTCAACATTGAGCGCTCATCTTAACTAAAATATATAAACTGAAATGCTCTCCCAGGAGTAAAGCAGGTTCAACTCTAGAAGAACAAGTATTCAAAGATATGCCAGCTTTTGTTAAACTGAACATTTAGAAACAGGATCTGCTAGATGTAAAATATC
Source organism: Acomys percivali (assembly GCA_907169655.1). Lineage (NCBI taxonomy): Eukaryota > Metazoa > Chordata > Mammalia > Rodentia > Muridae > Acomys > Acomys percivali. The sequence continues at coordinate 28,138,593 of OU015750.1, forward strand.
CAAAGACTAATGACGTTCCAGTCACCTGTGCCTTCACACTAAACCTCTCTAGTAACTAAAGTCTGTTTGAAGGGATACTCAAAAGAAGACAATGGAAGAGAGTTGATTCACAGGTTTTATAGCAAGGATATAACATTTCCAGGTTCCTAAAGTCAAAATTCAGTACACTGATATAAAACTTCTATTTAAATCAAAAGGGTTCTGTTATGATATTCACAGTAACATTTACAAGAAGAGAGGGAGAGGCAGGCGGTTCTCTGAGGTTGAAGCCAGGGTGGCCTAGAGAATTTCAAGACAGCTGGTGCTACACAGAGAAACCCTGTCTCAAAAAAAAAAAAAAGAAAAAAAAAAAGAAAGAAAGTTTAATCAAAAGAGAATCACTGTTTTTGCTGAGTCTGATTTGCATAGGTTCACTGCAGCAATACTTTATGATTTATGACTATGTTTTATAGGGATCTGAAGATGTGATGAGATTATTAAGAAATACAGAAATCTATTTTGAGGACATGCTAAAAACACATCAATAGCTTTTTATTCAAATATATAAAAAGTTTAAAGTTGTACTTTAAAAATCATTATTCATGGAATCAAAACATGTTTTACAGACTCTAATTTCTCTTATGAAACATTACTGGTTTATCTCCCAAAATCTTATGCATGATTTAAAGACTTTATCTCTGACCTCTATGTCAAATGCTCGGACTGGTTAGCAGTCTTGACTATTGCTAAATTGGGACCTCTAAAATTAAATTCAAGGAAATAATGTTGCCAGTTGTCAGGTATTGAGTAACATACAATGGGGGGGGGGCAATCTCAAGCAAGCAATTTGATTACATAACATTTTCTCAAAGATAATGATCTCCCACAAAGTCATGTCTTATGTCTTAACAGAAAATGACATGGCAACGAGAAGTTTAGGAACAAGATATCTCCCCTTTTCTGAGTTTATGAACAGTAGCCACTATTAAAACATCGGGCAAGATGAAAAGAGGGTTGGGCTGATCAATCTATCCCAAATCATTTAAAGGGCAATGATATGATTTGTCCTATCTAAATCTCAACTTGAAAGAGACAATCTCAGCACGTCCAAATTAAAAGAACAAAGATGACAGCAAAGACTAAGTGCTAAATTTTACTTAAAAAACAAAACGAAAAACCTCCTGCACGGAAGGAAATAGTATAAATCACATTACTAACCCTCAAAAGTTAGCATGTAAAGAGTATTCTATCTTTAAGCCATTGCCTTTGTAAAATATTCCATAGGAAACTTATAGATGAAAACACATTTAAGGACCTCAAATACACTGATTTATGATGTTCATAAATATTAAAAAAGGAAAGTAATGTAGCTACCATGGGTAGGATGAAACAAAATTTCAGGGATTTATTATCTTGAAAATGATCATACAATTTCCTTAGAGCTAAGCATTTTACGTAGAAATAAACACTAGAGCACACTACAAGAGAAGGTTTAATAATAGATAAAAATGTACAAAAATATTGAAATCAGAAATGCTTTAGAATGTGTAGAATGAAGTCAATACTTCTCAGTGAGAAGGAAGGTAATTTACAACCTCCTTAATGAAATTAAAAAAAAAAGTGAAAGAGAAAGACTGGACTAAAAATTAAAGGAAAATGTTTTAAGTCAACATTGATTTTTTTCCCCCTACAAGGATATTTCAACTATCACTCAGAGTTTGGTGGCACATTCTTTAGTAGGTCCTTAAGGCAATATATTTAAACTAATTTACAATTTGATTTGATGTTAGCTATTTCAAAACATCACCTCAAAAATGATGCTCAAAATAATGCCCTCATAAGCCTTTTAAAAATTTACTCAGATGTTTCATAAAAATAATGGTGGCTTTATTACAGCAGTGCTCGTTCGCTCTGCTACAGTGAAAGGTCTACCAGTTTCCATCCAAAACACCTATTTCTGAAGAGCTCACCATAACAGATAACATGGGCTTCAACCAGTGAGTAGTACACAAAAAAGCAGTCTTACATAGGATGCTGGTGCTTTTTTTTGTACTACATTATCAAAAAAATTTTCGCTGTATCTTCAAAATCCAACTTCTATACAGTAAATCAAATCACCTCATGACTTAGAACAAAGCAGAGACGTCTGCAGCGACCAGTAAATTGCCACTTTTAATCCCATCCTGCAGTGCCCTATGAAAGGGTCACAGAAAGACAGTTATGACCGTAGGAAAATATGATTCTTGATACAGAATCAAGTTATTTTCAATTTCCTTTGCTTTTATAAAGTCCACAATAACAATACATAAATGCACTTTTTTTTTCCTGTGACACAATTAAAACCCAGTGTTATGTAAATTGAACTAAAAATAATCCCTGGTCTGAATTAGACTTTAAATCATACTATAAACATATATTTGGTATAATTTATTGATCATCATCCAGTTGCTCCAAAAGGGTTCTTCTGCGCTTTTCTAATTCCCCTTCACTCAGCTCACTGCCAGAAGTATCCCAGTTACCCTGCAAAGATATTCAACATAATTACAGTTAAAGTTAATCCTGAAAATGTTAAGACTGAAGCTGTAAAAAAGATTTCAAAGTAGATATGGAATTTCATTCACAGAAACACATTTCACAGGGGTTTTAAGATTTATTGATTTATTTTATATACAAGTACTCTGTCTTCATGTATACCTGCATACCAGAAAAGCACATCTGATCCTAGTACAGATGGTTGTGAGCCACCAAGTAGTTGCTGGAAATTTAACTCAGGACTTCTAGAAGAGCAGACAGTGCTCTCAACCACTGAGCTACCTCTCCAGCCCCTCACAGGCTTTTAAAACTAATCCTTTGCTCCAAAGCCCAACAATGGGTTATTACGCTTTCCTTGGATGTCATTGGAGGAATGCTAAGACAAGGATTTCATATGGAGCTATTTACGTTTATATTAAAACATATAAACAAGGAAAAATTGTACATACTTGTTTCTTTCATGTAATTAAATATGACACATTCCTATTTAATGGAAGCCAGGGGCCCACTTCCTAGGAAGTATGATTTTTGCTAGTTTTATAAGTTGTAGGTAATCCTGAAATTAATTTTAGTTTAGACTTTAAATTTAGACTCTAAATGTTCTCAATCCTTTAAAATATATATATATATATATATATTTATTTATTATGTATACAGTGCTCTGCCTGCATGTACACTTACAGGACAGAAGAGGGCTTCATATCACATTACAGATGTTTGTGAGCTACCACGTGGTTGCTAGGAATTGAACTCAGGACCTCTGGAAGAACAGTCATTCTCCACGGAGGTCATGAATCACATTCACTCATAGAAACTTAATAATAATGTGGTAGGTCTGGGAAGAGTTGAAGAAAGGGACTGAATATGATTAAAATAGATTGTATTTTAAAAAACAGTAAAAAAGCAGGAAAACAACAATAATAGTAAACTACCACCACATACAATATTATGCCAATGGACCAGAATATCCTGACACAGGCTTTCCCTTCATTAATGACTCACAGGAGTAAACCCACTTTGGTATGAGGATGGTACAAGTAACTGGCAAAGCCAAGCAGGCTGACACTACTGTTTGCCCTGTCATTGTTATTATGTATGTGAAGATTAAGCCTCATGTAATTTGGTATTAAATTTCCTATTCCTCTGTGCCTACCACTCTCCATTAGTCTGTATTGTTGCTGGAATACTATTTCTTGAAATTGTATTTATGAGCAATGATAACTATGGACGTCTAGAAAAACCATATTTGAGCCTTCTAAATTTTATATTCTAAAGGAAGGTGGGGTTAAAAAAGTCAGTGTGCGCATGGTGGCACACACCTTTAATACTAGCACTCAGTAAGGAAACCCGGGTGGCTCTCTTAGTTCCGACAGCCAGTGCTACAAAACCCCCATAATCTGAAAATCAAGGGAAAAGTGCCCAATGTACTTCTTTGTGGCACTATAAAATTTACAGCGTATCTTTCTTTCCAAGCTAAAGTGACAACTTTAACAAAACAAGACATAAATCTGAGAGACTCAAAGAGGTGGTCATTTATGACTATAGGTACCAGAATTCTATTTTATGATATGCAGTTCAGAGAATTTCATCTTTTCTCCAATGTTAGCAGGCCCAAGAAAAAAAGCCTATCCATTAAACACCATTAAGGTTTTAATGAGGGTATCGTTTTTGATTTTTGTGAATCCAGGCAAGAAACAATTCTAAGTACTTACAGAATCCTTTCCAGTCTTTTTCTTAGGTGATTTGTGTTTTGACTCTGATCTCTGTCTACTTCTGTCTTTTTCACTTTCCCGATCTTTATCTTTTTTATCCTTTTCTCGTTCAGTGTCTGATTCTGGAGAGTCCTATGTAAATAAAAACACATGTCATAATTTTGATAAGTTACCATTGTTACAAATTATTTATGCAGATAAGATTTAATCATATCACATTTATTAGGTTATGTGTTTGCAGAGAGTAAAAATGTAATTTGTTAACTCCAGGATTTTTTTTCTTTTAGGATTTTGAGACAGGGTTTCTTTGTGTAGCCCTGGCTGTCTCAGAACTCACTCTGTAACCAGCCTGGTCTCAAACTCAGAGATTTGCCAATCTCTGCCTCATAAATGGAGGGATTAAAGTGTGTGCCACTATGCCCCACTTTGAATACCAGGACTTGATAGAATTTCTCCAGTGTTCATGGGAGAGAGGCAGTAGTGTTTCCCACAGGAAGGATAACATTTGGATAGGGTAAAACACCATTAAAAGCCTCACTACCAGGTTATATCTACTGCGTAAACTATAGAGAAATATTACTTATTATTTAGAAGCCAGGGCACCATACATACTAACCACACACCTTCGACAGGGTACACCTTTATCTCCTGCACATTTTTCACCAACCATAACTCTAGTTTATTTAGATATGTAAAAGGATGCTGCTGACTAAGCTGTGTATTTAGTCATGTACAAGGTTGAAGGTGTATAATAAAACCTCTTCCTTAAAATTATTGCTGAGAAATAAGTATTTAAAATGTTAGCGCTTAAAAAAGTAGTTCTGAATTAGATACAAGTATTAGTGAGAAGCATGAAAAAAACCAAAACAACTAATCTAATTTAATACATCTGTGCTAAAATCTCAGGCACTAACATTTTTTAAAAACTCATATGTAAACCTAATATGTCTACAACAGCAGAAGAAACGCATTTAATTTGTGCACGCTCACACCCACACAGACACTCTTCCTTTTGAAGACCAGAGCAGAAATCCTAATCCTAAACTTGTGTGTGTTTTTGTTTGAAGCTCCAAGTGATTTTAATGAAGATTAAGGTGAAGCACACCTATACATTCTATTTTTTTATTGCCAAATGACTATATATAATAAATAGCTTGAGAAGGCCCGAAGAATCCTTTCCAGAGCAAAGCCTTGAAATTGTTAAAAACTAGAAACTTTCTTACAGATTTATGTCTCCTCTTTTTGCTTTTTTTCTTATGCTTTTTTGATTTCTTGTAACTTCTCTCTGTAGAGCACAGAAAGCAAAAGAAAGGTCAGAATATGATGAAATCAAAGTGTCAACATTTGCTCAAATAAAGAGAAATGCTCACCAGACTCAGCACTAGAAGAATGTTCTGAAGCAGAATGGGACTCTGATCGCTGTCTTTTTTTCTTTGAATGGCTGTCATCGTCATCTGAATCTGATCCCTGAACAATAAACATAAATCTAATTACAATAATGTTCATAAATATTTTGGTATACTGTGCCAGCCAATACACCTCCTTACCGATCGAGAGCGGGAGCGTTTCCTATGGTGTTTCTTAGATTTCTTAGAATGTTTCTTGTTCTTTGAATGATGATGTTGACATTCATGCTAGAGTGCCAAAAGAAAAACTTTAAAGAACTGCACTTGCTTTATATAGGCAATTACAAGGAAATGTTTCATGCTCAACACATGACATCTTCAAAAATATCCCAAACAAGATAGTTTAAGGTACAAGAAATCATTAATTTTTCCCTATTCTTATTAGCTATTCTACAGACCTATTCATTTAGATATCTAAATAATTTTACAAAATACTAATAAGAAATAGTTTTTTATAAAAATGACAAAAGACAAAGGTTGATAGGGAAAAGTGTTTTGTCCTAGAAGGGTATAACTTTCAATAATGATTAAATAAAATATATTCAGGCATCATTTTGCTGGCTAATTTGACTAGCTTTGGTTAGTACATTAGGCCAAGCACTGAGATTAAAAAACCTCACAGACATCCTTAAATTGAGATTTATAAAATCTATTCCTCTTTATTTCGTTCTGAGAAGCATTTCCTCCTTATTCAGACAGGGAATGATTATTTAACTACAGTTTGTGTCCGTAACACTTATTAAACAAGTTATTGTAGGTGGTGGTGGTGGTGTTGGTGGTGGTGGAGGAGGAGGATGGTATACAGGGCAGCTAGATAGTTCAGTATGTAAAGGCCAAGACCCAAGTTCTTTTCTTGGCACTCATAACGTAGAGTGAGAAAACAAACTCCTGGATGCGGTCTTCCTACTTCCATAATCACACACAATCATAAAATGCTTTGGAAAAGAGAGGTGCTGCAGTAAAAGCTCCTTGTTCCTAATCTTTATACCCATGTCTCAAAAAACAGACATTTGGTCGAATAAATGGAAATGGAAAAATATGGCTAAGAAGGAACCTATATCCTTGTCTCATTAAATGCTCCCTCAAGCCCTAATTTATCGGGTCTCACAATCAGAAGTAGTTAACCCTTTTCTATATTATCATCTCTAGCCCAAATCATCAAAAACATACAGCTGGAGATGTGTGTATGTGTGTGTGTGTGTGTGTGTGTGTGTGTATGTGTTTGTTTATGGTGTATGCATGAGATGTGTACCCATGCAGAGGCCAGATGAAGATGTATGGTCTTTTCTTCTATGGCTCTCAATCTTCCCCTTAGGATGGGGCCTCTCACTATATCAGACTTTTTTTTTTTTTTTTTCCCTGGCTTAGCTGGCTGCCTGCTAAGCACCCAAGATTTCCTGGTGTCAACTCACAGGTGCTGGGTATTCAGATTGTTTTTCATGCTTGCAAAGAAAGCAATCTTACCCAATGAACCTCTCTTTAACCCTTGCAGATTCTTGAATTAAGAAAAGATATGTAAGGGGTCCTGCTCAAACTATGGCACCAGCCAAGGACAATACGTGCAGTCAACTTTGAACCCCTACCCAGATCTAGCCAATGAACAGGACATTCTCCACAATTGAGTGGAGAGTGGGGTCTGACTTTCACATGAACTCTGCTGCCCCATATTTGACCACGTCCCCTGCATGGAGAGGCCTGGTGGCACTCAGAGGAAGGATAGCAGGCTACCAAGAAGGGACTTGATACTATGAGCATATACAGGGGGGAGGAGGACCCCTTCAGTCACAGTCATAGGGGAGGGGAGTAAGGGGAAAATGGGAGGGAGGGAGGAATGGGAGGATACAAGGGATGGGATAACAATTGAGATGTAATATGAATAAATTAATAAAATACATAAAAAAATAAATAAAAGTTAAAAAAACTTCCATAGAATAAAAAGCACTATAAATATATAAAAAAGAACTTTACACAGTAAATAGTTAATGTAAATATGAGGTTATATCTAAGCTATAAAGTTAAGACAAAAGAGAATAAACAGTCGATTGGAAATATTTAAAAAAAAAAAAAAAGAAAGAAAAGATGCGTAATTCACTTCCTAGTACACACACCTCAAAGTACATTTAAATGCTTTGGAATCTGGGTATAACTAAGACTTTGATACAAGATTTCTGTAGATAGAACCTGAGGCTCTACCTTTCCGTGAGGCTTGTACGTAACACCACTGGGCAAAGGTATAGAGTAGTATAAATTAAAGGTCAGCATGGATCAGCCAAAGAGGCAGGTGTGAATCAACATGGAAGCCCATATGAATTTATGGTTAGCAGAGAAAACCACTGTAACCTACAGGTGTACAAGCAGACAGACCACTGTATATATAATAATAAATAAGTATTTTTTTTAAAGCACTAATAATAGAGTCAAATAGCATAGGCTGGACTCCCTTTCCTGGAAAACTTACTTCATGTTGTCATAGTTTGCTCATCTGTAACTTCATGGACTTGCTATGAGAATTTAGTTCATACATGTAAGCTATATTAATGCTACATGAATTATCTCATGCAGTCATTATAATTATTATTTAATGACAAACAGTCAAAATATTCCAAACAGCCAGGCATAATAGCAGACGTCTGTAATCCCAGCACTTGGGAGGCAGAGGCAGGTGGATTGCTGTGAATTCAAGGCCAACCTGGTCTACAGAGAGAGTCCAGGACAGGCAAGGCTACAGAGAAGCCTGGTCTCGAAAAACAGTAACAAAACAAGACAAACAAAAATCCTACCATACAATAGTCATTTGATACTTCCCCCACTGATATTTTAAGCAAAACTTACTATTTTTCCCATTGTTTTTCAGACTCCCTGGATTTTTGACCTACCTACTGTAGTATAATGTCTGAAACAAACACTTTTTAAAAAAATATTTATTTATTATTATATATACAGCGGTCTGTCTGCTTGTACACCTGTACGCCAGAAGAGGGCATCAGATTACATTACAGTTGGTTGTAAACCACCATGTGGTTGCTGGGAATTGAACTCAGGACCTTTAGAAGAGCAGGCAGCACTCTTAACCACTGAGCCATTTATCCAGCCCCAAACAAACACTTGCAAAAAAATTTGTTTTCCAAGAAAGCTTCAGGATATTCCAAGACTTAATTACTAACTGATTTGTGAAGCTGACAAACAGCTGAATTTCTACAACTATGAAACAAACAGCAAATCTCAGGCAATAGCTTTAACAGTCCATGCAAACCAGTTTTTCACTTCAAACAGTTCTACAGAAAAACATTCTTTGATCTGAATAGTAAAAAAAAAGCAGCAGAGCGTATTAAGAAATATACTTGACTAGTTTTAATTCAAAGTTTCACCTTTTATGTCATTAACAAACTAAGAATTACCTCAAGTACATGCATGAAATCTTTAAATATTCTTTTTCTTTCAGATTCTAGAGTTATGTCCTCAAATGCTGGTTCTTTTACAAATCTTTCCCGGATCTGGAAAGCAATGATATGGAATGAATATATAACTGCCTAGACAATTATATCATGACTAAAAGGAATCTGACCTATAGGTAAAACTCTGATAAGTCTTAAAGTACGTATTTTTTCTTCCTTCAAAAGTTCTAGCAGGGAGCCAGGCGGTGGTGGCGCACGCCTGTAATCCCAGCACTTGGGAAGCAGAGGCAGGCAGGTCTCTTTTAAGTTCAAGGCCAGCCTGGTCTACAAAGTGAGTCCAGGACAGCCAAGGCTACCCAGAGAGAAACCCCCTCAAAAACAAAACAAACAAACAGAAAACAAAACAAAAGTTCTGGCAGTGTGTGGCAGTACACACCGAGAGGCAGAGCCAAGTAGATCTCTGATGTACAGAGTTCCAAGACAACTAGTGCTGCAAAGGGAAACCCTCTAACCAGCAAATCTCTCAGTAGAGGGAAGGGGAACACCAACCCATCCACAAATACTTTGACTCAAAATTCACCCTACCCGCAATATGCAGGGATACACATAGCAGAGATTGAAGGAAGGTCCAACCAATGCCTGGCCCAACCCAAGACCCACGCCACAAGAGAGAACCAATCCCTGACACTATTAACAATACTCTGCTATGCTTGCAGACAGGAGCCTATCAGAGTTGTCCTCTGAGAGGCTCCGCACAGCAGCAGCACCTCGAAAGAGATGCTGAGATTCACAGCCAAACACTGAGTGATACATAGGGAGCTTTGTGGAAAAGTGTGGAGTGGGAAGAAAAGGACCTGGAGGTGACAGGAACTTCACAAAAAGACCAGCAGAGCCAAGGGCCCAGAAGGGCCAACTGAGACTGAGGCACCAACCAAGGACCTTGCATGGATGTGATCTACGTCCCCTACACAGATGTAGCTGATAGGTACCTAGGCTTCATGTGGGTCCCCTAGTAAGGGGAGAGAGAGAGAGAGAGAGAAACCCTGTCCCCTAGTAGTAGTGTATTCAAACCACTTTAAAGAAACTATGCCTAAATTCAAGTCATAGCTAACTTTTGACATATATGTTTTATGAATACTTTTAGCTTATCTGTGTCCTTAAGAAACAAACTAGTATTATTTTCAATTGTAAAGCACGGTTCATTATGGATAATTTATAAGTATACATACATCTTCCCAGACAGCATCCAGTTCTATTGGAGGAGCAGCTTGTTTCAGCATACTCTTAAATGCAGACTCTTTTCGTTTCATTTTCCGAGCTTCCTCTTTTTCTCTTTCACGCTCACGGGCTTCTGCCTTTTCTAGTAACTATCAAAAAAATCTAATAAATTATGACAGTATTGCAAACAAGTCATTGTTCTTAAAACTATTGCCACACCATTTATGAATGTTTTAAATGACCTCTAACAATGAAATGTAAGATAGTACATCATCTTCACAAATTTTGTTTTACTTTACCTTATAAATCCTATTCACAGTATTTTATCCCACTAGCTCACAACTTTAAGTAATTTCAAGATGAATAAGGATAGTTATCTGCAATAATTGAACTTACGCTATTGAAAGCCAACTTGATATTTCCAGCATCCAAAGTAGTTGATCTTTTGGTTGAACTGATTATTGCCACAAAATCTTCAAAAGTTGTGTTTACTTCAACTACAAATCCTTTATCCTAAAAGCCAGGAATCTTGTTATAAATAACATGTAACTCCAAGGAATGAATCAATGTTTTCAAATAGGTAAGAACAAGTATTTTATTTACCTTCAGAATGTCTTTTATTATCTTTTTTTCATCATGATAACGTGCTTTAAGATCTTCAACATAAAACTTGAAAAGATCAAGTGCAGTTGATCCTAATGAAAAAACTAAAGAAGTCAAAAAGCTAGCTCTAACCAAGAGCTGCAATTACTTTTTGTTTGTAAAACAAACATAAAATAAAGCACACATGTCACCCCCAAAACACCTGTGCACTCCCACAACCGCACATCCATTCCAATTACTATCTTAGGTTTGGAAAGAAAATAATCTCACCAGGCTGACCAAGCATATTAGTGAATCTAATGTCAGAACTAATAGTTGGATACAGTTCCATCCAAGAGGACATAGAATGTAGTTGTCCATGCTCATGCAACTCATCTAAAAATATCTGCAGGAAAGAAAAAAAAAATTACACTTGAAGTCACTAGAAATATAACAGAAACATATGTTAAAAACTGCTAGCAAAATCTAAAACACTTTTTTAACAGTATTATCCAGTATCTTTAGGTGAAAAGAATATTGCTATTTGCTGGGAGCAAAAATGTTTTTAGACCACAAATAAATAATGTAAACAAATAATCCAAAGAAAGAGGTCTTTCAAACACTACACTATTCTTCTAAGTCTTCAGTTGCCTGTCTTTTAAGAAAGAAAAGAATTTTGAGTTTAGAAAAAATCCATACTACTGTGTATGTATGTAATTATAAATTAAAGATTACTAAAATGACTGGAATTATCTATTCTCAAATGGTGAACATGTGTTGTCCTATAAAATGCTGTTTTTGTTTTTTAAATAGGACTCTTCAGATATTTCTATTTAGATTAAGTTTAAAAAAAAAAAAAAAACAGAACTGTATAGATGGCTCTGTGGTTAAGGGACAGGTGGGACCCAGATTCTGCTCCCAACACCCATAAGGTGACTCACAGTTACCTCTATCTTCAGTTCCAGGGAAATCTGGACATAAGGCAATGCACAGTGCATACATATATGCAGGAAATAGACTTACATTAAATCTTAAAATAAATCAACTATAGTTACATTACTTTCCTCAAATCATTTGGGAAAATTAGGCAAAACATATGAAAATATTACACCAAAAAATTTAAAAGCCACCAATAAAAGGCAATTTCTGAACAAATAGATTGCAGCTAGTATAAAGTATGATGTTCTAATCCTGTGGTGGTGGTACGCCTTTAGTGTCAGCACTTAGAAAACAGAGACAGGAGGATCTATTAAGGCCAGTCTGGTTTACACAATGAGTTCCAGGAAAGCCAAGGCTATACAAAGAAACAATTTCTCAAAAAATAAAAAAGTATGATATTCTATTAAACATAAAACAAAGCACTCTCAGTTTTTAAAAATATCTATTACTACTTGTAAAGACAATGCCTTTTAGATATTGGTTTAACTAGATTACTAAACTCGAAATTGGCTGAGTTCAAACTGCATGTACAGGGTATATACTGCTACTGGGCAGCACTGTTGCAGAGCAACATGGGCACACACATCCTATTACCACATTCTCTTTTAACAAAAGCCAGCATTGTACACTTTAATCATTCTGAAATTCTTAAAACTCTCCTTGTTTGTATTCTTAAATGAAAATCAGGTCCTAACTTAATTCCTGCTACTTAGGAGGTCACTGTTTCTCTCACTCCACATTTTCAGTCTTAAAATGCTTTAAAAATACCTTCATTGATTTGCTATAGGATCTTACTCCATTCTGTCACCTTTTGTTGATATCTCACTGGAGTCACTGAACTTTGAGTCTGGTCCCATTTCAATAGTGGATCTCTAAACTGAAAAACTGTCAGGAGGTTTGCTAATTTCTTTAAAGCTGGTATTCACTAAACACCAGTGTTGCCTTTCCTTTGACTGGTCATCACCAACAGACTTTTCCTTGGCTGAACATCTCTACCTCAGATCCAACTCTGAGTTATCGTTTATCTGATCCTTTCTTCCCCTCACATACTGTTTTTCATGTTGTTATTCATAGGCACACACTTTCATATACATATGTATATACTTGAGTCATAAACTTTCATATTTTATGAGAGATATTGCCCATCTTTAAATTTTTCATTTCTTCTTTGACTATTTCTCTCTTATCTATAAAACCCTTTTTCCTTTTGAGATAGGATTTTCATCAGGTAGCCTTGGCTGTCCTGGATCTTGAAAGCAGACCAGGCTGGCCATGAACATCCAGTTCCACTTGCTTCTGTCTCCAGAGTGCAGGGACTAAAGGCATGTGTTACCACACCTAGCCTGAAAGCTTTAAAAAAGAAACTCAAGGAAATTCCACTAAAATCAGCGACTAGACAAGGCTGCCCACTCTCTCCATAGCTCTTCAATACTGTACTTGAAGTTCTAGCTGGAGCGGTAAGACAACAAAAGGAGATCCACATCAGAAAAGAGGAAGTCAAATTATCCCTATTCACGGATGGTAGTGTACATAAGTGACCCCCCCAAATTATCAGAAGATGGAAAGATCTCCCATGTTCATGGATTGGGAGAATTAACATATTAAAAATGGCCATCTTACCAAAAGCAATGTATGTACAGATTCAATGCAATCCCTATAAAAATACCTACACAATTTTTCAATACCTTGAAAATTCAATTCTCAACTTCATATGGAAAAAACAAAACAAAAACCAACAACAACAAAACCCAGAATAGCTAAAACAATCTTGTACAATAAAAGATCCTCTGGAGGAATCTCCATCCTTGATCTCAAGCTGTACTACAGAGCAACAGTAATTAAAACTGCATGGTACTGACACAGCAACAGGATGGTTGATCAATGGAATTGAACCAAAGATCCAGCAATAAACCCACACACCTATGGGCACTTGATTTTTGACAAAGAAGCCAGATCTGTACAACAGATGGTGCTGGTCTAACTGGATGTCTACACATCGAAAAATGCAATTAGATCTATATTTATCACCATGCACAAAACTCAAGTCCAAGTGGATTAAAGGCCTCAACATAAAACCAGAGACATTAAATCTGTTAGAAGAAAAAGTGGGGAAGAGCCTGGAACACATTGGCACAGGAGACAACTTCTTGAACAGAACTCCAACAGCCCAAGCCTTAAGGTCAACAATGAGTAAATGGGACCTCATGAGGCTGAGAAGCTTCTATAAAGCAGGAGACACTGTAAACAGAACAAAGAGACAACCTACAGACTGGGAAAAGATCTTCACCCACCCTACATTCTGACAAAGGTCTAATATCCAAAATATATAAAGAACTCAAGAAATTAAACGCCACCAAACCAAATAACCCAATTAAGAAATAAGGTTCAGAGCTAAACAGAGAATTCTCAACAGAGGAATATCGAATGGTTGACAAACACTTAAATCTTCAACGTCATTAGTCATTAGAGAAATGCAAATCAAAATGACTCTGAGATTCCATTACATGCATAAGAATAGCTAAGATAAAAAACTCAACAGCACATGCTGGCGAGGATGTGGAGAAAGAGGAACATATCTCCATTGCTGGTGGGAGTGCAAAGTTGGAAAACCATTTTGAAAATCAATCTGATGCTTTCCTCAGAAAACTGTGGCTAGGGCTACCTTAAGACTCAGTTATTCCACTCCTTGGAATATACCACACAACAAGATCTGCTCAATTATGTTCATAGCGGCCTTATTCATAATAGCCAGAATCAGGAAACAACCTAGACGTCCCTCGGCTGAAGAATGGATAAAGAAACTGTGGTACATTTACACTATGGAATACTACTCAGCTATTAAAAACAAGGACATCTTGAAATCTGCAAGCAAATTGATGGAATTAGAAATGATCATCCTGAGTGAGTTAATGCAGACCCAGAAAGATACACATGGTATACACTAGCTTATAATTGGATACTAGTCCAACATGGATGTCCTCTGAAAGTCTTTACTCAGCAGGGGATTGGGACAGGTGCTGGGACTTGCTATTGGGACTCCAGGTGAGAGAGGTATGGGAGAATGGGGAGATAGGGGAGATGGAAGGATCCAGAGGGTCATGGAACCCTACAAGAAGACCATCAAGGCTGGTGGATCTGGATCCAGGGGGCCTACACAAACTACTGTTCCAACCAAGGACAAGGCATGCAGTAAACCTAGACCCCATATTCAGATCTAACTAATGGACGGCACATTCTCCACAGCTGTGTGGAGAGCGGGGACTGACTCTGACATGAACTCTGGTGGCCCCTATTTTACCACTTCTTCTTGGTGAGGAGGCCTGGGGGAACTACGAGGAAGGGGAAGCAGGCTATCTGGATGAGACCTGATAGGCTGAGATCCTATGGTGGGGGAGGAGGGCCCCTTCTGTCACAGGTCTAGGAGAGGGGAATAGGGTGAAAGAGGGAGGGAGGAGGGAAAGAGGAAAATACAAGTGAGGGGATAGCAACTGGGATATAATCTGAATGAATTATTTAAATTAAAAAAAGGTTAGAATAGAAACAAAAGGAAAAAACAAAACAAACCCAAATTCCTGAGGTTTTCCTTACCAGTATTTGAAAAGTCTAACTGTAACTTTCAAGTATTTGTCAAGCCTTTCCCTTTCCCTATTACGCCAATGATTATTAAATATCTTAAGTAACATACTTAACAGTATCCTAAGTCTACATACCACAAAATTTTTGAGTATTTGTTATTTGTTTGGATTTTTTCTTATACCGTAGGATTTGTCAAAACAATCAGGCTCCACCCCAGAATTCTATTTAGTTAAGTCTGCTTTTGGGTTGAAAATTTTGCATTTTGGTCACTTTCCAGGAAATTGTGTTTCTGTGCAGCTGGGGCTCATTCTCAGAGGACTACTACTTTATCTTACAGCACTTTGGCCTCGGCAACACATTTTTCCTTTGTTCCATTTAAAGCCTTTGCTCAAATAAATTTATATATTGGAATTAAAGTCTTTAAAAAGACAGTTCACCAGATTCCTAGCAAAATGTATCAAATTTAATATATAAGTGTTAAATGATAAACCAAACAAAACAAAAAAAAAACTATAACCACTAAACCACATTACTGAATAGTTTCTTTCTACTCACGATCAGTTTTGGAAATAACAGTTTCTCTTAATCCTGTTTATTACAATTCTAAACAAAACTTTGAAAGGTGAATAGGAGTGAAAATTTACTGAGCTGCATATCTTAAGGAATACCGATATAGTGATTTAATAACCAGCTATTTTAACATTAAACAAACACTACTATATGCATACCAATCTGATTTAAAGCTGTATTTTACACTTAACTAAAGACCCATATGCCTTTAATTACAATCTCTTGGCCTGCTGTCAGTTCTAGCATTTGGTACATATTATCTTACTTTCTATGGCTCAGATTTTTATTAACAGTTATTTTTAATGTCTATTTTAAATTTAAACCATTGTAAACTTTAAACCTTATGAAAGGCATTAAAGCTTAAAAGTTGCAAAAATATAATATTTCTCCCCAAAAGCTCTTCCTTGTCACATAGCTGATTATCTAAAACTAGGTATAGCCTATTTTATAGCTAGCTGTGAAAATTAGATTGAATTCTCAGATGAGTAGAATTTATACACCCACAGCTTTAAAAAGACTGTTCAAAAAAAAAGACTGTTCATCAAATCATTTCCAGGTTAAATGTGATCAAAGGGATGCTATATTCACCTAAGTAGGAAGTCAGAAGCAATTTGAGAAATCACTGGTACTCATAGGGCCCCATCAGTATTACTACACATTAAAACTTACCCTACATCTACTGGATCAAATTCTTGGGATGGGGCTTAATAATACTCTTAGTAGTCATATAGTCTTACTAGAACAGCAAGTTTCACAGACAAGGGTAAATCTTTGCTAATGGCTGTGATATTACTAGAGTTAGTAGCCACTGGCAGGAATGTTTTTTAAAAAGTCTATTACATGAATCTAACACAAATGAACTTTTAAGAACTACTGCCCTAAAGGATACCAATAGATCAAACAGACTACTATTATCAAGCAACAAGCTTATTCAAGTCACCACAACAATGTTGCCATCCTAACAGAGAGTTAAAATAAAAGACTAAAGACTACTTATAACCAAGATGGCATCATTTTAAATCCTAGTTCCGTACTTATTAGTTGGTGGATCTGGGCAAGTTACTTCATCTCACCAAGTCCATTTCCTTATTTATCTGAATATACTTAACATAATATCTTTATCTATATATGTATCTCCTTATAAGACACAGCTTCAAAAACACAGGTTATATAAGTAAAACACCTTAACCAAGGATTGTGGCACTCATCTGAAATCCCTGCCTTTGGAGTGCAAAAGTGGTTTGGGCTCCATGGCAAGCCTGTGGACAGGACAGTCTGGGTCACCTAGGATCCTATCTCAAGCAAAGCCCATAAAAATTTACAGGACAAAAATTCATTTCTTTGTAATAGAAAGAATACCACTGGACATGAAAAAGGAGCTACTGACTATGGAAGCATCATGCTTAATTATGTTCCATGCCTAAATTGTACCACAGCATGTTCTTTAAGGAACCATACATCAACTGCTACAAAGCACTCATCACTCACTTTGTTTCCACTTAGTCCTCATGCTATTTTTCTTAGCTAAAAGTTTATGTTTTAAGGTAAATAGTGTTTGCTGCTGCTTGCTATAATCTCTTGCCTCAAATGTCCAGGACTATATATATATAGTCATCCACAAAGGCTAAGCAATGAACTTGAAATAAGTATTTCAAGCTGTTTTGATCCTTGCTGAAATTCACTGTCTATACTACAGAAGCAAGACAGAAAAAGCATTTTTCTGATACCTGAAAAGATTCCCTGTTTTTACGCTGCCGCCTCCTTTCTCTCAACAAAGTCTTCTGTTTTTCTTCCTCTTCTTCCTTTTCTAAAGCCCGGATGTGTTCCTCAAAGCATATTAATGCATCTTCTTTATCCATGTCTAAGTATTTTTCAATAAAAATAGTAAAAATAAATTTAAAATATTAACAAAGAAAGTGGTTTAATTATTTGCATTAAGCATACAAATTTCAAGTTCAGTGTTCAAAAATAATGTGTTGAATTCAAACACAATTTTATAATGACACAAGTTATGACATGAGTTTTGAGAAAGACTTCAAGTATTACAGGGAATAAATGGAAAAGCACATGCACATGGCAATATGAGCTGGCTGTCAGAGGCATGTCATACTTAACTCACCAAAACATTTTAGTACTTTAATTTTTTTTAGTTTGAGAGTTCTGTTGCACTTTGATCATATTCACCACTCTCCCCAACTCTTCACAGATCTATCCCCTACTCATCCACATAACTTGGCTGTTCCCAGTTCCGAATCTCGCTCATTTTAAACCCATCAAGACCAATCTGTTGTGCCCAAATATTCTTGGACATAAGGTCTTCCACTGGAATATGGTCTATTTATTAGAAGCTACACTCATCCGTTGCTAATAGCTCTATAGCTAAGAGTGGGATTTCATGGTCATCTCCCATCTACACAGTGGGGTGTGGCTTGCATAAGTACCCTGCATGGTGTCTCAGTCACTGTGATACATAAGGGCAGCTGCCTTGCTGTGTTCAGAAGACACAAGTGATCTACTAATAGTTGCCTTATTACATATATCAAGAATCATCTGTTAAGGGTAACTTAGAGCTCCTCCTGATGTATATTTTTTCCTAAATCTAAACTTAAAATTCAATTAGAAGGAATCCATTTGAAAGGACAAATAATTGTGAATTAGCAACTGAATAAAAAGCCAGAATAATTCTTCTGATTTCATACAAAATTTGACAATAACTCTATGTGACTAGAGGGTCACTGTTTTTCGTATGTAGCTATTATTCTTACTCTGTAACTCTTCATCCTCTGCAAACGTTGGGTTATCCATCAGATACTGTTGGGCTTCAGACCAAGTAGTGGAGTATGTAACGTTAGCCATGTTGTCAAGTATGTTTTTTAAGGCTTCCCAATTTCTCTTTCGTAACTGCTTTGCTTGTTCCTACAACAAACATTGAATAGCCCTTTTTACATTCAAACAAGGTATTGAATTACACTCACTTAATTCCTTAACATTCTGATAAATTTCAAATGTTATGTATATGCCTTTATCATCAACATCTTTTATTTTGTTACGTGTTGTTTGTGGTACATGTGTGTAGGCCTTACCTTCAGTTTTTTTCTCTTTGAAGTCAGAATCCAAAAATTGTATTTGTTTTTGTATCTCAATCCATAAACTTACCAGTATGCAGTACAGACACAATTTACAATGAGGGTTACTGTGTACAGTCACAGCATGCAAATACCAAAGTCTTCAATGACATTCAACTATGTTTAAATTTTTAGGAATACCTGCACTATCATCTACATAGCCTTTTAGAACAGAGCAAATCAATTTAACAGTGATAAATATTTAGATAAATCAGTACCCACTATGATTTAAAACAGTAATTACTATGTCTGATGAAGAGGGAAAAAAGATCACGAATTAATCATTTTATCTTTTAACATAACTTCCAAGGAATAGATATGAAGACCAACATACACTACACAAATTAAACAAAGAAACTGTGTTATAACTTTTACTCATTTCAAATAGAATAAAAATTATTCATAATGTTGAAATACTGATAATATAAAAAGTACCTTTTCTTTCTTTGAAAGGAAGAACAAAACATCTTCATAGATTTCAAGGCGATCACGCTCTGATATTGCATTCCATACTTCCATCTCCCCAAACATTTGCTCAGCTTTTCTGGTGATTATGAGATCAAATGTTACTTGCTTAATGCAGAGGTACACTTTTAGACAATCAATGAACACATTCTCCACTGTTAAGTTCATAAATACATTGCTCAGGAAAACTTCATGACAGCCAATAAAATATTAACAGAAGAGCAAAAGCTTCTATTCTCTCTTAAAATAATTCGCATTAAGGCACCTTCTTCAAACTTTAAAACAGATAACAGTTAATGTGGTGTGTTTATTCCCTAATTAATAGTTAAAGTGAGCCTACAGGTAAAACTAAACTTAATGGGTTTTTTTGGTATATTATAAAACTGCAACATCCTCATTTACACAGCTGTTTTCATTACCACCTGTTCTGGATGAGTGAGCAGGAAGTACTGACAGAAACAACAGGGGAAACATGTCTATATCGTTAAAAGCCTTACTTGTATCTGGTTGTCGAAGTCATTTTCTCGTGATTTTCAAGAAAACGCTGAAAGGATTCCTTAGCTTCTTTGTATTTTGATCTTGCTTCCTCTTTTTCTTCTTTCTCTGTCTGGACTTTATAGGCATTAAAGGCCTGCTTTTTCTCACTCAGTTTTGCTAATGCACTAAATAAATAAATAAATAATACAAGAATAAACATAATGGCTAGACAATTGAATGTTAGTGCTTTGGAAAAATATTTGATGCATATATTAATAAAACTGTAATTTACTGAAGATATGAAATGATTCTAAACAGCAATTTCTAGTCTTAAAATTACTCTACTTTCATTTGTCATAAGATGCTCAAATTGCAGGAAAAGCCTTTTGGATATCTGGCGATAGTATACACAAAATACTTCTACTTATGCTAACTATACAGCTAGAAAAAGCTGTTTATAAAGTTATACTGTTTTAAATGCTCTGAGATTAATGTAAAAGGCAAAATTATAAATTTCTGGTTACCTGTACCGAGGATCATTAATGATCATTTTCATAGCTTGCTCCCATGAAGCATTGGAGGGTACCCGCTGAAAATAATTTAAAGAAAAAATTAAAATCTCACACAAGAATAGAAAGAATGGAATCACAGAAAAGCAAATATAACACTCAGTGTAATCATCAAGTACCTCCCTTTGCAGAACTTTTTAAAGTCTAAAATTGTTTCTAATGAAGCAATTTTATGATATATACTTATTGATTTAAAAAGGAAATTCACAGTGAAATTAAAACAGTATTTGTTCTGCATTAGAACATCAAGTAAAAAGTAAGCAATGATTTAAGCTTAAAAAAAAAGATCTTACATATCAAGGCAAAAATATGCTCATGAAGTCAATACCTCGAGTTTTACAAAAGCATTCTTCGATTAAAACACAATAAATTTAATTTGCTTTCAGTTACAACAGTTCAAGTGAATTAGTATTTTAAATAAAGGCACCCAAATAAACATTTATTAGGAAATTATTACATGTTACTTAAAAATCTATAATACCTTTTCTTTCAATAATTCCTTAAATGCTTGCTTTGCCTCCTCCTTTGTATTCCAAGTATATGTTTTTTTTGCTGGTTGGCTCTCTTCCTCTTCTTTTTTAGGAGTAAAACTAGAGAGAGAGAAATTTAACATGCTATTCATAATTTCAGTAACTATTTTCTGCTGAGAAAATCTCCGTATCATTTAGCTGTTTGATGCAGCAGACCCCTAAAAATACAAATGTCTGAAGACAAGGACATAAAGTTACAGAAATTCTGCATGTCAGGTACTAGACCTTGTATAAAGGCCAGAGTTTAACAGAGAAGTGTACTAAGTACACTTGTATCATTAATCTACATGTTAAAAAATGGTTTATTGTATTTATTTGGATGTTTCACATTTAATCCCTAACATTTTTTGTATGTGTACATAAAAACTAAAAAGAACGTAGATAACAATCTAAGTGATCTATTAGCAAAATCCAGCTTAGTTAATGTCCTAAACATAGGGTTAACAGACTACAGCAATGTTAATTTATCCACATGTTGTCTTTAGATAATAATATACTATGGCACAACCGCCAAGTCACTCTACAACCAAGAAGACACCAAATAACATATTTTTTGGATGCTGTGAAAAAGACTGCTCAATACTGATTATAGAAAGAATATAATAAAGAATTACCAAGTATTTGTTTGGGTTCCCACATTAAAAAATATTTAGCTCAACATAAAAATGATGGAAAGGACACTGCAATAGATACTGACATGAGAATGTAATATATGTAAGTACATCTTTTTTAAGTGTCCTTACATAGAACTTAATTCGACTTATTAAAAAATTATGGCTTCTGAATACCGGAATGTCGCTAAGAAAGAAACCTCATTAAAATTATGAAAAATAAATTACTCTTGGCCTTCTGCATTCATATAAATGAAGGCAACAGAATAAAAATAATATAAAACAGATCTGTGATGAACAGATATTTCTCATTCATGAAGTAATTTGACTATGTAACATATACTGCATTATGTACAAAACAATTATGAGGATATGCACAAATCACATGTACTTATCATACCAAGTGACATGAAGTATTTTGAGCATCTCAGTATTTTAGTATTCAAAATGTTCAAGCATAAAATGCAGAAGGATGATATCTCACATGCTTATGTCATAATATGTCATCACCTGACATGAAGGACCTTTGTAGATGCAGAATATGTCTCTGATGTATATATATGCGTGTGTATATATGTGCGCAAGTACACACCAACACAAAACGGTTACACACACACAGATACACACAGACACACATACTTAAATATATGCATAGCTAATGTGAGAAGAGCAAAAGAAAATGTCATCTTTACTCCTGTCTCCAAATATGCCTTCTCATTTCTTTTTAGATATCTCAGTATTATAACATTATACAGCTATTTATGAAATTAACATTCAAGAAGAGAAGGAACATTTATAGTAAGGAGTAAAGATGGACGCAGCGTGACCAAACATTAACTGGATAATAGTGTTTGGCCAGATTAGTCATCCATTTATCTTTTTGTGTATCTTAGATCATATGGTAGAAAAAGTTGGTTATTAAGTTTTGCAGTTATAAGTGACTTCCCTTTTTTGATTCCTCTATAAATGCCTTCTCTTATCTGAGGCATTTTTCAACAAAGCTGTTAATATTTTCAATTTATTTACAATAAGCTAAAAACCAAACACCACCAATATCCAAAATGAAAACAAGTTTAATTCTACTCTATTTGGCAGTTTCTCACCTTCCAAAATTTAGCTGTACGTTCAACAATAATCTACAGTGCTTCTTGGTAGTGCTGTGCTAGCACATAAAACAAAGAGGAAAAACAAACAAACCCCTTCCAAAAAATTAACAGATCAGGGAATGATACCAAGCCTTTATTTAAAATACTGAAAGTTCATAAACTGCTGATTTTTTTTTTCCTTTTTGCCTTGATTTTCATTTCATATATTACACTGATAGATGCACTCCTTTAAATTTGTGCCTTCTTCTACATTCAGTGCTACCCAAGGTAAGATTACACCTTTGATAAGATTACTTTCAACAGTATGGTAGAATGACACCTCTCAATTCACATTTTTAAAACTTATTAACTATAAAATATCAATTTCCCCACTCCCCCTTTTCATTTTGTTTTTTGAGACAGGGTGTCTCTGTGTAGCCTTGGCTATCTTTGGCTCACTTTGTAGCCCAGGCTGGCCTTGAACCCACAGATCCACCTGCCTCAGCCACCCCAGTGCTGGGATTACAGCCTTGTGCCCCAGCACCCAGCTCAAAACAGAGGTTTTTTAACTTAAACAGTTAATGGCCATTGACTACATTAACTACATTCTTATATTTTAAGCCAGGCGCTGATTTAAGAAGTCTGAGCTATTAAACTTACTCGGTTACAGTTTCTTGTTTAGATGGCTCCTCTCCAGCATTACTGGATATATCACCACTTAGATCTTGAATAGCTGTGGTATTAGCAAGCTGTGCTTGGTCCTCAGTTGATACAGTTACTGTATTTTCATTATCTACAGCAGCAGCAACAATGGAAGTAACCTCAGGTTCAGGAGCAACTGGAACACTTCCCACAGTACTAGTAGGTGTGGTTGAAGTATTGGCATTAGCAGCTGCTGCAGCAGCTGCAGCAGCAGCAACAACAGCAGCTGCTGCTTCTGCAGCAGCCATGGTGCTCATAGTGGTAGGAATTTCTGTTGTAGGAACTGGGGCTGTTGATGTTGCTGTACATTCTTCTTGCTTGCTATACATTAAAAAGGGGATGGGGAGGGAGAGACAGCACACTGGTCATTTCAATACTATAACAGTAAACTAAATAAAGGCAATTATAAAATTGTAACACTAAAGGAATAATCAAAGGACTAAACAAATCCATTGATAGTAAACTAGAAAGCCACCCCCCCCTAAAAAATCACATAAGACTATATTAATTTAATGTTTGTTTTAGAGAATATCTACCCATACTGCCTAGGCTGGGCTCAGATTCATGAGGCTCAGGCAATACTGTATCCTTCACTGTGTTACCACTTCCAGCTTCTACCATTATTTGCCTTCAGTAAACCTGCACAATAACATGTAATAGCATTGATATAAATGCTTGTATTTCCTAACATCCAATTACTTCAATAAAACCTCAGTGTTACTTTGCATAACATATTCTTATAAGAACTCTAAAAATCTACATTTCAACCATTAAAGGGAAACTTTGTAGGCTGGGGTATATAGCTCAGTAGTTGATTATTAGCATATGCAAAGTACTGGGTCTATTCATCAAGACCAAACCACAAAAACAAAATTTAGTGTAATGAAGAAAATATAGTTATTCCACTCAATCCCCAAGGAAGAAACTTAATTCAAGAACAATGCATTCCATATTAAAGTACTTGCTTGTCTAGCAAGGCGTAAGCTTGAGTAAATATACTTCCTTTTTAATCGTCCTGATGTAAAAATCTTCCAAAGATATCAAAACATTAGCCTAATTCTGTTAAGTAGCATTCATTTAAAAAAAAAAAAAATAAGAACACTTAAAATAAGAATGCCACAGAAACAGACAAAGTTGTAAACCGTACTGATTGTCAAAATGGCTTACCTGCTTTCTTCAGCTTTGATCATGGCTATTAAAGAAAACAGAAAAGTTACCAACAAGTTTTTAAATATAACCACTGAACACAAACTCTAAAAGGAGATGAAAATATTACAATTTCATAGGATTTAATTTACCATCTGAAAAGCAATTTAAAACTCACTTTAAAGAGCAAGTGTTTGGCTCAGTTTCAAAGGCTCGATACAATAACAACAACAAAATTTACAACAGCGATTATGATTGTTGAGCAATCTTTTCCAACGCTGATGTTTCCAAAGGCTACTAGCCTTGTAAGCACTCTCTGGAAACATTAATAATTTAGGAATACAATAGTATTGTCTGCAGGGATGAGATTACTTTTTAAAATGTAAGCTGGTACCGAACTCATGAAATTCCAGCACATTTTTTCATACTGGCACTGACAAGCAGATAAGCAGCTATGCAAACCAACAATTTGTAGTCATATCAGAAATGAGCTTGGTACTCTGGTAAGTAAGCAATTTGCGCTTCTGTGGATAACATTATTTTAGGCTCACGCTCAGACATTTTAGATAGCTTTAGAAATTTAAGCAGTCAACATGTTTGCATTCTAGGCTCAGGTAAATTTAAAATTTGATGCTAAGATCTGTATCTTTAATTTTGTATCACTAGAGAATGAGGTGCTCCATGTCAGTGATGATAAAAGTGTAAGTCTATGAACATATTTTAAAACTGATAGCCCCTTAAAGGAAAATATTTCTGAAAAATCTATTTTAAGATTAAAAAAAGAAAAAAAAAAAACAAAAACAAGAGGTAACCATAAATAATCTGATTTAAAGTTGTAAATTAAAAGCTAAGTAAATGAATCTAATATAGTAGCATCATGTTAAAATTGTTTACTGCCAGATGTTGTTTCATATTTTTAGCTCTGCTACTTCCTATAGTCTTTTACTTACCTAATCTAGAACAGATATAAAAGATTATATTTTAAAAAGAATAAAGTAACTCAATTCTTATTCATATCACAAAGTCTGCTATTTTAATGCCTGAGTATTGTTAGATAAAAATCTTTGCTAAATTTTCAACGGTATTGAGTAGCTGACAGTGTAGAAAGCTTTCCTTCTATAAATAAAATATTTAACATAACTTTCAGATAAAAAACACATTAATACTATTTTTATGATACTAAAACAAAATCAATATTAAGTGTAATCTGATAATGTATGGACAGAACTGATTCAAGATCAACTACTACCTACTATTATTAAGTTTAGTCACATGTCCCATGTATGCACGAACATTCTGAGCAATACCTGTCAAAGTTTGTATGTGAATTTGTTCAAAATTCATGTTTATTTAAAATACTAAAGTACCACTTTAAAATCTATAAGCTCATTTATAATATAACTCTTAAATAAAAGCAATTTTGTGAATTAATGTCTTTCACTGCAGATTTTTCCATTCATGGTTAGTGAAGATTAGTGACATACTCTAAATGTTAAATGTAACAGAAAATGAATTATCAAAGCAGCTCACCATGCAGGTTTGATTTTGTAATAAGACCTCCAGCAACAATGGTATTCTGGTATCCTAGTTTCAGTGGAATCAAATCAAATAAAAATCTATTTAAAATCTATAGAACTGAGATCTAGAGCAACAAAAAAATAAAGAGCCCATAAAACTGTTACATCATTTAAAATGTGCACAAAATTTAATTAAAAAGAGTAAGGCCTTAGTTTGAATAATCCTATTCAGGGAGGACTGTTTCCAGTTGGCTGGCATATATGCAACAACTTTTCAGTAGAACTGTTTTCCCATCTTACCTTCAAGATCTTCAAGTTCCTTAGGTTTGGCCCAGCGGGACTCTTTTGTTTGAGAATTATAGTAGTAAGGCTTCCCAGAATCAGATTTGTACTCTTTCCATGGGCATTTAGACAACAGTTGCTAAAGCAGAGAAAAACTTTCAGCAAATAGTAGCACACTCACTATCACTGATCATTCACATAGTTTTCATCAGAGAGTGTATATCTGTGAACTTTACTGTGGCATGGTGTAAGTTGTTAATTATTGAATATGTTATTTAACCTTTATACTAACTATAGAATTTAGATTCTTTTACATGAAAGAACACTACTGAAGAGAAAGTAAGGGATGCTTCAAAGCCAAGCACTTACCTGAAATTCAAATGTGTGTGCTTTTCCACTACACTTCACCACAAGTAAAAACTGCCATCCATAATTACTGAATGGAGTGTTCACATATTAATACAAATAAGACAAATAGAAAATTTGGGGAAAAGTGAAATCTGACACATCTATTCTAATGTTTTAGTTTCAAAGACAATAATTTGTTAGAACCCTAAGTGGATTATGTATGTGAGGCATCTTAGGAAATAATGAAGGTATGACAAAACCAGTATGTAAAGCTAATGCATACGAGAGCAATTTGAAGTGCCATTAAATCGAAGTATCTCTCTGCGTGAGTGCACCTATATGAAAAAGAACTAAATACTACCTATCAACCTTCCTTTTTCAAACCCTGTTCACATTAGACTGCTTGGGGAGAGGTGCATTTATTTATTGTTTTAAGTTCCTTGGTTAAGATAAGTAAAAATGGAATACCATTGGATAACTAAAACACTCTTCAGGGGAAGGAAAAAAAAATCACCTCTTTCTGAGCCTGACTATAAAACATATACAATACTGCTTCTTTAATTTACTGCTTCAATCTTTTGTTAGTTTTGTTTTTTGAGAGAGGGTTTCTCTGTGTAGCCTTGGCTGTCCTGGACTCAGAAGTCCACCTGCCTCTGCCTCCTAGAATGATGGCATTACAAGTGTGCGCCACCACGTCTGGCTTACTACTTCAATCTTAATTTTATCGTATTTATCTATTTTGAATGGTGAAATATATTAATATGAAATAAACACCAGTTTAGAGGGATTTCCACAAAAAGAAAATATTCTACTCTAGGCAAGTACTTTGTGGGTTATTTAATTTAATTACGTCAAAGCCCATGGCTAACTGGAACTGTTCATGTGTCTTTTAAAATCACACAGGTCATGCTCTGTCAAGGGAAATCGCTTTCCTCTTCCATTTATTCTTTAAGACACCTCTGAGCATAGGAAAACAGTAGGCAAAGTCTGTCCACACAGGACAACAAATGTCACTGTTCTTGCTGATGATTGTAACTTCACTAACCTACTCCACCCAATGTCTTTATTTACTCGTCTGAGATACACAGGAACTGCTCTTTGAAGCTTAACATAAAATTCTAGGGACTATATATACTCAAGCTACTTAACAGTTCTAATTCCTAGTCTTCAAACATTTACCTCAGCAGGTGTTTTAAGATCATCTGGTTTTTCCCAGGTAGACTGTTTTGTTTCAGTATTATAATAGTAAGTCCTTCCATCAGGCGATTTATGTTCTGTCCACATTGATTTCTAAAGGAAAAAAAATTATTGACATGTAAACTATACAACAGTGAATATCCATGAGTTACAAGGTAGCAAGCATATGAATGCCAAATTTAAGTATAAGATGACTATATTTTATTTAAGAGTTCAAATCACCTAAAGTAATTTGTCAATGGATGTAGAAAAGGAACTGGAAAACAGAACATTTAAAAATAGCTCAAAGGTAGACTGGATCAATTAAGATTTTAGGACTGTCATGACTGTTCTCAGAAAAACAGTAATATTTTACCTTATGTACAAAATAATCCTCCACCAATATAAATCTACTCCAATGGAAAAATTATATAAACTAAATAAAGATAAAATATAGGTATATAAATCATGTATTTATCTAGTCTAGTGTTTAAAAAGTACTTGGGCAATGTTCTACATTTGTCATCTATAAAGACACAGTTCACAAAACTGAAAAAAATAAAAATAAAAATGGTTTATTGCAAAAACCACCAGAAAGATGAAATGGGGTGGTGAGTGGTGGTTGGGGTGAGGTGGTAGTGGTGACACACTGAATCCAAATATTTCAAACAAAAAGAAATGAGATTTTCATGTGAAACTATATGTAAATCTACTCCTAATCAAGGAACCAACAAACTTGAAAGTGAAGCCTCACCACAATACTTTAATGTTGTTTACTTACAAGTTGGTCTTTTCTTGGCATCAGCTTTTCACATAGTCACAAATTTAACCATGGTACATGAGAAGGGTTACAAAGATGATCTACACTCTACTTTTCAAATGTAAGATTACTCTATATAACACTAAGTAGAAGAACAATTGGTATCACCTGCTTACTCAACACTTAATATTTTATTTTAAACTTATTAACAAAGTTATTATGATTGAATTTTATCATGCATCACTTGTGTGCTTGCATAAAGGGAAACAAAGTAGTGAAAATATTCCCTCAATTTCCTCAAAACAAGGCCACTTTTTCCCCAGAAAACTAGAATATTTTTGTACCTTTCTGTCAACTGTAACTTTTCACAGGAATATAGTTCCTATGACTAAGTGTTTACATATACCTTGTTGATTATAGCAATATTGTACTTAACAAAACGAAAGTAATTTGGTTAATAATTCAATTAAACGAATTACATCACAGTCCATATTACATTATTAGTGTGCAGTCACTGAAGAAAAATTGAAGTTGAAACAAATCCCATGTTAAGCTACAAAGAAAAAAAAAAAAAAAACCAAAACAACAACAACAAAAAACAAAGATGTATCTAACATAGCACTTTATAGAACATAGACCAAAACAAACAAGAGAATATTAGGTACAGATGTAAATAAGCACTCATGCTTGTGTATTATATAACTTCAGGGACTCCATTTACACATGGGACACAGTTACAGTACGCCAGTCATATGCTTGTGCAATTCTTTCCAACTTTGATTCTTAGTATTCAGATGGTGCTCTTAAATACCGAGTCATTTCTCCAGCCCCTATTTTTACTTTTTAGAGCAATCTTCAGGGTGATTTCCACACAGCTATCTTCATTTACACGGTCCTCAACAGTCAATAAGGTTCTCATTACATACCCTTGTTGTTTTTTAAGCAAAATCCCAAACTTCCAATTTTTACCAATAAGCTTGAGGAATCAGATGCACGGGTGAAAGCCGTCTAGACCAGAGAGGCAGAGAAAGCACCCAGCTGACTATTCAACTGACATTCCATTTGGAAAAAAAGGGCCTTTTCCTTCTTCATGTCTTAAAAATCCTTCAAACTGAATGTGCCTTTCTACTTCCTGTGCATCTCTCTATCCATCCTCTGGACTTCCTCCTACACTCTTATAGTGTTTTCCTATGTTCACTTCCTGTCAGTTGGTTGTTTGCTTGCCTCTTGACCTACGTAGGGTTACCTTTATTTAATCCTGTTTACAGAAATCTCTTAAGTGTGCTAGGACTGAGCCATACCACAACCATCTGTTTACAATAAACAGAAAGTTCTTGGATTAAGGGTGTGTGCTAGGACTGACCCACACAAACTAGGAACAGATTTTTCTTGTACACAATTTCTGGGTTCACAGTGTGATCAAATATCCCGCAACCTACGCTTTCCAATCCTAGCTGTCCCTTATTAATGATAGTCATTCTGACTGGATATGGTATGAATTTTGTACTTTTCCTCTCTAAGCCTGTAAAATACGACATCGGAATTTTGTAAGGCATTACATTATATCTTTAATTTTGAAAGTTACT
This sequence comes from Acomys percivali, assembly GCA_907169655.1. Taxonomy (NCBI): domain Eukaryota; kingdom Metazoa; phylum Chordata; class Mammalia; order Rodentia; family Muridae; genus Acomys; species Acomys percivali. The sequence goes on from OU015750.1 coordinate 28,168,881, forward strand.
TCTATGGTATTTTACATTTATTGACTTACAAAGTTGAACCAACTTTGCCTTTCACAGATGAAGCTTCCTTGTTTTTAAGTTATAAATTATTAATTGTCTTATATTTTTTACTATTGAAATGTTGGGGGAAATGCAAATCCAAATTATTTTGAGTTCAAAATATTGGTAAACCAGCAGAGAAAACTCACAACACCAACTATTCATTTGGCCTTGGAACTGCAACAAAGACATATACAATACAGTTGTGATTCGAGAGCCTTGAAGACCAGGAGCTAGGGGACTGGCCGTCCAGAGCTGTTAACAATCAAATGAGAGCAATAATCAAAGCTTATTATTTTAAAACGAAACAAGTGACTAAAGAACTCAGCATAGGCCATTAGCAGTAAGTAGGTGGTGGTGCTGCATGAACAAAAAACAATAAAACCCTTCTGAACCTTCATTTCCTCTTACTCTATGTAACAACAGATTATGATGTGCTGACAAATGGCTTTTGAATCCCACTGCATCTGAGATGTTCAGCAAACTGATGAGTTGCACTAAAAAAAACCTCACATGCCTGAAGCCAGCAGATGAACAGAAATGGTTCAACTCTTCCCTCAAAATGCTTAACTACACATGATATAACCAACACTTCAAAATTGAATGAATTACCAAGATCATTATTTAATATCTTATCTTTTGTCAACTTAACCACTTCTTCAAATACTCTGCAACTTTTTGCAGGGAATACATTTCTATAACCAAGGAGATGAAGAAAATACATTCTGAGAATTGCTGAATCTGGAAGGAAATCATTAAAAGAAAAAACAAACTAAAAATGTTGTCAAGGTTGTATGGGAAATGGAAACCCTCACATACTGTTGTTGGAAATATAAATCAGTACAACCACTTCAGAAACATGAGGGTCTTCAAGAAACTAAACTAGGATTTGCTATATGATTTCACAGTTACTTCTTGAAGGAATCAAGAAAGACTTGCACATCTACATTGAACAAGACAGACAAGTTATACAATTACCCTATACAATTCCTATAAATAATGAAGAACTCATATAAATGTGTTTATAAAACTAAGTCATAAGGAAAGTTAGTTTGTCTGCAAGAAACTGAAACTGGAGAGACCATAAATTAAATTGAAAGTATGTCCCATCTATAAAAATATCACAAACTCTCTCATATGTGAAACCTAGATTTATAAAGTAGAAAAAAGGACTTACTTGAGAAGAGGGAAGGGACCAAGGGGATAAATATATTCAAAGTTAATTATACAAATATGAAAATGTCGTAGAAACCCATTATTTTATATACTATATGTCAATACAAATAAAAATAGTATTTGAAGTATAATTTTTTCTTTTTCTTTTCATTTTTTGGGACAGGGCTTCTCTCTATAGACTCACAGAAATCTGGCCTCTGCCTCCCAAGTGCTGGGATTAAAATTGTGCACTGCTGCCACGACCTGGCTTAAGAAGAAATTTCTAATTAAATTATCTGTTTACTGTAAGACGAAGAGTTTAAAGTACTAACTAGTATATAAGAGAAATACACTAACAACTATTAAGTTTTCTTCATAAGATAAAGCAAGTTGTTAAGTAGTTACTAATATTTGCTATATGAATGTGTACTAATACATTCATGAAAACAAATTATGCAACTTTTAAAAACCATGGCACTTTTGAAAGGAAGAAACCTCCATGCCTTGCTTTTACACTGATGACAGAGATTTGAAATTAGGTTCTCATGTTTGTAGGGTAAGCACTTTTCCCAATAAGCCATCTTTCCAGCTCCAAAAACCTGATTTTCTCCCCCTACCCTCACTCCAATTCTTGTCTTTTCATTAACTCCTGCACAACTCCTTGTCTTTTGGTTTGTTGAAGCAGTAAGCCAGACAGCCCTTGCCACAGTGATGTCTGTCAAAGTGACTGACCATGAAATCTCCAGCACCACTTTCATCAGGACACTCTCAACCAAGGCAACTAATTGTACATTTTCATCCCCCTCACAGTATTCTGCACAGCAAACAACCTTCCTCTTATGCTCACTCTTCTTGGCAGCGGTGTAAGACTTCTTCCTTTTCTCTGCACCATCACCAAGTCTCTACCCAGGATGGAGGGTGGACTCCTTGTGAATGCTGTGGTCAGGCAGTGTGGGGTCTTCCAACTGCTTGCCCGCAAAGAGCAGCCTTTGCTGACCAAGAGGATTTCCCTCCTTATCCTGGATCTTGGTTTTGACATTTTCTACAGCAGCTGAGGGTTAAACCTCAAGGGTGATACTCTTCCCCATAGGGGTCTTTGTGAAAATCTGCATCTTGGCAGACATTCTATCACCCTACCGGAATGAAAAGCCAAAAACCTGTTAAGAAGGCACCATATCTCATAATAGATAGTTATGAACCAGTATGTAGTTGCTAGGAATTGTACTCAGGACCTTTGGGAGAGCAACCAGCGTTCTTAACCTCTGAGCCATATCTCCAAACCCCAAAATTATGTTTTAAAGAGCAGTCTCAACATTTGGCATGGAAAACTAAGAATTGGTTTAGCAAATAATAAAAAAGGATCAATGCAGCATGTTGATGAAACATAAGTACAAACAGGGGTTTAAACAGTACTTACTGCACCAGATGCTGCACCTAAAAAACAAAGTATTTACAGTGGTAAGTAATGAGTTGTCCCATATGGCCTGTCTGTTTGCTTCCTAGTCCACAAATAAAACATCTAAGCATAAAACTTTTTCAGAACTTGAACTTTCAATCTCCAAAGTTAACTGTCAGCTGCCAAATAAGAAACACTCATCTTGTTTTCTGACTATTCCAGGTGTCAATCTCACCTAAATTCCTTTCTTTGTTATATAAACTGCGATAGTTCAACAATGCCTCTGTTCTCAAACCCTTGCCAAACACAGTTACTTTGATCCTATGTATGTACTATTGTATAACACATGAGATACCACATACTCCTGCTTAAAATTTAAATTACAACTAATTTTTTAAAAAGTGGTTCCTCAATTGTACTACTCACATTTCAAATCCCAAGTTACATGTGGCTAGTAAAACTGTATTAGATAGTAAGTATAGGACACAGACATGCACACACATGTGTATCCCTTTATGACGTAAAGGATTTTCTGGTGCTAGTGACAAAGCTCATGCAAATAATATCTAAGTTTAGAAACTAGTCAACTTAAAATAAGTAAAAACAGAAGCCCAAGAAGAGCAAATACTTTATATCTAGCAAGTAGAGCTATTACCCTTTTCTATGTTCCCTAAGTAGAAATACTGCATTGTGTAAGTATACTTTGAGCTCTGATTATATTGACAAGATTGTTAAAGAATGAAATTCCAATCTAATGTTCTAATATATAAATTCTAAGTATTTAATAATATTACAACATTTAGACGATTATGAGTAGCAAACACTATTCACATAATAAATTTTACTTAAGGATTCAATTATAAATGTTTTCTATTATCAGATATTGAGAAAATATTAAGAACCAATCATAAAGATGAGTTTTAAAAAAACTAATTTTTATGTGCATGAGTGGTTTGCCAGCATGTATGCATGTGTAGCACATGCATGCCTGGTGCCTGAGAAGGACAAAAGAAGGCATCAGATCCCCTGGAACTGGAACTACAAGTGGTTGTTAACCAAGTGAGAGCGGGGAATGGATGCCAGGTCCTCCGAGAAAACATTTAAGTGCTCTTAGTTAAATCATCTATTCAGCCCCAGGTACCACTTTCATTGTTAGACTTGTTATACTATGGCTATAACTTTGCAAATGAAGTCCACCATACACTGTAGACATACCTGCTGCTACATCCATACTATTTACTCCAGGCTGAAAGAAGAGAAAATAAATTACTAACATTCAAATCATTCACACTACATTTTATACACACAATGGAAATCAGTTTTATGGGTAATCTGTAAGCCACTAACTCTAGTGGTTTTAACTCTCAGGCTTGCTGTACATTTCAACCATTTCAACAATCAACAAAGTTGGAATGTAACTTAATCACTTGAAGACATTGCCCGGCTATCAACTGTATGCAGAACTACAACCTTTCCCTCTCAATTCTGGAGTCTACAAAGCTCGAAAATTTTTTTTTTATTAATTAAGCAATAAAACTTACCAATACTAATATACTAGAAATAGGGCCTCATAGACCTGAGGATATTTTTGTAACGAAGTGTATGCAAATGTTAATAGTTTGACTAAAACACTAAAAACTTACTACTTTAAATAACTATGTCACACCTGTTCATTAAAACCAATGGGCTCTGGGCTGGGGAGATGGCTCAGAGGTTTAAGAGCGCCGCCTGCTCTCCCAAAAGTCCTGAGTTCAATTCCCAGCAACCACATGGTGGCTCACAACCATCTGTAATGTTATCTGATGCCCTCTTCTGGCCTACAGGTATACATGCAGTCAGAGCACTGTATACATAGTAAGTAAACAAACAAACAAACAACAACAAAACAAAACAAACAAAAAACAACCAATGGGCTCTCAGGAAATAAACATGCTTTATTTAATATCATAGTTATTTATGTATTACCAAATCACTACCTAAGTGTGACAATAAGTCTTTATTCAAGAACATTGAGTTAATTTGTGACAGCTGAAGTTTCAATAAAATGGGAGTTTTAAAATCAAGTCTTCTCATTTTAAATAGAACATCAATTTTTAATAGCATCTAATAATTAAAATGTCACCTTTGAAAATATTACAAGACTACTAACATGGCTTTCCCTCACAAACTGTTTAAGTGACTTGTTTATTACAGAATTAATTTAATCACTGAACACGTATATATGTTGCAACGTGATGCTCCATTATAATTTCCATGTTATACTCTAATTTTGGGGTGGCCTATAAAGTACATGCACACTATTATTCATATATGAAAGTAATCAAAACCCAGAAAAATAATTTTCATAAGATTACTAACCGGTAAGGCCGGTTGCATGGAAGCCTGAGACATATGAGACATCATCATTCCTGACATTACTGAAGACATCATTCCAGGCATCTAAAATAAAAGTTAAAAAACAGTTACCATGGAAGATCCAAATTCTGTACAGGACTGTAAGTGTCACACAGCTTAAACTATGCTACTGTATCGTATGCTTAGTAAGTGCTTGTTGAATGAATGAAGTATTCTATCACAATCCTGTTCCAAGACTTACACCGTAATTCATATGTACGGTAAAAAATATTATAATTAATTTAGAAGAACAGATTGTTGTATTATTCTAACTCTAACTTAAAACTACTTATTTCCTTTTAGTTTTCATTGGATATTGTTTCTTCTTTCTTTGGAACAAGAGACTGTAAGACAAAAAAATCTTAGTATTTTCTTAATCTGTACTGAATAAATTTTACAGTAGTCCGATCCTTTTCAAAAGCTTTGATCAAAGGTGCTTAAAATCTAAACACTGACTTAAAATGTACATAAATAAAAGCCATTTAATCATAAGTATAGAAAAGTACATAAATACCTGGATATACTTGTTTGAGAATTTATTTTAGTCTACTAACAGCTGCAATTAAAATCTGAGTAAGTACTAAGCATGAATAAAAATTATCAAAATTTACTTTCTAAAGGATTTGATCAAACATTCATCTGTTACATAAAATACAGTTCCATATTAGAATTCTGACTTTAACATATTAAGAATAAATCTATGAAACTTGTACGGTGACAAAAGTTGCAATAATCACAGGTACTAGGACAAGGAAACTGGTTATTCAAGTTTCAAAATAAACGAACAAGTTACAAAACATGAACAGAAAAATATAAGCACATTGATCAACAGGAAAATATAAAATTATGTAAGAATAGCTATGTTCAGTTTGATTACTTGCGAAAACTGAAAGTGAAATGGGCTGGAATACCTGCAGACTAGCATGGGGTGAACAGATTTTAAAATGCTAAAAATCATTTAAGCTACTGGGCAGAAATTATGGTTAGAAGAATGTGATAGAGTACTTGGAACACACGATCAAAATACTTTATAAAAAGTACAAGATTTGAAAACAAGCATGGACACCTCCAAAACTTAACTAAGATTAAAAAAATAACATACACGTTAAGGAAAAAAAAAAAAAAAAGACAAGCAAGGAATAATTATGCTTGTTTCCAAAACTATCTATCCTTCAACTGTGTTTTAGGAAACAACAGTAAATCAAACAAGTAACTTGCCATGAGAAAGCCACTCTAAGAGCACAGTGGGAAAGTCTAAAATGGCCTATGAAACAAATAAAAAATTGGTAGTGCATTCCAAACTAGAATCCTAAGATCATTTCAGAAGTAGAAGTTTAAAAACCTAAATGAAAAACAGTAATTTCTCCTAAGGGGGAGAAAAAGTACTTTAAAAATTTCTCTGGTGCCTCATTTTTGACCATGTCCTCTGGATGGGGAGACCTGGTGGCACTCAGAGGAAGGATAGCAGGTTACCAAGAAGAGACTTGATACCCTATGAGCATATAAGTCCCCCCCTCAGGCACAGTCATAGGGGAAGGGAGTAAGGGGAAAATGGGAGGGGAGAAATGGGAGGATACAAGGGATGGGATAACCACTGAGATGTAACAAGAATAAATTATTTAAAAAAATAAATTAATAAAAAAAAAAGAAAAAATTTTTCTCAAATTTTAAAACACTTCAAAATTGTTCACTGGTGTGGAAATCAGTTATGGTTAGAAAGTGAGATGTGATAGAAAATGCAAAGCCACAGTCTTCTACAGCATTTTTCCTAAGTCCTGGCAGGTCCAGTTTAACTTCATATGCTTTACCTGACAAACTCAATTGTAAATGTTAAAATTTTTATATAACTAAATAGTCTAAAACTGAAACTAATGGTATGAATAGGAAACTAAAGAAAGATCTATTTTCCTGAGCCCCCATTATCTACTTAGGAAATGTTACCAATCATTGCTATTATTCTAAATACAAAACATAGAAGCACATTTTACATTTGCGATCTTTGAAAGCAATGGATTTAGTTATCCTAGTTACTTGGCAACACCCCCAATTTGAGACAAACGAAATCTGAGACTAATGAATATATTCCTTTTGCTGTTTTAACATCAGTGTTAATGAAAGTGAATCCAGGGTATAAATTTAAAGTAAAGTGGATTGTGTTTTAAATCCTCAGGAGTGATTTAGTCTTCTTTTCCCCAAACAAAAACTGGGGTCGCCAAGTTTCTTTATTGTCTTTGGCACGGTATGTTAAAATTTTCTTGCTTCACATACAGTGTATAGCCAGCTCTAATTGTAAAGTCTTTTAGATTCCTATTTGCCACCCCCCCCATTGTTAATAAACCTTTAAGTTAAAAGAAAAATGACCTGCTTAAAAAGGAAATATTCTTAGCTTAATTGCTACGATAATGTCACAACAATTTCATAAACTTATTATTTTCTAAGCACAAAGGGCCATTCACATTGTCTTAATGTGACCTATACTATAAAATCAAAACAGTTACTTTTTACAAATTTCCATTTCTATTTCTTTGGCCAATATATAAAGTACTGTAATAACTACAACTTTTAGTTATTAAGACCAGAGACAGAGTGTTTTAGTTAAAGAAAACACTGAGGAGTAATAGACAGAGTGCTCTTAACTGCTCAGTCATCTGTCCAGCCCTGCAGTAGGAGGAGTTTAAAGCCAGCTAGTAAGATATTTAAGCTAGGTATGGTGGGTGACACTCTTAATAAATTTCTGTTACTACACTACTGGCTGAAGAAGAAAAACCAAAAGCTCAAGATCAGCAACAAGATCTTGACTAGAAATAAAAATAGGACGGCAGATGTACTATCAACACTAGAGCACTTGTCTAGTGGTGCATGAGGCCTTGCACTCAGTGTGGGGTACTGGAGGGAGAAGAGATATTTGAAGAAACACAAATTTGAGGATAATGATCAACAAGTAAAAATGAGTGCCCATCACACAACCTATTCTGGTGCTCTTAGCTCCTAGAAAGTTTGTCTTATTTAGCACTTTATGTACTTTTAAAATAAAAATAGTAATAAAACAGCATTAGCGCTACAGAAGTTGGACAAAGGGCTGCAGAGATAGCTCAGCAGTTAAGAGCACTGACCAATCTTCCAGAACTCTGGTTCTATTCCCAGTACCTATATGGAGCCTCACAATCATCTGTAACTCCAGCCATAGGGGATGTGATACCCCATCTCAAAATAGCAAAAGTAAATTACAAACGAAACAGACTATAATGTAAAGTCAACATATTTTTCATTAAATGTTTCTATAAAAGGTAAATAATTTTTATAATTTCTTAACATGTAGAAAACATGTATTAAGACAACTCCTAGTTTTTAAAAGTAGTTCATTAAATACAACCTACAGAATTTAGAAATTCTAAAGTCAATAAAGTAGTCCCTTCCACCTTTTATCACATCTGGATTCATATCCCAGCTTCAGTAACCTATGGTCAGTGTGGGTATGAAAATATTACACGAAAGCTTTAGAAGCAAATTCATGAGTTTTTAACTTATGGTTTTTTGTTTTGTGTGTGTGTGTGTGTGTGTGTGTGTGTATACATACCACAACTGTAGTCCCCTCCAACCAGTCTTGCTTATTAGATCTACCTTTGAGGTATTGCAATGTGTGTGTGCACAAGTTCAAGTAATCTTCATTTTTCTTAATAATGGCTCCAAACCTTAAGTATAGTAGTGATACAAAGGAAGTACCAGGGAACAAAACTTCCAAGGATAAACTCTAGCATTAAAAACACAGCAGGGCATTTTGGGAGAAAAGCAAACATGTACTTATGGTTTGGTTTTAGGAATCCACGGGAAATCCTAGAAAACTTTATAGGTACCCTTCATGCTCTGAGGCAGTTAATTCAATTGACTACACAATTTTATACATTTTTTTCCCCCTGAGACAGGATTTCTGTGTAGCCTTGGCTGTCCTGAACTCACTTTGTAGTCCAAGGTGGCCTCAAACTCAGAGATCTGCCTGCCTCCGGAAATTAAAGGGATGTGCCACCACCACCTGGCTTTATTTTGTAATTTTATATAGAGAAGCAGCCTAGCAATGCTATAAAGTCAGACTAGCAGAATTCCTACCCTAGCTTGACTACTTAAACAGTTTTGGAATCTTGAGATGCTTATGACACTGACCTCTCTGGACCTCAATTTCCCATCAACAGTAAAGAATATTACCTGACAAGACTTATTGTAGGATATCAAATGCAATAAAAAATGCAAGGCAATTATAATAGTGCTCGACTAAAACTACTAGATAAGATAGCTCACAGTATTCACACCCAATGGATAACAAAATCTCAAAATGTTTATCTCATGTAAAATGGAGACATATTTATATAATCTATGCATACCCCTGGTAAATTTTAAATCATATCTAGGCTTCTTAGACTACCATATAAATATTATATGCTACCTAGTTATCATATTGCAAAAATGCCTAAACACATACAGTATAGACCCAAATCTTTCTCTAAATATTTTTTACTTATCCATGATTGAATCCATGTGTAGTACCTGAAAACAAGAAAGACTAACCAATAATACTTTATTAGTTTTTTTTGTTTGCTTTTTGTTTTTCCTGAGACGGGGTTTCTCTGTGTAACAGCCCTGGCTGTCCTAGACTCATTTTGTAGGCCAGTCTGGCCCAGAATTCACAAAGATTTGCCTGGCTCTGCCTCCCAAGTGCTGGGATTACAGCCATGCAGCATCCTGGCCTGGCAAATTATTACTTTCAACAGAATCAATATATGTAAGAAGAAGTCAATCTCAGATTAAGGATTGCATTTAATGCTGGCTCTACAATGTTAGTATACAATTCATTTAACTCTCTAGACCATCCAATTACTAAATATAACCTCAACAAATAGAGTCAACTCAGTTTTCAGACATGAGGATTAAATTCAATAAGGTATATGAATTTCTCAAAGCTTATACAAAAGCAAAGATAGAGAATTATAACCTTTCACAACAGATTATGCAATATAAATTTAGAAGTATAGTACAATGAAAATGAGTACAAGTGTTTTTTTTAAATTCAAGAAAGATCTAAATTCAACTAGAGAAACATAGAAAATAGTGGTTCTTCTTAAGTTTTATAGAATTAAGGACTTTAAATTTTATTCTATAAATGTCATCTAAAGCCATCTTTGGGACACAAGACCACTCTTAATTTCCCTTTCGTGTTCTTCAAGCTAGATTCATTATTACATCCATCTAAATCTTTTTTATTAAGTACTAAAAGGTAACATTAAATATGGCATGCTTCACCTAACAGCAGACACATTCACTGATTAAATAATGTATACATACAGAAACTCAGATGATAAAAGTCAGTCAGTTACTGGATACAGCCTTATCGTTTACCAAGAGGCCTAATGAACACAAGATGTATGAGGCTACTGCCATCTAACATGAATTATTTTATTACAATGACTTTGTTTTTGTAAGTACATTCTAAACCAATAAAAAGGACAGAATAGTAAACACACAGCCTGACATACAGTCTATAAGTACACAAATCCACAATAGAGTTTATTGGTACCATTACTAACTCAAGTATTATGCATTATAAATGACTTGTGTGAGATTGTCTTTAATGACTGGCACAGTTGTACATTACCATTAACACAGGAACAGTATTTTGTGCTATGACCACAGGATGGCTATGTCACTGGGCCATTACTATAGGAAAACTATAACACAAAACATTTGGATATCTAAATATAGAAAGTATATAGTAAAAAAAATACCAGGTAATAAAAATTTTCATCTCCACTGTAATCTTATGAGACTACTATCATACATGCAGCCATTAAGTTGATTGAAACATTATTATGAAGCACATAGAAATTAATAAAGTCTAATTCACTAGAGCAGCAACCTTTCCAGACTATATTATGAAATATGCAATTCCAAACCCATGCTGTCAAAAGGAACTTAAGGTTCTGAAGACCAGGATCTAATGAATGATTCTGTTTATACTGTAGTAAGAATTTTCATTTAAAAAAGAAATCAAAGTTTAAGATAAACCATACAAAAATTTTATTTAAATGAAAAATTAGAGCCATAGATACAGCAAACGGTATTTCAACCCAGGACAGCACTCAACTGCCTAACAGCACCAAACTCATTTTAAGCATACTAAGAAATAGATTTGAGCCCATCAATGCAAATATAAAATCTTTATTAACTGCTACTTAGAATTAAACATTGATGTTTAATTACCATTGATGTGTGTGGAAATTGAGTAGAGGGTAAAAAAAAAATGTCTATGACATTTCCAAGAGCCCAGGAATATTCTGACACTCTCAATATAGCTAGCCATTCCACACATGATGGGAGGCTTATCACATTTACACAAAGAACATTCATAAGAAACACAGATGTCTACTGATAAAAAGAAATCTGAAGGTATAAGATAACCAAACAAAAAACTACGGACAACTTCAACAAGAGGACATAATCTACCCATTCGCACTAGTGTACATCTCTATTAGGAAGTTTTTACTAAGTGTTGATAGTATTTATGGTCGGGAGGCTACTAGGGAAACAAGGTGGGGCAGACAAACACTCAGCAGCAGTTTAAAAATGTTCCTTTAAAGACTTCCCAATAGCAGTATTTTGTACGTCTCAAAAAGGGAGTGATACCGTCCATTCTATGAGACTGAGATAGTCTTCTTAGGTCATTCTAAACATTAATAGTTAAAAACATTATTGTAGCCCAAGTTTTGAGTGAGTAAATATTTAAATGAGTTACCTTGTAATAGTAGCTGAAATAATCACAACTGTAGTCTTACTAGTAAAGCTTGTCAAAATCTAACCACAATATAAAAGTGAAGACATTGCCCTAGGTTAATGTTCTTTATAAAGAAAAATATTTGCTTGAGAGAAGTAAATGCATAAAAACTACCTAGACATGTGAATTTCAAGTAGATAACCTGAAAAATACCATGTGTCTTTTAATGACTGGCTAATAGTAAAAATAAAACAACGTATCTTACCAGTAAAATAAATTTAAATACTAAAACACTGATTATCTACAAAAGCCCTCTATTTCAGCCCCTCCCTCCCAGCAGGGTTTCTCTGTTGGCCTTGAACTCAAGAGGTCCACCTGCCTCTGCCTGGGATTAAAGGCATGTGCCATACAAATCCCTCTGTATGTTGTAAAGAGTATAAGGCGAGATTTCCTCCTCAATGGCATGACTCAGCTAGAAATACATGTGCCTATCATTATCAAAAAAACCCTATTGATATGTGTATGTATATATATTTATATATATTCCCCCAAATTATTTCATTTTATCTGTTTTTGCTAAATGCAAAAGCAATAATGATTCAGATAAAAGCAGAGACAATGTAAAGTCACAAGTAATCTTTAGAGACACCTCTATCAGCTACATTTTGTTCAGCTTACTTTGTAGGAAATAGTAGCTATTCATTTCATTCATTCAACAAGTATTACTGAGCACTCACAACGCACCAAGAACTGTGCTCAGCCCCAACAATTCGTAAAAAGAACCTAGTTCTTGCTAAGCTCTAAGAGCTTATAACCTATTACTTGTTTTGAAAATAGCAAATCAGAAAACATTGAGGATAAAACAAAAGAAGAAAATGTCATTAAGTGCCAATAAAACAGTAAAAATTCCAAACATTGAATAGGTGTTAAATAATTTAGAGAGGAGGTAAACATTGTTCAAATTATTTGAGGAAATAATTTAGGCAAGCAAAGATGTCATGGTGACAGTGATCTTGGAAGCAGTAGTGTAAGCTTACAGTCAAGAGCCAATGTAACTATTTAAGGCATCAAGAAAAGATTAGTATGAGCTCATATTAGGGATTATAAAAACATGCATCTCTGAATGTTGCTTTGATATGTATTACAGAATATCTTTCAAAACTTAATCTGTGGAATTTAGATACTAGGCTACAGATACAGAACATTGGCAATTCTTAAGCAAAGAAATACATTTTACTTTTTATTTTTTTGATAGGAGACAGAAGCAGCCTTGAAGCAAGAAAACCAGGTCAAAAAACAGTTGAGTACTAAAGGCATGGGAATGGAACAATCTGGGCTGTTACAGACCTATAAGTCTGTTTTAGTATTAAAATAAGAGAATCACATTATTTTGTGAGACGTAATTATTAACTAATATATTATCAATAACTCACTCCAAACCTGATTAATTAGATAGCATTTTATTTCCTTATTAATCCATAAAGTCTGAATTTGAACAACAAGCTGTTAACTCTGAAAAAGTGCTCAAGATTTAACTTCATTCTTAAAGAGGAGGAAAATTAACACTCAAGGAAAAGTGGAACCAGTTTGTAGGACTCTGTTGGGCAAAGGCAAAAATCAGCTGATAAAGAAAAACAGAATTTAATGTTCTTGGCATTAAAAAGCACAAACAAAAAGAAAGAAAACTTTAAAGACAAAACATGGGGGCTGGAGAGATGGCTCAGTGGTTAAGAGCACTGACTGCTCTTCCAGAGGTCCTGAGTTCAATTCCCAGCAACCACATGGTGGCTCACAACCATCTATAATGTGATCTGATATACTGTAAAAATAAATAAATAAAAAAAAAAAAAAAAAAAAAGAGAGAGAGAGAGAAACAAAACATGTTGTATTCTAATAAATATGGAGGAAGACAACCTTATATATGGTCATATTTTACTGGAAAGTTTTGAATGTTGCTACTATGCAGAAAAAATTCAGTAAATACTTAAGAAAAAAAAGGCCACCTCCAAAAACTACAAAACAACAACAAAAAAATTTCAATACTTAAAAACATAACAAACAACAAAAAACCACACAAACCCACAATTCCTCCAAAAACAACTACTTATATCACATATGGTTTAAAGTTCATTTATTTGTAAGGTCCCTTTCAGCAGTATAATATTATAATTCTGTAACTGATAAGCATGACTTTCTGCAAAAGGAAGGTGCATCAGGAGGTGACTGAGAAAATTTGAAGGACATTATGATTAAGTTACACTTGCTATTTCTAGGCATTCCCTAATAGACTCAGCCTGAAGTGGAGAAACTGGCATTCTAGTTTTTCTTGTAATTACGGTAGAACTCTGAATACATCACTTCTTGAAGTAGCTAGCTGTATTTCAGCTTTGCAAACCTGGCCTTAACCCTAAATCATTATTTTCTAGTCTGCTCACTGTTTCATAAACAAGCATTAAAATGTCTTGCCATATGCAGTAACATTTCAAAGACCACAATCATTCACCAAATACGGACTTTGGCTGGTCTAAGCAAGGTAACTTAAATGTGGTCAACAAAGCAGATATCTGACAGAAGAGTGACCTTTCTAGGACCTTGGTGCATATCAAAATCCAGATGCTAAGTCCCTTGCAGAAAAAATATATATATATATATATATTCATATACCCTATGGACATCCCATAAAATTTAAATCATACCTAGATTACTTATATACCTAGCATGATATTCAAGCTCTCTATGTAAGTAACTATATAGCTATTTCATTGGTTGCATAAGGAATATGACAAGGCAAAAAAAATCTTTGTGGTCTAGAAAAAGGTAATTTATTTTTGATGTACTATAGGCTCACAGTTAGTTAAAACAATGGACACAGAACTCTGCAGTAACAGAGTCAACTATTTTTGAAGATTACACAGCCCTTAGTCCTAAAGCCTGAACAACTCTGTAGTAAGCTATAAAAAAGGCAGATGCATTTGCTGCCATGAATGACACAGGCACCTGCTTCTCATTACAGTTACTGTCTGTCACTGACTCTGAGCATATGCAAACAGAAGAAATAATGTAGGAAAATGATCACTTCATCGTTAAGAGAACATTCAGAGCTTCAAGAAAGATTCCTAGAACACTGAAGGATTCAGTTTATCACACTTTCCCAGTTTCCTAAGCTGACAAAGGTTATCTGGCTTTACCATATGTTAGGTCCGTATCTGACAGGGAGGAAGGGGACACGAGATAATGATCTAATTGTGAGGAAACAATGACAATTCTCTTGAGACTTTCAGAGCAGGTCTCCTAAAATATTCATTCATTATCCTCATAGAGGGAGAAAGAATTCTAAACGTTTAAAAAGGTGAACTTAATGGTGCATAGAACATATTGGACTAGAAAAAAAGAGTAGAAAACCCTGAAGCAAAATTCGGAATATCTGAAGTATATAAGTAGCAAGTAAACTTATTAGGAAAGTGGTCACTGGCGCAGCTAACGAGAAGGGGCCATAAAAACAAACTGTGACCAGCATATGCCAATTACTTTTAAAAAAATAAAATAAAATCTGCATTGTACTGAAAATGACTAGCTGGCACCTCAGGTTTGCTAGTGCAACAGCACCATTCCAGCAAGGGTAAGCAGGACAACCCCTTGCAAAACTTACCTTGATTGGCCCAATGGAAACAGAAGGCCCCAGAAAAGAGAGAAGCATCTGGCAGTAGCAAATTGTTTTATTTTATCTTTCTGTGGAAAGAAACTAATTTTAAATAAGAACCAGAGCATTTAAAGAATAAATATTTTTTTAAAGCTCATTATCTAGTTAGAGCAGCTTTACCAAGAAAACAAGAAGGGCTTTGTGCTGCTTTGAGATGGAAAAATACAGAAGAAGAATCAGAGTTGTCTCTGCATCTCCTAGGGAGCTTTAAGGTATTGCTATTCTAGAGTAACAGAGCCAGAGTCTTTTATATAAGGAACTCCTGCAGGCAGAATCTTTTCAGTCTGGTGCCTTTGAACCAAAATGTTTACACAAAATTAAGGGCTATATTCCAAATATAAAAGAAAAGCACTTGACATTGAGCCAGTCTACTCTTACAGTGAAATAAAAAGAGAAACCCAACAAGCTCCTGTTTCCACTGAAATTTCACCAATAATTTAGTCTTCATTGCTTCAATCACTATCAAACTCAACAGTAGTCATTAGCAAAAGAAAATATACAACTGGCTTTCTGAAACATTTTGCTAATGGAAATTTTTCATGACTTATCAAGACATCCAATTGAAATAATCCAGCCCACCCAAGGATCTGTGTATTATAGAGCCTAGCGCAGGACACAACTGTTCATGGAACTGAAGCTCTTGTCTTTTTTTCAACACTTCTCTATAAATTCCGTCTACCAGTGTCACTGAGTCAGCGCAAAATCTTTTCATCCAAGTCACTCCCATAAAATGTCCATTTATGATTTGTGCTAGAGATGCAAGGAGCAGCACACAGTAGGAGTGCAGAAGCAATAGTCATTTTAAAAATTAAGGCGAAAAGGAGCCACCTATTGGGCACTGTCCACGAAGAGTACGTATTAGAGCAGAAAATCCCTCCACACCCCAAACAAGAGGAAGATATTCCAAGAATAAAACTCATTCTAAATGAAAATCCTCAGTAATTACTATTTTTCTGATGCTATGCATTTACACAGTTCACCAAAATTGTCTTTTGACATATAGTTACTCTTAGACCATTAATAATTAAAATGCCTGAAAAAAAGCCACTAAGTTAAAAGAGCCTACACGTACACTGTTACTTTAAAAGTTGATTGTTCTCTATCTTGGAACTCATTCTACCAACCAGGCTGACCTTGAACTCAAAGAGATCCGCCTGTCTCTGCCTCCCGAGTGCTAGGATTAAAGGCGTGCCCCACCACGGCCTGGCTTAAAGACTTTTATAATCTTAATTTTGTTGAAGAAATCAGCAACTTTTAAAATACAGTCTTATTACATTCAAGATTTGGTTATAGCCATGATCAGTGCAATGCTTGGCTTGTTTAAATTGAGGTTGTGGATATAAACTAGGCTTTAAACACCTGCAAGTACAGGACTGACCTACATTTAAAAAATCCTGATACAGTCAAAGAAAAACAAGCAAGCCAAAGTAAACAAATGTATTCTTACTTGTCCCATTGGAGGCCCTCCCATAGGAGGCATCATCTGCGGCATCATTCCGTGAGGGACAGGAGGCATGTTTGCTCTCTGACCCATAGGGTGCATTCCCATTGGTGCATAATGCATGCCAGGATGCCCCATCTGAAAAAAAATAATGAGAAATGAGCAAGACACAGTAAATGTTTAACATGTCAGTTCAAAAAACAAACAAATAAAGACAATTGACCTGTAAGGCACAATTACTAGGCCAACGTGATTAAATTATTGGATTAGCATATACTATTATTAATCTTAAAACAATAGACACTAGAGTGGTTCTTATAGGGAGCCTGAGAATTACCGAAATATGTTAAAGCCATTAGTGGACCACAGACTCCTCTTCCATGTTTTAACCAACTGTTAAATGATTTGGCTAGACTTAGTGACTACGTATTGCATTTAAACTTAAAAACTGTTATGGTGATCTTTATACTTACAACCAGCTTCTATTACTTAAAATTACACTAATTTGGAAAAGTTTGGTGATAAAAACAGTGTGGGTACCCAAGAGTACTTCACTAAGAAAGAAATACACTAGCTCCCAAGTCAAATGTTCTAATAGAGTTAAAACACCAAACTGTCATTCTGTCCCAGAAACTAAATGCAAATAACAAATTCATCTGTTTGAAGGAGCTTCAGACCTAACACGTTCTTTCCGTTTGTATGGCCATTGTTCCTGGCCTGAAACTAAGTATCCGCTGCCAATCTTCCCAACAGAATCTCACCCACCCCCCAACCCTGCAAAAACACAACTACAATCTGGAGAAAACAAAACCACGGCAAGCCTATCTGTACGTCCTACAGACTTCACTAAGGGCTCCCTGCTAGGTACGAAGCAGCCTGCCGGGCTTCCGGCACCTTCCTACGGCATCTGCCTAGGCCCAGAGCGCTGGAACGTCCAAGGTCCCACCATCCTCCTTTGTGCATTCCCGCCCTCCGTTTCTCTCCCCTGGGACGCAGCCCACCATCTGGAGCTCTTCCTGGAATAATACTCTTCTCCTTTAGGAGAAAGCTTCCTGTTTCTCTGACTCGGTTTTTTTTTTTTTTTTTTTCATTGTGCCGCTTTCCCTTAACCCGCCGATCCCTTACCGAGGGCCGTCTCCTCAGGAAGCCGTCAGCAGAGACCCAAGAACTGGAGCACAGGTTTGAGCCGGACAATCTCCGCTCCCCGTCCCCGGGACCCCGCGAGGGAGGTTGGCTCTCCATTTCACTCACCATGAGGCCTCCACGCTCGGCGCCAGTCCCCGGCCTCATCGTCGGGCTCAGACTGCTCCGTCGGCGGCCACTGCCGCTACACATACCAACAAGAAGCGATCTGAGTGGCTGACGCCTGCCGGGGCCAAAGGGTAAAGGCTGCCCTGAGCTACGGGGCGGGATCAGCGGGGCCAATAAACTGACAGGCTTCCCTGCTGTCCAATCAGAGCGCGCTACCGACACGCAGCTCTGCGGCGATTCGCCCCCAGCCTCAGCCTCGCACGGCGTCGCCTGCATGGAGAGGGGAGGGGGGGGGACGGAGGAAGTTTCTGCGTCGAGTGCTCTGCCGGGAAAACTCTACCAACTTCCCCCAGGAAAGGGGACGCGGCCGGGACCCAGCTTCCCGGGCCTGGACCACCTCACCCCGCCAGGGGTGGGGTGGGGGCAGTGGCGTCCTGCCACCTTCGCCACCCCCTCCTCCCTTAGTTACGTTCGCCCCACAAACCTGAGGCCACCAAGGGTGGGGTGGGGGGCTGGGTAAGCGGAACCCGGCGTTAGCGGCCTAGCGCGCGGGCGCCGGTGCGCGCGCGCGGTTGGCGTGGGGAGGGGTCCTGCGCCCCCGGGATGGGGATATGGGGGAGACGGGGCGGGGCGGGGGGGGGGGTCTCGGCTCTGCGCGTGCCCGGTGCCGAGCGCGCGCGCCCGGGTGAAGGGAAGATGTGCGTACTGTTGCTGGCGGAGAGCTTTAGAAGCGGAGGTAACTCGCCCGAGGGAGGCAGCGATAGGCGGTTAGGAAGCCGCCGAGCTGAGCGGGACGCTGCTGTTAACGGGAGACGGACCAGAAAGGGCAGAATGAGTTAGGCACTGTGCATTCGTGGGCCACAGGCGCGCGCTCCCCGAAGAGGAGCTTCCGCCCCCCATGGCCGCGGGTGCACCCCCACGGCTCCACGCGCGGTGGTTGGACCCGCCGACGGCCGTCGCTGATTGGCTGTGGCCCGGAGGGGCGTGGTGGCGGTGGTGGTGAATGCTCTACCTCCGCGGGTCGCTCAGTTCTTTCCCGCCATGTCGTTTGCGGACGGTGCGAGGTCTACGGCCGCGCGAAGTCGCCGCCAGGTTACCCCAGGCCCTGGGACTCGGCCCGTGTATTCCGATTTCACTCACGGGGATAGCTGGGGTGAGGGCGAAGTCGACGAAGACGAGGGATGCGACCGAGTGGCCCGCGACTTGCGGGCAGAGTTCTCGGCCGGGGCGTTGTCGGAGCCCAAGAGGGCCCCGCTATTCCCTCGGGTCGGGGACGGTTCGCCGGTCCTGCGGGATAAGCGCAACGGCATCTTCGCGGCCGCTGCGGCCAGCCGAACGCTGGCTCGGCGGTGGCCCATCCAGGTCCTTTCCATTCTCTGTTCGCTGCTGTTTGCCGCCCTCCTTGCTTTCCTCCTCGCCATCGCCTACCTGATCGTTAAAGGTACTAAAGTCCAGGCCTTGCAAGTATCCAGAGTAAAGTCGAGCCAGTACATCACTCGTCCCCGTTCACAGTCTTCCTCCCAAAGCTTTCCCTCCTAACTGCATCTTTCTTGGCTCTTCCCCCTTTTGTCTTGTCTCCCAGGATGGAGATCCCTGCCCCATAATAACCGTTTAGAAAGGATCTTAGATTAAATCCACACTCTTAAATGTGGAACACACGAGTTGAAACATTAGCACGGTTATTTAATCGGAGCCCCTACTTTTAAAAGGATAATGAAAAGTACATTTTTAAAAAATAGGCTGTGTATGTTGTAAGGCTTATTCACAATGTTTAGAGGCGTACTCTGTAGGCACTTGTCTCTGAAGGACAAGGATTTCTCCCCCCGCATCCCGAATCTCACTCTTCTAGAAAAAATAGTTTTTTCTATTTTGTGCTTGTAACTAAGTAGCGTTATTGCAGGACAGAGTCTATTCTGTGTCAGAAATTGAGAGCTTGGCTAAATAGGAATGCTCTCAAAGACCACTTTTCCCTATTCACCCATTTGGATTTGTTGTATGGTTTAGTACTCACTAGAGTAAAAAGAGAAGTAGACGCCTCAAAAAAAAAGTATCTTGTATTAAAAGCATTTAACACTTTGTCACTCTTGTGTTACCTTTTCTAATTAAAATTAAATCTCTCCAGTTTTGCCTTATTCCCCCCCCAGCACCCCCCACCCCACCCCTAATGGGCTGCCGGTGAGCTCTTGAACAGGTTACCATTGTTTGATTTGATTTCTGGGGAAGACCGATTACTTCAATATATTATTGGCTGTTAACTCTGCTCTTAAAAGTTCGACTGCTATTGCTTCAAATCTCTGTCACACCTTTCACCAATTTTTCACTTAAGCCCAGATAGATTTGTCATGCACACAGTTTATTTTTCTTTTTGTAGCATAAAGTTAATATGCCCATAAGTAGAAGTTTATTGCAAAGGACATTGGTATTTTTGGAGAAAGAAGCAAGGAACTGAAGTCAAAATCTACTACTCCCTTAAGTTTCTTTTTAAGTTTCTTTTGTTCAAACTGTTCAACACAACCCAGGTGATAAACACTATTCTCGTGCTATGGCAGTTGACTTTTGTAAAAGTGTTTGCTTGCTTAAAGTAGCATAGGTAGTAAAACAGAAGTTGAACCTAGCTCTGACTCCAGGGTACTTTTGACAATTGAACAGTGTCTTCAACGAGTTTGAATATTCATGTCATGATGAAAATACTACTCTTACCTAAACCCCTCTTTGTATTTACAGAATTGCATGCAGAACATTTGAAAAGTGAAGATGATATAGATACTGGGATGTTAGGTATGAAATGATTATTTTATTCATCCAATCACTTATTTTTTTCCAAATTATGTTTAAGTTATATAGACTTTGGAATAAATATTTTATATGTACCATGTATAGTTGATTCAGTGGTGTTTTTTCATTTATATCCTTGTCAGATGTATGTTTAGATATTTTCTATAATTGTGTGTATAAGAATTAAACACAACTGTGCATGACTTGACTCCAGTAAATACTTAGTTTCTAAGTATGTTTTTTGAAGAGCACCCTGTCCTACTTCAGGAATTTAGAACTAGAAACTTGCTCACAAATATAGCCAACATAAATAGTATCCGAAACAGATGCCAGAAGAATTTAATGTCCACATGTTTTTGTCAGCTGTGTGTCTTGAGATAAAAAATTTAAACTAAGAATTATTTGCCATCAGCTAGGTGAGTCAGCTGAGCTTCTATTGTCCAAAATGCTATATATTATGTAGTTTATAGCTTTCTACTGAAGAGGGTTATTGATGGTGTCTGTCTCTCTCATAGATGATTTTGAAGAGTTTAGAACTTTACCTGTTTGATATATTTTACTATTAAAATTCAGGAGCAAAGAAAGCAACTATTTTTATAGCAGAAACAACTGTGCCAAGACAGAAACCCCTATGAGTCTCTCATCAACTGAAGAGTAAATACAGTCAGTATCACGTGATGGGTTAGCTCACTCAGATCTTAAAGTAAGCATAGTTTGGCTTACAGAAAATATATTATAGCATGTGGACAAAGAATCTTTCCCAACAGAAAATCATTCTTTAAAAAAAAAAAATCTGGGTTGAGTGTGTAGCTCAGTGGTAGACGCTTCGCTTACCACATGTGTATTCTGATGTTCAGCACTACCAGCACACACACACTTGTTTCAGAGAAGTACTGTAACGATTATTAAGTTACTGATATGTTTGAGGCAGTTGTGCTAATGCTTGTCATTGTATTTCTTTGAGCTTGAATTCTCACCTGTTTGAGAATAAATGCACAACCAGCCTTACAGACGTGTTTTCAATTGATAGGCCTCTGAGTAAACTTTTCCTTGAGACAGTGGATAGTTAAAAGGAGAGGCCAGTTCTAGAAGGGTTCCTTCAAATCAGTGATAATTTTTTTAAGATACCAAGAAGAAAGACAAATCATTATCTTACCACAAGGAAATGCCAAGGGAATAATATCCTTATCCTTTTTATAATTGATATAAAAGTTTGAAATGAAGACAGGAAGAAACAGCCTAAGTTTTGAATAAACTTGTTGAAATTTCCACTAGGTTATAAGTGTCTTAGTGTCCTCTTACTGTGAATAGACACCTTGACCACAGCAACTCTTGTAAAGGAAAACACTTAATTGGGGGCTGGCTCATAGTTCAGAGTTTAGTCAGAGTGGGAAGCATGGCAGCATGCAGACACACATGGTGCTGGAGAGATAGCTGAGAGTTCTACATCTGGATCAGCAGGCAGCAGGA
This sequence comes from Acomys percivali, assembly GCA_907169655.1. Taxonomy (NCBI): domain Eukaryota; kingdom Metazoa; phylum Chordata; class Mammalia; order Rodentia; family Muridae; genus Acomys; species Acomys percivali. Next base: position 28,191,262 of record OU015750.1, read on the forward strand.
AGAGAGTGAGGCACTGGTCCTGGCTTGAGACTTCAAAACCCCACCCCCAGTGACACACTTACTCTAATAAGGCCACAGCTCCTAATAATAGTACCACTCCTTATGAGCTATGGGGGCAATTTTCTTTGAAACCACCACATGTACCCTTTTTATGTGAGAATAATTTAATCATTTCGCATTGTTTACTAGACATTAGTAGTGTTTGTTGTAATAATTACTATTAGTAGATTGGTTTTGTTTTCTAGAAAAAGTAATGTGAGCACAGAAAGTACTCAACCATGAAAAAGCTCTCTTTCTATACACATAAACATTTTGAATACTGGAGATGCTTTTGAATACTAGTTTAGGGCTGGGATAAACCTCAGTAAGGTAAGAATGTAGCAGAATTAACATCATTTCTCATTTTGACATAGATAAGACTCAATTTGGTAACTTGCTTCTTTTATTATTTTAGATGCTTTTAAATTATGATTTGACCCAAGGTTGGGTCCAAGGATATTCAGCTTTTATGAATAGTTCTTGTTTCTCTGAAAAAATTGTTCATAGGAAGCCTGGATACAGTATTTGTTTTTTGTTGTAGTTATTGTTTTTGTTTGTTTTGTTTTGTTTTGAAAGAAAAGATTTGTTACGACAGTAGAAAAGCAGTTGGGAGAGTTGGCTTTGTGTTGTTTTGTTTTCAAGAAAGGGTTTCTCTCTGTAGCCCTGGCCTTCCTGACAGGAGCACTTTTTGTAGGCCAGGCTGTCCTCAAACTCAAAGATCTACCTGCTTGTGCCTCCCAAGAAAGGTTTGCATTTGGCAGTTAGTTGGTCTGGTTGACAAGCATTAGGCTTGTACAGCACAGCTTTACTGCAGAAGTCTCCAGGCAGAGTGGTTGACACTATCTTTGAATGGTATTGATCACACCGCAGATTTTACAGATGTTTGGCTCTTCTTTTAAAACTCCCATTTCTTTGAACCTACTTTTTGAGAGATTAGTACAATTACTTACGTAAAATCACATCTCACTCGTTTCTCTTTTAAGATTGTTCTCTGGCCAGATTGATTGAGCTAAAAACATACAACATTGAGTTACTTAATTTTGCATGTTGGCTTTTGCATTTCTTGTAGTTTTCCAAGTGACTCTTTTTTTTTTTTTTTAAAGATTTATTTATTAATTATTTATGCAGTATTCTTGTCTGCATGTGAGCCAGCAGGCCAGAAGAGGGCACCAGATCTGATTATAGATGGTTGTGAGCCACCATATGGTTGTTGGAAATTGAACTCAGGACCTTTGGAAGAGCAGCCAGTGCTCTTAACCTCTGAGCCATCTCTCCAGCCCCATTTTCCAAGTTTTCTCACATTTGACAATTTAGTACTATTTCCAACGTTGCAGTATTTTCTGCAGTCTTTAATATTTCCCATAATAAGCCTGATAGCCTTCCATTTTAGGCAAATCTAGAAAAATACTTCGGGAAGTACATTGAATTGCCTTTAGCAAAAAATACTTAGTCTAAAATATGTAGAGCTAGTATTTTTATATGTGTTTTTTAATTCATACCATGCAAAAATTATATTGTGAGGCTTGATGGGCAGCTTTTTAGTGATTTATGAAGCTTCTAGATTGGGTCTGTTAAGTTCCTTAGGCTCCGCCACTTGGAAAGCTGAAGATGATGGTTTGTTTGAGGTCAGGAGCTCAAGACCAATCTGGACAGCATAGGAAGATTGCTAGATCAGAATAAAACCAACCCACTGATTGATACATATGCATACATACATACACATGCATACATACATACACATGCGAACACAGCTCCCAAGCATGACTGCATGTGCTTATCATTCCTTAACTTTTGGTACCAAGACCAGAGTTGACTTATTTTTCATTAACAAGTTATTCTTGTTTTTGAGCTGCTCCTATAGTTTGTATACCTGACAAGTTTCTAGGACTTTGCCTATATTCAAGGAAGAAATAATTGACAAACACTGAGTTCAATCTTAAGTGAAGTCATTGAAAACTTCAACTTTTCTTCTTCAGAGAAATAGATGAGGCTCCTACCATCATGACTTAATGCTTCAAAATTTTAGAATTATGGTTAAAGTTCTGGAAGTGACCCAGAGTAAAATGTATGTTAAGAAAAGCTCAATTCTCTCTTAAGGTGAAAAGTTAAAAACTCAGAAGTTAATTTATCCAATGTATGAATCTTCTATTTAAACCCACAAACTATTAAGAAAGAAATAGTTATTTGTACCTGTGTGAGATAACACATATATTTCACCTAAACATCCACTAATATGTTACCTTCTGCTGTAGTACCATCCTTGAAAAAGTGTATAACCTCATAAAAGACTAATCAGGGAAAAGAGAAAACAAAAGTCAATAGGCTGGAAGGATGTAACAAAATGACAGTTTATCAGGGCTTTGGATTATGAGTTGTTTAATATTTGTATCAAATGTAGCTGTCAAGAAAATATGTTCAAAAAAACAAACTAGTCAGGGCTGGTAATGCATATTCGGAGGCAGAGATATGAGAACTAGAAGTTCAGGGTTATTCTCAGCTACATAGCAATACCAAGGCCAAGGCTTGGTCTATAAGCCCTGTTCTCTAAAAGTAGCTATAAGAGAGGTGTGGGGGAAAGGTAATTTTAAACTGACTTAAAATTGTATGATCATAGTATACATTTTTAAGTTTAAGTAAACATTCTTACTGTGAGTATGCCAAAATGTTATTATTTTTAAACCATTTTACGTCCATCAATATGTTAGTTTCAAAAAAAAGATGAGACTGTTTGCTCTTCTTGCATAAGCAGGTGCAGAGAACAGAGTTGGCTGTAGGTTAGTTGTTTAAAGCTGAGTGATATATACATATGAATTCATCACACTTTTCTCTCAATTTTTTAATACGAAAGTTTATAGAAATACAGACAGTTGCCAGCAGATTTATTTGCTAAGTAATCACATTTTGAAAGATGCACTAACAAGAGGATTTGGGTAGGAACTCTGCTCTCTACCTTATGCATTAGTTGAAAACATTGAATCCAGTAAGTTTCAGGTGATGGAAAAGATAAAGTTTCATCATTGTTTCAACTAATAATTGAGCCAAAGAGAATATAGATGTATGTACTTAGTTCAGTACCTTTGAAAACAGTTCACACTGAAAATCTGTAATGTACATCTGTTAATGTGCTGAGTCCACAATGTATTTGCAACATTTCTTTTGTAATAGTGAAAAGGCTGAAACAAAATGTGTGATAAGACTAACTTTTCTAATAAGAAAAGCCTTCAACATAGACTTCTCTGTGAGAAAAGAACAGTGAGAATCTTATTTCTGGGTAGTACATAGAGAAAATAACTTCAACTGAGTGCTTTGTTGTGTTCCCAGACTCTGCTAGCTTTTACAAAGATGCCAGCAAGCTCTGAGTTAGCTAGTTGTAGGGATGGCGTAAATCACTTGGAAAAGAAGATTTTAATTCCATTTTATGTGCCTTCAGTTTTTCATCTTAAGTAAATCCTAACTTAAATGAATTCATAAATTGTATTAAAATGATATCCAAGGATTCATTTTTGGAGCTATCAAGACAAAGTTGTTGAAGTTAACATCTTTGGCTTTTCTGCTTATTGGTAGATGAGTTTTGTAATTTTCAGAACCATAGGCACTATTAGACTACAGTGCAGTGCAGCCTTAGCCTTATTATTGTGATGACTTTCCACTCACGCAGCTTTTGATTACTTCAGAATAAATAAAAATGTAATTAAAATGTCCATGATGAGATAAGCACTGAGATTGTACTGTAATAATCAGTATGGGCAATCTCAAGAATTCTTTCTACATGTTTGAATAACACCTCTATTTCTTTATGACAAAATTCACTTATAGAAATAGTAACTAGAGAAAAATAAGATGGCCACTCTCAACAGTTTTCATAAAATTGACTGGTGTGGTCTAAAAGCTCTGAGATGGAAAGGCCTGGTTGGTTTTAAGTAGCCAGAGTTAGACCTGGGCAATGTGCCCAGGTTTCAAAATTGAGGTGCATTCTGATGACATTTGCTGAAGTGAGTTACTGTTGAAGTTTCTTGCATTCTGCTTTGGATGTCCTTTTAGATACAGCACTTAAGTCACAGGACTGTCTGCTATTTCTGTACCCCACTTAGAGGTATCTGCAGAATGATCCTTGGGCCAGCTGCCAGGATGTACTAACCACATTCCCGCCCAGTGCACAGCCGCTTCTGCATGGCCGTGTGAGGAAGCCCAGCGGCACTCCTCCTCCTTTATATCACAGGTTCAGTGCAAACACAACCACGTTTATTCCAAATACGAACATCTTCCTCTGTGTTCTACATAAACACTTCATCTGTATTCCAAACTGTTCATTATTTTTTTCCCTTCTAAAAGTGTTATATTTACCTTTCTGTTCCTGATTAAATCTGTTTAGTAGCTTTGTGGTTTTACAAGATAAAAGACAGGGTATTTCTCCTTTCTGCTTTGCCACATACTTCTTATGGGGTAACGGAAAAAAAAAGGTGGGGCAGAAAGGGAACTATCAGAAAACATGTAGGTCAGTCAAAACACTTGTACATTTTGTTATAATTTAATTACTTTTCTTTTTACATGACAACATTGTTGTCAGTGTTACTAAGCTCCACATGATTTACAAATAGTGCAGTGCACATATTTTTTACCTGCCTTTTGATAAAATATTCTGTGGTACATCATTTTTGGGTAGCCAAGAAATTGCTAATTTTTGTCATTCTTTGATGTTCTTTGTCTTCTGGTACTCTGAAAGCATCTCATGTGGACTTTTTAGTAAGAGTATACCTTAGTAAACTTGCCTTATCAAGGAGCAGTTGGAATATGATGATACATATATTATAGTACAGCTTTTCTGTAGTCTTTACTAGAGAAACAATTTTGGAACCTGGCCTTTTACGTTTTTGAGACAGGGTTTCATGTAGCTCAAGCTGGTCCTTCTGCTTTCACTTCCCTGTTGCTAGCGTTATGGGCATCCCAGCCCTGGGAATGGGCTCAGTAGTTTGTACATGCCACACAGGCAATCTGCCTGCTAAACTATATTCCTAGCTATGTTTCTTATAGTTTTTTTTGAATAGATTAAATAATTGTATGGGCCAGGTGTGGTAGTGCATGAACTTTACCTAGCACTATGGAGGCAGAGGCCAGTGGATGCCTGAATTCAAAGCCAGCCTGGCATACATAGTGAGTTCCAGGATAACCAAAGCTACATGGTAAGACCCTGTTCACCCTTTCCCCCAAATCACACGGGTCAAATTTAAATACTTATGAAGTATGCCCGTTATAGGCTTCTCCTGTTCACCATTTCTTCTCCCTGCAGAGGATCTGTAGAAGAATGTTAATTCAGAACATGGCTGTCTGGCAAGAAATCATATCCAAAGATCTTTTAAGTCTGTGTGTTCTGGCTGGTATACAAACACGGATTTAATCAAGGAGACAGAACCCAACAGATATGAGTTCAAGGCCAGCCTGGTATCAGGAAAAGAAAAGCTTAGGTTCAGGTATGGTGGTACACGCCTTTAATCTCATACAGAAGTAAAGTAAGCTTGTAGAAAGAAGCCCACATGTTTGAAAATGATGTCTAGCTAGGCAGTGGTGGTGCACGCCTGTAATCCCAGCACTTAGGAGGCAGAGGCAGGCGGATCGTGATTTCGAGGCCAGCCTGGTCTACAAAGAGAGTCCGGGACAGCCAAAGCTACACAGAGAAACCTTGTCTCAAAAAAAATAAATAAAAATTAGAAAGAAAGAAAGAAAGAAAAAGAAAGAAAGAAAATTATGTGTACTTGAGTGGCAGAAAAGGTGATGAATCAGAGAAGATTTGACAGAATAGCATACACCCAACTATCACGAGACGAGAGAGGAAAGGGAATCTACTTAAGAGGCTGAGTTGGTTTGAGGCCAAGCAGAGCAGTTCTGGGCTGAGAGAGAAGCCAGATTAAATAAATCAGCTGGGAGAAGAATTTGAGCCAGAACAGCTGAGTTGTACTAGCCAGCTGTGCGCTCAGAAAGAAAGAGTAAGGGTGAGCTCATTAAGCAGTTAAGTCTCAGAGGCTGAAAACATTCTAGGCCTAGGTTAGATTGTATGGAGGCTAGAGGCTTCCAGGACTAGGCCTAGGCCAGCAGAAGGAGGTAGCAAGCCTCCCAGACAACAACTGAGCCAGGAGAATAAAAGTTACTTTTTACAAGGACCAGTGTTAAATTTTCAGTCTTCTCTGGGATTTTTATGTCAATCAACATCCTAAGTAAAATATGTATCCATATATAGCACATGTACATATGTATCTCTGCATTAAGTTGGTAAGCAGGTTTTCTGTGTAGCTCCGGTGGAGACTGGCCTCGGGCTCATGATCCTACTGTCTCAGTCTCCTAAG
>OU015750.1:28197648-28217128 GCA_907169655.1 Acomys percivali
CCCAGATCTGCCCATCATAATGTTCTTCTTGTAGGTTTCTAGGACCCTCTGGATCCTTCTAGGACCCTCTGGATCCTTCTGTTTCCCCATTCTCCCATGCTTCTCTCTCCTAAAGATCAGTTAAGTAATTGTATTAAGTTTTTAATAAATGAATCTTTTTATTAAATTGTAAGGAGAAATAAAGAACCTCAATTGTCAAATGTTTAACAGTCATTAGAATGAAAGAGCTTCAAATTACATGCTTTGCGTACTTGGTCATCTAGTCTTAAAAGTTTTAAAACACTCATAAAATATATTTTTATATGCTGTGCTCATGTTAATTTTTATAAGTAAATACAAAATATAAAACAAAAATTATTTTATTTAATTGAAATTTAAATATACAGTCAAGTACACACACACAAAGTGATGTTGTTTGAAACTGAAAACATCGCCCTCTAGTGTTCATGAAAATAAACAATTGCTTCATAAATGTTGAAGTATATTTTCTCTCTGTAGCCAGTAGAGTGAGTCCTTGCACAGGAAAATGGACTCTTATAAAAATGTTGAAATCTTCAGACCACTTACTAAGAAATCATATATTTTCCTAATGTGTAATATAATGTTTTAATAAAAGTAACTTTATAATAGGTTATATGTTAGTAAAATGTTAACCTAAAAATAAGGTTAATATAAGCATGTTTCTTGGTTGTTTAAACATAATTCTTATTCTTTGTTGAGAGCTATGAAAATGGCTCTGTGGATGTAGCTCAGTTGCTACAATACTTGCTTAGTGTGCATGTGGCCTGGGTTTCATGCCTGACACTGCACAGTCTGTAGTGGTGCATGTGTGTAATCCCAGCTAGTTCAAGGCCATCCTTGGACCACATAGCAAGCTTGAATCCTGTCTGGGATACATGAGAGCTTGTTTCAAAAAGAGAGACGGTGGAAGGGAAGGTGAAGGAGTGTGATGTATGCGTGCATACGTGTGTGTGTGTGTGTGTGTCTGTGTGTGTGTGTTAAGATAATGGAAATAACTAATCAGGAAAATTACTATCAACATTTTAGTGTATGCTTTTCCATTCTTTATGTTCTTTATGATTATTTTAGAAATGGGAGTTAGGATCACCATGTATATACTATTTTTCATGATAGTCAGTTCACACATGTAATTGGTTTATTTAAATGCCAGTAGTCTTTGGTAGTCTTTATAGAATAAAACATGAATTTTAACAAAAGACAATGTCAAGAGAAGAAAATCAAGACTATTCTATGATCTGCATTTTACTGAAACACAAAATTCTCAGTGAAGTTTTAAAAAGTAACATTTCTTGCTAGTTAGTAAATATGAGGTGAAACATTTAATGAAATTAGCAATCTGAATGAATAACTAGTTTAGATACTAAAAATAAAATGCTTTTCTTGTCATTTGTTTTATTTAACATATTTTTATGATCTTTTGTTTGATTGTGTGCTGCTCTTGCTACATGTACACATGCCATAGCACATGTGGAAGGTCAGGGGACAACTTGAAGGAGTCAGCTCTCGCCTTCCACCATGAGGGTTCCAGGAATTGAACTCGGTTCTCCCAAGATAGCTTCCGGTCACATACTTGTTTACCTGCTAAACGATCTTGTCTTCCATCAATATAGCTTTTTAATTTAGCTAAGTTACAAATGCATGGAGCCATCTTCCTGTCAAAGTTCATTAAGTACCTCTTTGAAATGTCCTTTCTTAATATTTTATTCCAACAGTACTGTGTAAAAGTGAGAATTTTGTTATAATATGCTTCTAAAATAATTATGTGGAGAACTTTGTCTTAGCTATTTGGAATTTGCATTGTTAAAGAGCAAAGCAGAAGCTTGGCTCTCGTGAAGTATCTACAGCATCCTTACTTGTCTTTAGGTTATCGTTCACTATAACAACCTTGTGTAGTTTACTGTTTTTCCTCCACAGTGTCTCATGAACATCTCCGTTCACTCACCTCATTCATTGGGTCATAATAATGAGTTCCAAGCAGGCACATAAAGAATATGCATAGTTATTATGTCACATTATAGCATATGAGGCACCTATCTATATAAAATACAAAGAGAACCCACACCTTTAAGTAATCTTGAGGTTCATTCTAGGATAGGCCACTGGCAGAACCAGACATTTATTTAAGTCTTTGTGATTGGAGAAGTTAGGCAGTGTATTATCTAACTTGTAGTTTAATTTTTTTAAGTATAACTTTTAAACTAGTACTTTAGTACTAGAGATGTCTTAGGGATTCCAAATAAAGGTCACAGAGGGGCCAAGTCTCTAAGCCACCCATAGATGTTATCCTTAGTGTTCTTCCATTTTATAACAGGAAGAAACCAAGTTTCAAGAACTGAAGCAACTTGCATGCTCATGTAACATAATGCATCTGACTCTGGTTTGCCTCATCAACTCACTGACTTCTACATTATCAAAGGAATCAATGGGAGGAGTTTTACTCATTGTTATTTTGTTGACAACCAACTTTGAGCTTTTATGACATGGCAGTTTTGCCTCTGTAGTGTTGCTAACTAGAGGTAGCAACTTTGTTTTTAACATCTGTGCTCACCTTCATGGTTTTCTCCTTTCTCCTTTAAACTGCACACATCGCACATTACCTCTGTATAGGCACCATCTAGTGGTATGGTCTGTCTGTAGGCTTGTAGTTATTCCCCATGCTAAATATAAAATCACCTAATTACTGAAGAATCCCACCTATAATGCAAATACTAATTTGTAGACTAGCAATAAGTGTAGTGAAAAAATTTTAAAAATCTTGTTGCTAACTTGAAGAAAATGTCCACTGATTAGGTCAGAAGTCAAATTTAACAGTTTATACCCTGTAATCGTTTTAGGCCTATAAAACCAAAATAACCTAGTATGCACAAATCAGTCATTTCTGATTTATTGGTTTTACAGTTGAATTTTCATGAGAATTGTGGATTTTTTTTTCTCTTGTGTTAAATTTTGTTCCTGGAGAATTGTAGATTTCAGGGTTAGCATTACAGTGTTGTAGTACTTTTCTGTGTACCCTTGAGGCTGTGTTTGTTTTAAATGTGTTACTAGGAGTAGTCTGTAGCTTTTTGGTGCTCTTCACATTGGGGTTAGGAAAATAAAGATGAGTGAAGTAACAGCATTAGGAAAATGGTGGTTATCTTGGCCAGTGATATAAACTCTGTAGATCAAGAAAAGTGAATGCTTTAACGTTTAAATTAGAAGTCTCTTTTTCTAGATGTAACATTGTTCACAATAAGTTAAGTCTATCCTTTTTCATACATGTTTTGGAAAGTTGCCTCCTTGTTGAATCAGATTTGTTATTATGAACTAATGGAACAGATGTCAGATGGCTAATTGCAGTAGGAGAGAAAAACTACTGACTATGGGCTTAGCTTTGATATCTGAGTGTCATGAAGTTCCATTAACTAGGGACTACTTGGAGCCATTAGTTGGAATGAATATAATAACAACTACATTGGTGGAAGCATAATGTGACTTCTGGAAGAGCAAAGTTAAAATACATGCATGTCTTTAAATTTTTTACTCCTGAGTGAAGATATGTATAAATGAATCAAAATCCTTTAAGAAATTGTTAGCATTTATTCTTGGTTTCCTTGTTTCATAATGTGTCTAGCTGATCGTTTGCTTTGCACCTGTTTGCTGTTGTACTTGGTGTGCTGTTAATGTGTTATTTGTGAGTTTTCAAAAGCATAGGCAGCACTAAGAATACGGAGAGAGACTGTATGAATCACTTTGTGTGTTCAACAATTGTTTAGTTCTATTGCTGTGAAGAGACACCTGACCATTGCAACTCTTATAAACAAAGGTATTTAACTGGGACTGGCTTACAGTTGAGAGGTTCATTATCACCATGGTGTGAACCAGTGCCACCCATAGGCAGACATGGTGCTGGAGAGTAGCTCAGAGCTCTAGATGTAGATCATCAGGCAGCAGAAGAGAAGGTGACCTCAGAGCCCACTGCCAGTGACACACTTCCTCCAACAAGGCCGGGTCTCCACTCTCACTCTGTATGAGTCTATGGAAGCTTTTTTTTGTTTTGTTTTTCAAGACAGGGTTTCTCTGTATAGCCTTAGCTGTCCTGGACTCGATTTGTAGGTCAGGCTGGCCTGGAACTCACAGTGATCCACCTGCTTTTGCCTCCCAAGTGTGTGGGGTTAAAGGTGTGGGCCACCACACCCACCTTTATGGGAGCCATTTTTACTCAGATGACCACAATAATATTTATAAATTATGAGAAGCAGCCTATTTATTATGTTAGAAAGTACTTTGAAGTCAGAAAGGTGCTTTTAAATTCAGCTTATGTTTTATACTCCAGAAGAATTCTTTTTTTTTATTTCACTTTTATGTTGTTTATTTCTCTAATTTAATTCAATATGAATTTAATAACTACATTCATTTTAACATTTTATTAAGTTAAAATGGATGTCATTTTATAATATATTTATCTCTTATCTGTAACTCTTTTAACTACTATCTGCCTATCACTTGTCTATAATCCATCTCTATTTATATCATTTATCATTCTGCCAATATATATCTATTTCCCTAATCTATTCTTTTTTAATTAATTAATTTATTTTTATTGAAAAATAAAATCATTCATATTACATCTCATTTGCTATCCCAGCCCATGCATCTCCCATTCCTCCCTCCCTCCCACTTTCACCCCATTCCTCTTCCCTATGACTATGACTGAGGGGGACCTCCTCCCCCTGAATATGGTGTTAGGGTATCAAGTCTCTTCTTGGTAGTCGGCTATCCTTCCTCCAAGTGCCACCAGGCCTCCCCAACAAGGGGACATGGCCAAATATGGCACCAGAGTTTGTGTGAAAGTCAGACTCCAGTCTCCACTTAACTGTGGAGAATGTTCTGTCCCTTGGCTAGATCTGGGTAGGGGTTTGATGATGACTGCACGATTGTCCTTGGTTGATGCCTTAGATCGAGCAGAACCCCTGGGCTCAGATCTGCCCATCATAGTGTTGTTCTTGTAGGTTTCCAGAAGAATTCTTTAGCAAGTCAGTCAGCAACTAATATGAGTTTAATGGTTAAATCAACAGATACGGGCTAAGGAGATTACTCAGCAATTAAGAGTGCTTGCTGCCTTTTCAAAGGATCAGGGTTCCAGTCCCAGAACTCAGGTCTGGTAACTCACAGCTGCCTATAACTTGAGCTCCAAGGCATCCAAACCCCTTTTCTGACCTCTGTAGGCACCCACACACATGTGCATATACCTCTACTTGCTCCAAACACAAATAATAAGAATCTTTTTTTTTTGGTTTGTTTTTTAAGCAACAGGTATGTCATATGGCCAAGCATGCATGATGCCGAAGCCTAGCGTGTAGCCCCACCCCTCGTTCATTCCTACCATCCTCTTCATCCTTGTGTCTCCTTTCCTCCTGATGGGTTTCTTTTTAATTTGGGGGCTAGCATTTATGTTTAAATGTTTTTTTAATTCTATGATTTTTTTTTTTTTTTTTTTTAGCTCACAATCTTATTCTACTGTAGTACGCACCAAAGAATCAGTTCAGCAGTTTCTTTGTATCTTTCAGGAGTAGTAAACCCTTGTGAATGTATTTTTGTGTAGTGTATGTTTTGTTTCCATGTGTGTACTTAAAATATATGTTCAAAAATTGGGTCCATTCAAATATAACTATGTAAAATTATGGTAAGGTTTTGTAAGCATTTGTTTAATTCTGTTTAAAATTACAATAATTTTCAAGTTTGTCCATAGAAAACAACAGGCACATCTTTCTGAAGAAATTATCTATTTCAAAATCTCTGGTAATTTATAGCCAAATAGTGAACCTCAGTATTTACTCTTGAGTAATTTCACCTGAAGATATAGTTAAACATACAGATTCTGATTCAATATCCTTGGGATAAGATCGTGGTTTTGATTCTGAATTTTTAAGGAATGCCAAGCCTGATCCTAGCACTAAGGAAAGAGAGGCAGGTGGTTCTCTGTTTTTTTGAGGACAGCCTAATCTACATAGTGAGTTCCAGGACAGCCATAGCTATTTAGTGATACCCTGTTTTGAAAGAAAAGGGGGCGGGGAGGGGTAATACTTATGTAATACTTATGATTGCAGGTAATACTTATGATTGCAGATCTAGCTGATTGAATAGAGAGGCTTTATATACTTAGAATTTAGAATTGGAAAACTTTTTCTGTAAAGAACCAAATGATAAGTAGTTTTAGCTCTGTGGTCCACGTAACCTTTGTCACAATTCCTCATCTGTTACAGCATCCAAGCTGCTTATAGACAGTTTGTAAAAGATGAGCAAGACTTCTAATAAACCTTTATTTGCAGAAAAGGATAATAGGACAAATGGATCTTAGTTTGCTAGTGCCAGCTTTTGAGGATTTTTTTCTCAAGTTAGGCATTCTTTTCAAAACATTTCTAAATTTTAGACCCTGTCCCAAAAATAGATTATTACATAGCCAAAGGGTGAATGGGGGTGCTCATGTGTTACACTGCCATTGTGTCTGGCAAGTTATATATAGTCTTAAGAATAAGGCAGATTTCTTTAAATTACATATTAAGCAATAATTCATACTGTATTTTTTCAGGCTAAGTTATAGAATGAATAGGGAAGGTATTAATTAGTGGCCAGGTAAATAATTGAAATTTTAAAATGAGAAAGCCAAAATAAATGCATCAAAATTTGCTACAACTATTATTAATGCTAAGAAAATTATAATACCTTTATTAGGCCTTTGTGAACAACAACAAAAAAGGGTATATGAAGTGCCTGCCCTGTAAAATTACAAAGCAACAGGGGAAAAGAAAGGTTAAGGAGGCGCAGATCTCATATTCGTCTAAAATAGGCCAAAGTTTATAGCATTGTATATCAAAGAGGGCAAATATTTTATTATTCAAAATAAGTTCCAAATATCTATAGAGTATACAAGTGCGTATTCTGGGCTAGATTTGAGGATGACCCATCCATCTATGTATCTGTTCTCCTTTACCACTTTTTTGTGGCTATTTAAAATCTCAGCCATACAGAACGCTTCAACAGACTTCTTCCAGTGTCACTAGAAGGTTACTTACTAAAAGGGAACTTGTATCTTTATACAAACTCTTGGACAAGGTTCTCAAACCCATGTCTAACTCTATAGAGTTTGACTCATACCGCTGGTGAGAGTCACGTGAGCATATCCTTGTGTCTGTATTGTTGGAAAAGATTCCTTTGAAACTAGACTAAGTTTCCTTTGTACAACTCATCGGCTAACATGCAAGTTTTCCTATTATAATGAACTTTTCTTTGTAACTATTTTCAGTCATTTATTCTTACTGAACAGCATTTCTTTTTTATTTCAGAAATGTAGTGGAAAATATCTTTATTTAAGCCTGGTAGCATCAACATTTAGAATCCTAACTTAAGAAGCAGTCTGCTTCTGTCATTAAATTGTCTATTATGTCTTACTATATGGTCAAATGAACCATAAGGTAAAAGTTTAACTAGTAAATTAACTAATTCATTAATTTTTATTATTGTATTTTCTTTTTTTAATATATTTTATTAATTTATTCATATTACATCTCAATTGTTATCCTATTCCCCATTTTTGACTACATCCCCTGGATGGGGAGACCTGGTGGCACTCAGAGGAAGAATAGCAGGCTACCAAGAAGAGACTTGATACCCTATGAGCATAAACAGGGGGGAAGAGGTCCCCCTCAGTCACAGTCATAGGGGAGGGGAATAAGGGAAAAAATGGGAGGGAGGGAGGAATGGGAGGATACAAGGGATGAGATAACAATTGAGATGTAATACGAAGGAATTAATAAAATATTTTTTAAAAGGGGAAAAAAGGGAAATAAAAGTGTACCTAGAGGTTAAGTTATTAACAACCCAGAAGAAATACCCACATAAATGCCATAAAGAAAAAAAGCTCACTGATGTTTTAAGCATTTTAGTAAGATATTATTTTCTCATATCAAATTACATGTTTTTTAAATTTGTTTTTTTCTTTTTTTCTCTAGGAAGCTGACTGGACATTCTTTCCACATGGGCTATAGCATGGCAATTTTGAATGGCATCGTAGCTGCTCTCACTGTGGCATGGTGCCTCATGTAATCCCACAATAGAGTAGTAGTGTTGGTGAAAGTCATGATTGTTTTAGTAACAGGAATGAATATTGCCTACGCAGAAGACTATGAGATGTGATTCAGATACGTACCATCATCATTGTGGAAGATCTTGTAGAGTGTCACCTCAGACACTTGGCATTGGGAATATTTGAGTACTTTCAAATACTTTCTTAAAAGTCTAAGATGTTTACCTCATCTTTTTACTTTTGTTTATGTAGTTTTTATCGTTATAGAAAATATTTTAATGGAAATCAAACTTGGGAACTTGAATACAGGACAAGGCCTACCTTTCTATGTATACTCCATTTTTTGCTAACAAATCTTGATGTTACTGGTTGAGATAGAAATATTTTTTACTTATATATTACATTAAGAAAGCAATGCTGAGGCCAAGTGTGGTAGCAAAACCTTCAAGCCAGCACTTTGAAGACAGAAGTAGGTTCTGTGGCGTGGAGGTCAGCCTGTAGCTGCACAATGAGAGCATTTCAAGAAAAAGAAGAGACAATGCCTATTATTTGATATTTCATAGAAACTACATAAACCAAGAGTTTTTGATAATCAGTAGAATGCAAATGTACATTTATATTTTTATGGAGTGTACTAGGGCTTTTTATATGTTTTTATAATAATGAATTTATGTTTTTAAAATGATTACATTTATACATATATGGCTGTAAATTTTATTTTTTAGCTGGTATAAACTTTACCTTTAGTAAGTATTTTGACTTTTTTTTAAAAAATTAAAGTACATTGACTTGAGTTTAAGATTAGATTTATTTTTTAACAGGAAGATGATAAAACTTTAGGGTAAACTATTTGTCCTTATAATGTTAATAACTTTGAGACTGATAACCATTTCTATTTTCTACAATTGAAAATATTTATTTTGATGTATATATTTGGGCAGCAAAACTTGTACAATTTTGGTTTTAGTAAACCTGAAAGTTTTTTATGTAGAAATACTTGACCTTGTTTATTTTTAATCTCAAAAATTTAGTTGCCAAAGTAGAAAAGGTATTTTGGTACTCTGTATATGTATATAGTAATAAAACTGTAATATGTGTGTTGATATATATATATACACTTTTATAACTTTTCTGCTTAAGTATTATAATTGTCATGCCAAGGTCTTTTGTTGTTCTCTTTATAGTAATTAGGCCTTAACTGTTTCTCTGTCTTGCTCACTATGAAGTGAGAAAATCATCTCAATTTAAGAAAGTTGAATGATTTACACAGCTGTTTTTCCTGGATGTAGCAAACCTAAGATTAGGAAATCATTGTGTAATCAACTTATTCTAGCTAACTGGGAAATAAGTGTGCAGTGCACTTTCAGTCCCTTGATGAATGCCGTGACTAAACAAGGGTTCTAAAAGTCTGTTGTTTTCTCTATATCCTCAAAAAAAGAAGTCATTTCCAGTTCATTGGAAATGGCTCATAATGTTCCAGTTTTAAGAGAGAGATAAAGAGGGACATAGATGGGCTCTTACTAAATACCATTCCCATGGCTTAAGTATTCCTGCTAGTTATGGTTATTAGAATGGTTTTGTTGTTGTTTATTGGCTCTTTTTCATACAATATATTTCTACCTTATTTTTTACACACACACACACACACACACACACACACACACACACACGCACACGCACACCCCTCTTTCTAGATCCTTCCCTCCTTCCTATCTCCCTACTCATCCAACTTCATGTTCTATCTTTTCAGGGAAAAAGAAATTTGTTTGTTTGAATAATTCTACATTTTGCTCTCAGTCTTTTTACCTCCTTTCTTCTACCTTTTGCCTCTAAAGGACTATCTTATTACAAAGATAAGTGCAAATTGTAAAATTACTTTATCTTCTCTACTGTGTAAAGTGCCACCCCCATGATCACCCCAGTTTGGATGGCTTCTTCTAAATTCTTTTGTGTGTAATGACTAAGATTAAAGTTATTAGAGTCACTTATTCATACACAAGATAGCCTCATTTATAATGTAGATCCACAGGGCATACAGCACTATTTCTCTAAAACACTATTGCTTATGAGCTAGCAATCTCCTGTAGAAAATGTCCATTCATTCTCAGCACCTAAGGTTGGGTTTCAGTAGAAACCACGCATGAGGAAAGTGATCAGCTGAGACAACCTCTGTGCTGGCCACAGTGATTGCAGCAGACGCACAGAGGTGTGATTCAAATCAGCCAATTGCTAAGACTTTTCAGTTTGAAAATAAGATCTGATGAAACTGGGAGACATGGCAGGAAATGCTGGCAGCCATGTGAACCAAGCTTAGTAGAAAAGGATAAAGGTGAGATGAATCCATCTAATGATATTCCCCTGATTCTTGAAACCTAGTGACAACCTGCTGTTCTCTAAAATTGGTTACAATGTTTTGATACATTTGTTTCTGCTGTTTACATCGGCTTTTGTCATTAGCACCAAAGATGCAGTCACCTAGCAGGTAGAGTCTTTTATCTGTTAGCTATGTCAGACCATCATGTGCTGCTTGTAATATGACCCTGTTTATTTGTGAAGTATACATGGGTAAGAGTGTGCCTGTGGCTGATAATTAGTCTAGAAGACTTCAAAACATCTTTAGAGTAAAGCTGGCTACTGATCTCAGTGCTTCACCAGGAAGTCTGTTCCCTTTATAAATGCTTCCACAGTTTGTACTATCAAAACATTATTAGTGTCTAGTTATGTAAGTTTTAAATCTAAGGTTTAATATCTTAGTTTCCCAGTTTCTTTACCTGCTAAATGGAAAGAATAATTCTAAGCGGAGACATTGCAAACTGAAAAACAGTGCTATAGTGTTTGTAGGACCTTGCCAAGATACTTAATGTAATTTGTGATTTCAAATATATTTATCAAGACATTGGCTGAAACCTAATAAACTAAGAATGAATATCAAACTTAACAAAATTTCAGAGTAACTCGTACACATACAAATCAGGAAGATTAGAAATAAAAGGATAAGTTATTCAATGGAGAATTGAATATATTTTTTCAAAAATAAGAGAATTCTGGTTAATCATATTTAAAGGTTTTTCAATGTATTTTTACATTTTTGTTAACTTTCTTGACATGTTAATTTGAATCTTATATTGTAAATAACAACCATCTAAGGAAATAAAATTTATTTGACATACCTAGGTAGCCAGGACCTACAAAAATGTTGAAAGGTAAAGAAGGAAGAAACAATAAGTAGTGAAACTCACCAACCCACGGACACAAGCCTGCTGACCTCAAGTGTAGGCAACATACACCGAGCTTGTCTCCCTGAAAAGAAGCAAAAGCCTTTAAAAACAAAAGAAAACAAAACAAAAGGCAAACAAAAAAACTTTTTTCCAAGTTTTGTTTTGTTTTTATTCTGAGTTTACCCAATCTGC
The DNA here is from genome assembly GCA_907169655.1 of Acomys percivali. NCBI lineage: Eukaryota > Metazoa > Chordata > Mammalia > Rodentia > Muridae > Acomys > Acomys percivali. The sequence goes on from OU015750.1 coordinate 28,209,142, forward strand.
TGGATGTTTGTAAGGCTCCATTCAATGTTGTTTCTCTTATGTGAAAGTCTTACTGAAGGGGAACACTCTGGTCTGTCCCAAACTCAAGGTATCTGCTGCAACAGGATGTTCCAAGCAACAATTGTCCCTCTCTTTTTATGATTTTACTTTGGTTTGTCAATATACTTACTTTCATTCAGAACCAAAAATGTGGCTATCATATATCATCTTGCCATACAGAACTTCATTGAGCATCCTCGTCCTTGTTTTCTCTGCTGAGTAATTTCAGACAAGATACATGAGTGTGAGTTTATTAAAGAGTAAGAGATGAGAGCAGACAGTGGACAAAGAACATTGCAGAGGAAAAACTCTTACGGAGTAGGCTTTATATTATCTGGAGTGTAGTTTTTCTTAGGACTGTTAACTAGTCCATATGAGTCCTATTTAGATTAACTTAGAAGTTTTGTGTGTGTGTGTGTGTGTGTGTGTGTGTGTCTGTGTGTCTAACTATATCATGCTTAGTCTGTTACTTGTATTTACGATTTCAGGGCTAACCATTTGACATTGGATAAACAATTGGTGTGCTCTTCCCTCAACATTTCATGGTTGCCTATGCTTGTAGTGTTGAGGCCTTTCTTTCATCCCCTTTTCATGCTTATTTTTGTTGCCCTTGTTCAGCTCATGTTTAGGTTGTAATGTTGGTGACAGTTTATGGGTGTACCTTCTGACATGGCTAGAAGACACGGCTAGGAGACACAGTCTCACAGCAAACTCCCCTATCTTCTGGCTTTACACTGTTTATGCCTCTCTTCCAAGATGTTCCATGAGCTTTACATCTGGGAGTTATTTTATGGATGTATCCATTGGAACTGGACTACACAGGTTTGCATTTGGATGGGTTATAGTTTTCTATAATCTGTTACAAAGAGAAGTTTCCTTTACTGGGATGAGGACTACATTTATTTGTGATTGTAAGGCCAAGTAATTAGATCGTTGTTAGGGATCATGCTGGTTTAGTGAAGTGGTTATACGTTCTCCAAGACCCATGGTTTCACTCTCTCTGGCTAGGTTTCCAGTACCAGGCATGATTTCCTCTTGTTGAGTGGGTCTTAAGTCCCATTAGAGAGCTCTTAGTTGCTGTCAACATATGTACTACTACTGTAGCCTTGAGATTGTTGTGTAGTGCTGGTTTTTGCAGTTGGTAAGTGTCATACCTGGGTAGGACTGCTGTTGGCTTCCTTTGGAAGCTTGTATGGCACCTCTGTTACTGCAGAAAGACCTACAAGTCAGTTCCAGCTCTAGGATTTTGGGCCCTGTGTCTGCATTGTGTGGTGTCTTCAGCAGTAGAGACTTGCTTTTTCCACCTCTTGGGGCAACCATGATAAATAGCAATAATCTGTAATGTTTAGGGAGTCTCTTGGACAGCCCTGACCAACCAGTCAAAGCAGGGCTTCTCATATCTGGTACTAGGGTATTTGTTAAATGATCTTTGGCTCTTAGGAGCATTGTCAGCCCATGAGAAATTTTCATATAAATCATATATTTAAATTTATACACAGACATGTATTTGGGGGAATGGTAGACAATTATAGTATGATTTCTTATGACTCTCTTAGACATCATTGCTATGATTACCCTTTGTATTTATCTTCCTCTTTTCTGTCCAGTAGAGCCCACCCTCTTCCCCATTTCCCTGTCAGAGCACTTGTATTTTCATTCTTCAGGAGATGGATTTATGGTGTTTTCTCCTTTTTGCATAGTATTTCAAATTCTGAGAAGAAAATGGGACATTTTCTTTATCCTTTATGCATCACTTTTTCAGTTGTAAAATTATTGTGTTATTAGTGACAAAGGTAGTTCTGAGCCCAGAGCTGAGTATGAGGGATTCCCTCCCTCATCTTGTTGCCATACTAGGATGCTAATTTCTAGCTAGCTAGCTACCAGCATTTTGGAATTGAGTGAAAATGAAAACAACATACCCAAGCTTGTATGCGCACAGTGATGGCAGTTCTAAGAGCCGAGTTCATAGCACTAAGTGTCTACATTAAAAGCTGGAGAGATTTATATTGGTAACTTAATAATACAACTAAGTTCTAAAGCATCAAAAATAATACTGCAAAGAGTAGATGGCAAGAAATACATTTTGGCAAGGGCTCAAATTGATGAAATAGAAACAAACAAACAAAACTATTACACAGTCTCAACAAAGGAAGAGTTCTTTCTTTGAGAAAACCAACAACCTCGACAATCCCTTAGCCCAAAAGGTTGAAGAGAGAAGATCCAAATTAATAAAATTAGAAAAGGGGGCAGGGGCATTTCAACATACAGAAATTCAGAGAATTACAAGGCTATACTTTAAAACTCTGTAATTGTGGCTGGAGCAGTGGCTCAACTGTTAGGAGAACTTGTTCTTACAGAGGACCCAGCACCCTTGGCAGTTCATAACCATAAACTCCAGTTCCAAGAGGAACATAAGATAGGACATACACGTATACAAAACACATGGAATATAAATAAAATCTAAAAGGATTTTTCTTAATCTATACTCCACCAAACTGGAAAACCTAAAAGAAAAGAAATGGATGAGTTTCTTGATATATGACCTACCAAAGTTAAATCAAGATCAACTAAGAAATTTAAACACTCATAGTCCCAAGTGAAAGAGAAGCAGTGATTAACACCACCTCCAAAAACCCTAGGGCCGAACTGGATTCTATCACTTTTTTTGGGGCGGGGAGGCAGGGGTTTTGGTTTTTGGTTTTTTTATATTTATGGTTGTGAGCCTAGCCTTTAACGGCTGAGCCATCTCTCCAGCCCAGGTTTTTGGTTTTTTTTTGAGACAGGGTTTCTCTGTGATAGCTTTGGCTGTCCTGGACTCGCTTTTGTAGACTAGGTTGGCCTTGAACTCACAATGATCCGCCTGCCTCTGCCTCTGAATGCTGGGACTAAAGGCGTGCACCACCACGCCCAGCCTTCTATTAGGCCTTTTGCAGAAGAATCCATGCCAAATTATTCCATAAAATAGAAACTGAAGGAACATTTCCTAATCCTTTTTGATGAAGCCACTATTACCTTAATTCCAAAACTACACAAACCCAATTTAAAAAGTTATGTCTGGTATTGCTTAAGAACATAGATGTGAAATTTCTCAATAAGGTACTTACACACCAAATCCAAGTACACATCAGAAAGATTATTATGATTGCTGCGTCCAACACAGCTAAAGCTAACACTTGGGAGTTCCTGGAAGAGAACAGCAATGACCTGTGCAGAGAGATCCACATGGACCCTGGGGTTTATGGAGAAAAAAAAGCAGCTTTATTTTAGAGTTTGCTGTATTTAAAGGAAGAATGATGTTACTAGGAGTGCCAGGCCTTATCTAGAGGTTTAGAGGCTGTAAGAGTTTAGAGCTACCTCCCGAATATACTCCCTAAAACACGCCTCAAGGCATTTTCTTTCTGGCTATCAGATTGGCCAGCAGTATCCGCATGTGAACGCTAAGAGGAAGATTGAGTTACACAGATTGTTTCTGAATTTAGGTTTGACTTGATGGAAGCTTTACAGGCTGTATGCAACACAAGTTGGCTTCATCCCACAGATGCAGGGGTGGTTGAATATGCATAAGTCAATCAATATAATCTACCACATAAACAGCCTGAAAGACAAAAAATGGATGATGATCTTAAACGCAGAAACCAATAGCCAACATCAACATAACAAACTCAATCTCCATAAAAAATTCAACATAATTCACAAAATATGAAAAAAAATCTTTGACTTCATTTGGAAATGAACAAACAACCTCAGAATACCTATAAAAATCATGAATAATAAGAAAACTGCTGGAGATATTGCTATCACAGATTTTTAAGTTGTACTACAAAGCAATTGTAAGAAAAAAAAATGGTACCAGCATAGCTAGAATAAGAAATGCAATAGATAAGGGAATACGAGTAGAAAAGGAAGAAGTCAAAGTATACTTACAGATAATATAATTTTATAGATACAATATCCTAAAATGTCTACCAAGGAACTTCTATAGCTTATACTTTGAGCAAAGAATAACACAAAGTTAATATACAAAAATTATGAGCCTTCCTATATACCAATCACATACTGAGAAATCAGGGAAACTATTTTCATGATAGCCTCAACTGAAATAATATAAATTATCTTGGGAGAACCCTAACCCAGTAATTAAGACTTGTATAAAGTAAACTTTAAGACATTGAAGAAGATGGAGAGGTCTGTGTTCATGGATCAGTAGGATTAATACTGTGAAAATGGCCATCCTACCAAAGGCAATCTACAAATTCAGTGCAGTCCCAATCAAAATTCCAACACAATTATTTACAATATGAAAAAGATAATCTTCAGCTTTACATGGAAACAAACAAAAACCCAGGATACCTATAATAATCATAAATAATAAAAAAAACTGCTGGAGGTATTAACACAGATTTTAAATTATACTACAAAGTTATAGTAAGGAAAAATAGTACTGGCATAAAAAACAGACACATTGTGGATCAAAGATTTAGGCGTAAGTCCACACACCTATGAAAATGATTTTTGACAAGCGAAACTAGAACCCAACCACACACTAGAGAAAGCATTTCCAGAAGAATGGTGCTGATCAAACTGGATGCCTACATGTTGAAGAATGAAAATGGAACCACATCTATAACCCTGCACCCCAAATAGGTCAAGGACCCCAGCATAAGTCCAGATACCCTGAGTCTAATAGCAAATAGGGTTGGGACTAGGCTTGAAGACATTGGCACAGGAAGTGACTTTCTAATTAGGACACTAATAGCACAGGCAGCAATTAAAATGGGATCCCATGAAGCTGAAAATCTGTGCCAAAGGACACCATCATTCAGGCAAAGGAGCAAAATACAGAATGGGGAAAGATCTTAGTCAGCTTTACATCTGATAGGTTACTATCTAAAATAAATAAAGGACTGAAAAAAATTAAACCCCAGTAAAAATGGAGGTACAGAACTAAACAGAGCAGTATTAAAATATGAAACACAAATGGCTGAAAGAAAAATGTTCAACCTTAGCCATCAGAGAAAAACAAATTTAAATTACTTTGATATTTCATCTTACCACATAATTACCAAGACCAATAAAACAAATGACAGCTCAGGTTGGCAAGAATGTGAGGTAAGGCTAACACTCATCTACTGCTATTGGAGGGGTGAAAATTATACAGCCACTATGGAAATCATATTCTTGGCTCCAAGGCCCATTATTTCCCAATTCACCAATAAAAAGATACAGATGAACAGAATGGGTACATAAGCAGGACCCATTATAATGTTGCTTACAAGAAAAACACCTCAGCCACAAAGATAGACATTACTTGAGAGTGAAGGGCTAGAAAAAGGTTTTCCAAGCAAAAGGACCCAAGAAGCAAGTTGAAGTAGCCATTCTAATATCTGATAAAATAGTTTCAACTAAAATTAATCAAAAGAGATGAGGAAGGACACGTCATACTCATCAAAGGAAAATTCCACCAAAATGACATCTCAATTCTGAACCTCTATGCCCCAAATACAAGTGCACCCACGTTCGTAAAAGAAACATTACTAAAGCTTAAACTGCCACCGAACCTGATACATTAATAGTGGGAGACTTCAATACCCGACTCTCACCAATAGAAAGATCACAGAGACAGAAACTAAACAGGGAAATAATGAAACTAACAGATGCCATGAGTCAAATGGACCTAACAGACATTTACAGAACTTTTCACCCAAGCACAAAGGAATACACCTTCTTTCAGCACCTCATGAAATCTCCAAAACTGACCATATAGTCAGTCAGAGAGCAAACCTCAACAGATGCAAGAACACTGAAATAAGCCCTTGTATCTTATTGGACCACCATGAACTAAAGCTGAACTTCAACAACAAAAGAAATTAAAAAATCATACACGCACACATGGAAACTGAACAATTCTCTACTCAATGACAACTGGGTCAGGGAAGAAATAAGAAAGAGAAAGAAAGAAAAAAAGATCTAAAAGGCAAAGGGAGAGTATCCAAATAAGCAAAGATGTAACAACAGATACCAAAGAAATCCAAAGAATCATTAGATTTTACTTTAGAAGCCTATATGCCACAAAAATTGAAATCCTAAATGAAGCGCACAATTTTCTTGATAGATTCCACTTACCAAAATTGAATCAAGATCGATTAATTTAAACAGTCCTGTAACACCTAAGGAAATAGAAGTACTCATCAAAAGTCTCCCAAGGCCAGATGGATACTACCAGACTTTCAAAGGAGAGCGAGTACCAATACTCCTCAAACAATTCCACAAAAATAGAAACAGAAGGAACATTACCAAGCTCATTCTATGAAGCCACAGTCACCTTGTTACTTAAACCCACACAAAGACCCAACAGCCCTGGCTGCTAGTTCCTGGTGCCCGCTGGAGTTCTCTGTGGTGTGGGAAGAGCCCTGAACAGTAAGCTCCTGCAGAATTCCCCCTCGGATTGTTGGGTACGATCTCTGACTGGCAGGTGGTTCTCAGGGAATTGCCCTCAGATGTACGATCCTCAGGACCGACTAGGCACTCCTCGGGAGCCTGAGGGGGCCCTGCTCTGGCCAGAGGAAGTCTTGGAGTCAACCTCCCAACTATTAACTTTCTTGCTCCCAGGTTAATGAACTCCAGCTGCCAGACACTATGCTCAGACAGTGTGATCGCTGGATGCTGCCATTTTGGAGAACCCATGAGCTCAGACGTCTGGCAGCTGGTTGTGCTTTGGAGCCACAGCTGGGGCAGTAGCTGGAAGGTATCCATCCTTGAGATGGTGAAAGTATACAGGTGGCCAGAAGCTGAGACTAGGCTCCATTGGGAACCCATGAACTCATCCTGGGATTAGCCAGGTAACCTAAGCTTGAACTTGCTTGTTTCCCTCCCTGTAGATTCTCCTCTTACCTGGGAAACACAGACCTGGAATTTTGGGGTCCTCAGTATGGCCTGTAGGTTTCTCTGCAATCACACTGTTCTACTGTTCAAATACCATGCACAATTGGCACCACCATCTTTGATCTCCCCAGAATCCTATTTTGAAGCATAACTTTACCAATAAACTCTATCATCAAGTTTTCTTCCTCCCTCCCTCCTTCCCTTCCTCCCTCCCTCCCTCCTTTCTTTCTTTCTTTCTTTCTTTCTTTCTTTCTTTCTTTCTTTCTTTCTTTCTCTAAACTTTCTATAAAATACTCCCTCACTGTATAACAGAATTATTTTGTTTCTAAACTAAACTAGTTAAGGTTAGATTTTTTTTTGAAATTATAAGATAGCTATATTATTTCCCCCTTCCCTTATTACAAGCCTACTCATATATCTACCCTTGTTCTCTTTCAAATTCATCTCTTGCTTCTCCTTTCATTAATTGTTGTTACATAAATATTGTTCCTAAATGCAACTTGCTTAGTGTGTAAATATATATACATACTAAATTTATAATATATTTTATCACATATATTTTATATTATATATAATATCTGGCATAATATAAGAAAAATAAATATATATACTAAATTTTAGTACACATATGTATACTAAATAAAAATTTTCATTTAAAATGTATACATATGCATGTATACATATATGAGTATACACATTTTAAGTGAAAATTTTGTATCTCTGTTGACAATCCTCCTTCCCTCCAGAACCAAAGACCCCAAGAGCAGGCATGAGAAGTCTGGTTGGTCAGTCTTCTAAAACATAGGCTGTTGCCCTTAGTTAGCTCCAGAGGAGGAAGGCAAATCCCTTGCTGAACACATCTGTATTTCAGACACTTAGGACCCTGGGCTGGAACTGCCCTCAATGCCTTCTCCCAGAAGACTAACTTTTTTTTTTTTGTTCTGGTTTGAGACATCGTTTCATATAGCTTATTTGTAGCACAGGCTCCCAGTTGACTTCCATGGGAACACGTTGATTTATGTGTGTGTGTGTGTGTGTGTGTGTGTGTGTGTGTGTGTGTGTGTGT
>OU015750.1:28217138-28260624 GCA_907169655.1 Acomys percivali
GTGTGTGTGTGTGTGTGTGTGTGTGTGTGTGTGTGTGTGTGTGTGTGCATGTGTGTGCGTTCCCCAGCACCCACGATGTGCAGGCCAGGGAACAGCTTGCATGCACCACAAGTTCTTTTTTTTTTTCTTTTTTCTTTTCTTTTTTTTATGTATATAGTGCACATCAGATCAATTTATAAATGGTTGTGAGCCATCATGTGGTTGCTGGGAATTGAACTCATGACCTCTGGAGGAGCAGTCAGTGCTCTTAACCGCTGAGCCATCTCTCCAGCCCCCCAGAAGACTAACTTTCATGGTGCCAGAATGTGTCATGCAAGCTTTTAAGGGAGGAAAGAATCCAACTGTCCTAAGCTGCTATGATACCTATCAACCATGGGGACCAGGATGGCATGCAAACCCTAATGGTTCAGTAGTAGTACACACACCTTGATGGTAACCAGCAACTCCCTAATTGAGCTTAAGACCTGTTCAACAAGAGGAAAATCATGCCTGGTACTGGAAACCTAGCCAACTCTCCAGGACCAGTGAAATCATGGATTTTGGAGAAGAGTGTAAAAAAATTAGATGTTAATGTTTAAAATCAAGAAGAAGGCATTCATCATGTTTTAACTCTCCACTACTACTTTTTCACATTTTCTGAGTCTTTTGTATTTATCTCTGTGTGTGTGCGTACATGTAGGCATAGGTGAATTTGTACAGGTGTGTACATGTGTATAAAGATAAAAATTTAATGTTGTGCATTTCTCTCAATTATTTTTAAAGTTGTGTTAATTTATTTAATGTGTATGAGTATTTGCCTACATATATGTACACATACTATGTGGGTGCCTGGTACCCACTGAGGTTAGAAGAGAGTGTCAGCTCCCTGTAAATGGAGTTACAACTAGTTTTGAGCCAAAATCTGGGCAAAGAGAACTGAACCCAGGTCTTTTGCAAAGTCAAAAAGTGCTTTTAACCACAGAGCTATCTCTCTAGCTTAGCTCCCTCTCCTTAAATTTTCATTTATTTATTTTTGAGACTGTATTTTAATTATCACATTTCTCTCTTCCTTTTTCTCCCTCTGAACCATATGGTATATCCCTCCCTATCTCTTTCAAATTTATGACCTCTTTTTTCATAAACTGTTAATTATTATTAATAAATATGTTTGTATATATAGATACCTAGGTATACCTTGCTGACTCTGTATAATATTACTTGCATGTGTTCTCTGGGCTGACCATTTGGCCCTGGACAATGACTTGGTGTGCGCTTCTCTTGGGAGGACCTCCTACCCCGCTTACTCATAGTACTTTGTGTAGGGTTGAAACTTTGCAAATATTTCCTTATCCAGTTTGGCTTATTCCTTGTTCAACTCACATTTGGGTGGCCATGTTTCTGCCTTAATTTTTGAGACAAAGTCTCTAACTAACCTGGAGTTTGCTGGTTTGGCTATCCTGCCTGGCCAGCAAGTCCTGGAGATCCTTCTGTCTCTACTTGCCTAGCACCGGGGTTACAAGCGTACGTCACTAAGCTTGGCCCTCTCTGTGGGCACTGAGAATCAAATGCAGGTTCTCATGGCTGGGTGGAAAGAATTTTACTGAATGAACCTTCTCCCCAGCACCACAAAACTTGAAAAAAATCGTTTCACCATAATATTTTCTACTTGGACTTCTTTCCCTTTTTTTTTTTCTATACAATACAAATAAAAAGCATCATATGTTATCCAGACATACTAGAGTGATTTATCCTCCAAAGTCTTATGTATGCAATACCTAGAGGCTTAACTTAGGAGGTACTTATTAAATGTGTGTGACATTTATTACATGTATAATCTGTGGATAGAATTATAGTCATATAAATAAAAAATAAATGAGGAAGAAATGACTTTACATTTTGTGTACCATATTCATAATATATGGAGCTATAAGAATGCTTACTATGAACACTAGTATAAGTATCTGTGTATATAACACTTATAGTTCTTTTAAAATATAAAAGGTAAAAGTCATATGTAATAAATATGCATTTTAAAGAAAATATATTTTTATGTTTAAATATGATAATTTACAGTGCCATTGGACTGAGCATATTAATGAACAGAGTATATAATTTATTTCTATTTTAAAAATTAATATTATAAAACAAGTGTCCATAATAAAACATTTTAGTGATTTATTTAGAATTTATATGAAAATATAGACATAAGTTATTCAAAACAAAAAGTCACTTCTATGTGTAAAGAAGAATCCGACAATGTGAGTTTTATCAAAAATCAGATGAAATGACATTAAACTTTCCTACATCCTGGGATTTGAAAAAAAAATTATAGTAATTTTCCAAAAAGCCATAGATGTTGGTAGAAAAACATATAAGATTGACAGCAATCAAAACTTGATAACACAGGAGAAAAATCCAACATATAAACATAGGACCATTAAAACAAATTCAATTACAGGCATGCTCTTTGATCTAAAGCCCTGCTTCTCCCCAGGACACAGAAACATTGTCAACCCATGCCAAAAAGTTAGATCTATATTGAGTACAAGTTCTAGATTTGAAAACTTAAGAAAAGGCATTGAGTGTGAAATCCTCAGTGAAATAATAAAAAATTATTACAAAGATTATTCGGGTGTGGGGAGGGTAGTCACTACTGGTTTAAGAAATAGTAAAGAAAAGGAATAGAGTTAAAATGTCTTGTGCAAGTTCCCAGCACAACAACAATAAATGCTCCTTCGAGTTAAAAGGTGGGCTTAGAATTTTAAAACTTTCTCAGTATGATACAAATGTATGAGATAGGGCTTCTCCCTGAAGCTATTATGTGCTAAAAGTCCCCATCAATGACTGATGCTGCGGTTTTAAAGGGGTGATGGATGCTTCGGAGAGATAATTAATCTTAGGCAGACAGGGCTGTGGAAAGTAATGAAGATTTGTTTTGTGTTACTGGTAAAAGAGTATGGAACTAGACGTACGTACTCTTTAGCTTTTAGCATTTTTTCCCTGGGAGCCTTTTCTTTCCAACAAAACTTAATAGCACAGTTTCCTTGGCACCTCTGCCAGAGCAGCGCTCCCTGATCCTGCATTCCCGGAAAGCAACTTCATTTTCTACTTGTTAATGTAGATCTAAGTGCTGAGATAGTCCCGCTGTAGCCTCACGCCACCACTCACACTTTCCTTCTCTTTTGAGAAGGCTGTAAGTACTTGGTGGCCTTGGGTGAGCTTTAAAGTGATCTGACCATCAAGCCACCGTAATATGCCAGAGAAGAGAGCAATTTCTAAAAAACGCTTAGACACTAAAAATAAGATTCTGATTACCTGGAATCCTTCATGGGTGTTGGCTTTGATGCTAGAATTTTAACCTCTTTAAAAGCTACTATGTTAAAATCTTTCAGCACAACTTATATTGTAAAAGTCTAGGGCTTCATATATTTGTACTAGATACTGAGAAGGTAATTGCTGCCTCTAGGCAAGTTATAACCGTTGATAATTCTTAGTGCTGAATAAATCTGCCCAGGGTGAAAGTTGATATGCTGGATTTAAAACTGTAATAACAGAATCATTTTCCATTTTGCATTAAATATAGCTAATGCCTGCAATTGGGTTTTGCAAATTCATATTGATACAATATATAGAGAGAATGACATTTATTCTACATCAATTTTACATGAAATTGTACTTTCAGATTGGGCAAATTTCTATTTGTATTCAAGCTGGGAAAGACCAAGAGGGACCTATTCTTTTAAGTATCATAAAGGTATCCAATAAGAAATATTTTATATAATTGATACAAAAATTCTTTAAATTGAAAAATCTAGGGTGAACCACAAAAAGATTTTTTTAAAAAAAGCTTTTATTGAGAAGCAAAGTTTTATACTTGTTGTCATGGCAAAGGACTGACAAACAGCTATGGATATAATTTTGTAAGTTAAGATCATTAATAATTCCTATTTATCTGTTTGTCAGTAAGAACTGGATTTTCATTTTTTATGTATAAATATACACACATATATATATTCATTTTGTAGAGAAGTTATTTTCCGTTGTAATTATTACAATATATAATGTAGTAACATATTACATAAAATAAGTTCATATATAACATCTCAATAATATTATGTTAATGTACACATTAATTTATCTTATAATTTTTTAACACAAAATGAGCAGAAAAACAAAAGGGCAATTTAAAAGTAATTATGGCAAAGATTTTATTGTGATTTTCTTTATTCCTATAGTTCTGTCTTTTTAAAAAAAACAATAAAAATGTTTTCATTTCTTCAGTAACTTTTAAAATGTGAACATTTTGTGATTTGCTGCAGCCTTGACTTCCAGTGACTTCATCCTTAGGCCTCAGTTGCCTTAGGAATAGCACACTCTTACTCCAGAACACAGTTAGCTTCTCATCATTCTTCCTGCCTAGATAATACCCAATGACAAATCCTGTAAGAACAAGAATATGAACCCAGTAGTCACCTACAACCCTGAAGTAAGTACATTCTGATGACAGCCAGGTGCCAAGCACACCCATATGGCCAAGGGCAGAGGCTAGACCTATAGAACTATTCTAAGAAAAAATTCTGAGCCAGGTGTACCATGCAAAGATTTTTTGGGGGTGGTTTGCTTTGTTTGAGACAGGGTTTCTCTGTGTAGCCCTAACTGTTCTGAAATTTGATTTGTAGACCAGGCTGGCCTCAAACACAGAGATCCACCTGCCTCTGCCTTCCCAGTGCTGGAATTAAAGGCATGTACCAACATCAGCACCTGGCTTGTGATGCACCCCTTAATAACGGAACTCAGGAGGCAGAGGCAGGTGAGTTTCTATGAATTCAGGGCCAGCCTGGTCTACACAATATATTCCATGACAGCCTTAGCTATATAGTAAAATCCAGTCTAGAAAACAAACAAAACCCAAACAAAATAAATACAAAGAAGAGGAAAAAATTCAGATAATATATGGAAAAGAAAACACCTGTATCAACTAGTATTACTGCTATTTAATACTGCAAGAGTGTTAAGATTGTAGTTTAGAATATGGTGTTACTTGACCCAATATCTGATGGCCCATAAGAAACAGTTCAGTAAGCCTCTAATGGAATTTCAGTGTGTTGATCTCCTAATTCTATTTCTTTGGATATATCCTAAAGGTTGAAATAAAACATAGCTTCTCAAACTATGGATCACTGCTGCAGAAGTAAATGGAGGGGTCACAAAAAATTTGGGAGCATGTTTCTGAATACTTAACAAGCGCAAACTAATTCAAGTAGGACGTGTGACAACTCTACAGAGTGTCTGTCTGGACCTCCCTCGTGTGGTGTCAATCAATCCCGCAGCAGCAGCCTCTCTGAACGCAGTGCGTGCACATTTTGTACTGTGCATACCTTCAGGCTGTGCTGTGCTAACGGCTTCCCAAAACCTCTTGCCTCAGATCTGAAACTATGCTATATGTTACGAACGGCAGGGTTTTCACTGTATACACAAGATTTCCTGCTGCTACAAAAACCCTGGTTTATTTGTGAAAAACAAAGATTTGATACTCACTTTCCTAACACCGTTTCTTAATGAGTGTGTATAAAATTAATACATCTTTGGATTTTGTTGTGTTGGGATGTTTGGGTTGCCGACTTGCATTTCATTAAAAAAAAAAAGAAAAGAAAAGAATTTTGGTCTGGGATTCAGACAGGATTCCAGCAATTCAGAAACGGCCATACTTCTGTCATTTTGTACTATGTATTTAGGCAAACTAGTTTCGCCAGAACTGATGAGGATATTAATCAATTTTGAAAAAACATTGAGCATTCTCAACTCAATACTGAAGTATCAAATATTCCAACCATCTAATTTGGATATGAAAAAAACCCAGCATATCCATTTCATTGTATGCAAATTGACTTTCATCTTTAATAAATACTAAAATTGTATATACACCAAAGAACTTTTTTTTACATGTCTTTTTTTCTTCTTTTTTATTAATTTATTCTTGTTACATCTCAGTGGTTATCCTATCCCTTGTATCCTCCCATTCTTCCCTCCCTCCCATTTTCCCCTTATTCCCCTTACCTATGACTGTGCCTGAGGGGGACTTCCTTCCCCTTTACATGCCCATAGGGTATCAAGTCCACCAAAGAACTTTTTAAAGATAATTTTCTTCATGACTTATGAGGAAATGTTTGGTTTGTACATTGACTTCATATACCTACATACTATAGTATAAAATTTTCTTAGGCAGCCAGGCATGGGGGTACATACCTTATAATCCCAACAACATTTGGGGAGGCAGAGGTAGCCGGATCTCTGTGAGTTTGAGGCCAGCCTGGCCTACAAAGGGAGTTCAGGACAGTCAAGTCTATAGAGAGAAACCCTATCTCAAAAAACCCAAAGAGAAACAACAACAATAAAACCAAAACAACAAGAACAAAAAACAACTCGGCAAAAAGTTTAAAAAGCCCGATACAAAGCACACAAAATCTCTATACTCAAAGAAACTACCCTTTAATTCCTAGTTATGGTAGGAAATAAGACAAACTAAAAGACCAATGACATGGTGCAGGCTGCAAGGGCCTATTATGAAGCATTTGAAGAAATAGTTATTTGGAGAGGGAACACATGGGATAGTATGCTATCAAATAAAAACAATCCTAGTGACTCATGCTTAAAATTCCATCATTGGGAGATTGAGACAGGAGGATTTGGAGTTTGAGGATAGCCTTGGCTCCTTGACAAGTTCAAGGTTAGCCTGACTATAGAGCAAGAAACTGTCTCAAAAAATTGAGTTAAAAAGTAGCATAAAGAATTGTAAAACAGCTACATTGAAAGAAATCATTAAAGAAATTTGTTAAAATTGAAGTTTTCCCTGAGCAGTTAAATTGTTATTCATTTAATGTTTATATTTTCTAGATTTTTTATAAATGAAAATTTTTCTTAAATTGAAAATATACATTAAAAGGGATAGTAATTAGCTATGTAAGTGATCCTGTGAGGGTTACATAAAATACCAAATATGAAATTCTGTAGCATTTACTTGATTTTTTGGTTTTAGGAATAATTGAGAGACGGCATTGTTTGTATTTAGCAATTACAGTTGCTTTCATTATTGCTATAAACCAGTAACAAAAATCCTTGCATTATACATTGAGTCAAGTCTTCTGCATATCCATGCTTCCAGGGCTATTCATTGAACAATTATCTTAATAGCAAGTAGCAGGAAGCATGCTAACACGACAACAGAGGATTAGCTGAACATAGTTTGTTCGTTTACACAACAGAATTACTAGGTTGTCATTAAAGAGAACAAGGTCTGTCTGAAAGCTATTAAAAATGAAAATACCAGGACATAGCTTTAAGTGACGGTATGGCTGTTATATAATTCTGACTTTGTCAAACAAAAGTAGAATAAAATATCGCCCTGGACAAAAATAACTCCAAGAGGATCAAAGATCTCAATGTGTATCCTGAACCACTAGAATTGATAGGAGAAAGCATAGACAATGCCTTATAAGATACATGTATAGCTCAGTACTTTCTCAATAAGATTTCCTTCACTCAGGAATTACAGCTAACAATTCATAAGTGGGGTCTTATAAAGCTAAAAAGCTCTGTACAACAAAGGAGAAAGAAGAAGGAGCCGTGGAAGGGAAGAGAGTCTCTGCCAGGTGTACATTCCATAATGGATGAGTGTCTAGAATATACAAATGTCAGAAGAAGAAAGGGAAGAAAGAGAATAAGGAGGAGGAGGAGGAGACAATCAAGAAAACAAACGATCCATTAAAAAAAAAGATACAGTTTCTGAACAAAGAGTTCTCAAAAGACGAAATAAAAACAGGTAAGAAATGTCTTAGAAACTGTTCAACATCTTTAGTAATTAGGGACGCGCAAAGTAAAACAAAGTGCTTCGGAATTTCATCAGAGTAGCTAAGATCAAATGAGTAACTGACAACAAATACTGGATGTTGGGATGAAATAGAGCTGGAATTGACCTTGAAACCTCCTCCCTGAAAACTAGTTCCCATAGCCTCCCAAGGTGCTATGCAAGCTGCCAAGAGAGAAAAGCAATGAAGAGTTCTTCCCAGTTGGAAAGCCCACAAATCACAACGACCAGCACAGCAAGGTATACCCATGGGTGCAATAGCGGCACTTACATCTTGGGGGTAACTAACAACCACCTAATTGGATTTAAGACCCAGCGACTAGGAGGGAGTTCATGCCTCAGCTGTAAACCTAGCTGATTACCAGAGGGCGGTGAGGTCATGGACCTAGAGGTGAACATACTACTGCCACTTTCTAAGCCAGGAGAATATTGTAAGTAAGTATTCTACACCCTTATCCTCGTATCTACAGGTATGTATAGCTCTAACACCCTCATCGAAGAAGCTTCTTTAGGGAACAGATGGAGAGAGACTATTAACAGTGATCCACAACTGGTCACAATGCAGAGAGTAAGTGAGTGCAGAGTGCCTAGCAGGACCACATGCCTGGTGAAGATCTATGGGCAGAAGTCTCCTTGTCCACTCCAGTTTCTAAAGGCTCCATCATTGCAACCTATGACTCTTGCCACATCACTCTCTGTGTGTTCCTTTCCCCTCTTGCCTCCCTCAAATTAGTTTGTTGTTATTCACATGTGTGAATGTGTGTGTGTTCTCTGTGAGTATATATCATGCGTGCATGGGCATGTGTGGGCTACAAAACAGGGAACCAGGTCCCCTGAAGCTAGAGCTAAGGCAGTTATGAGGCATCTGGCATGGTTACTGAGGATTGAACTCCAGTTCTCTGAAAGAACAATATACTCTCTTAACTGCTGAGCCACCTACCCTACCCGTCCCTTCTGCTTTTTATAAGGATATGCTCATTGAAGTTAGAATTTACCCTAACCCAGTATGTTCTATCTCTTTTTTTTTTTTTTTACTCTATCTGCGAAAATTACATTTATAATGTTCCAACACAAATTTGGATCGGTTCGACCCACTACACTTAGCTTCCCCAAGATTGAGCCATCTTGCCAATGTTTTGTTGTTTTGCATTCTGGAGACGAAGCACCTGTGCCCTTAGTGACTGAGGGGTGACCTAACATTTCAGCTGGATGTCCTTAATGTAGTTTTTGCTTTCTTGCTCTTGCTGCTGTCAGTATTCGTCAGCTGGTAAACAGATGTATAAGAAACTCATGAGTATTTTCAGTGTCCTTACCCAGTACAAATTACATAGGTGGTTATTGTTGCCTCCGATTCCTTAATGACTCTACTTTATTCTGAATTGATAAAAGGCATGTACCTCCTACCTGACTACCCTAAATAGGAGGGAAAGGAGATTAAAAAGAACAAGAATGAAACCTTCTGGGTATCAGTTCCACAGGGCAATTCCCCTGGTGTAATTCTCAGGAGTCTCATAGATCATCTATAGGACAGAAGCAGCCGCACCATCCAAGCACCGAACTTGGTTGAGAATGCTCCTACTCCCCGCGTTGCAATGATGTCCGGAGCCAACCCAGGGTCATTCAAGGCCAAAAGAGTCTACAGGCGATGGACAAATACTGATGCCCCGTTCCAAAGCTAAACTTCTTCCTTTCAGCCTCTGCAGAACTTCCTCCTTTCAGCCTCTGCAGATGCCGTTTAGCAGGTTAGCTTGGGAATTTTCGAGAGATAGTTAGCTAAGATAAGATAGGAATTGTTCCAAGGTGAACCACAGGATGTTCCCCTGTGGTATCTGGAGGCATTCTCGGGCCCTCCCCCTGCTGCTTAGCTCTTGCCTCCACCCCATATAAGCTTTTGCTTTTGATTCAATAAACAGACCTTGATAGGAATTCTACTTGGTCTCCGCTCCTTTCTTTCTCATCCCATCTCCAGGTATGGCTCCCCTCGCGACCCCGTAATTACTGGTCCTGCTGGACGGGACACAATACAATAGCCCCTGTCTTTTGTTTGGGGCTGATATGATTCCTCTGAGTCTATCTCAGATGTTTATCAGTTTGTAGAGATAAAGTCTCAATGGGGTAGCATCCTGAGACTGTTTTCACCTTGTGCCCAGACTAAGGCAAGGTTACATTTTCTTCACAGGTTATTATTATTGCCTTGTTTTTAAATTTTTAAGATTTTTTTATTCCTTGAAATTTTCACACTATATATTTTGCTATTGGTTGCTTTTTTTATTTTCTAATAAGGCCATCTTCATTTGGAATGTTTCCTATTTCAGTAGGAAAAGTATTAGATTATGAATTGTGAAACCTCCCTGCTAATTCTGGCCTCCCACTTCCTAGACATGTAACATTCAGTAAATCATTTGAAAATTAGGTTTTTCAAGCTAAAATGAAATTTATTTGCAACTGGGTGGTTCTTTGAAATCTTGTCCCAGTTCATTCTGAGAAGCAGAGGGCAAAATAGGCTTGGAAGTTACAAAAAAAAAAAAAGTTAGGAAAAATGCATTAGAAAGATAAAGGTGAAGGGACAGAGTGAAAAAGAACAATGCTGTGAGACCCCTCAGGAGTGAGGAGTGTGGAGAATTAGGTTAACAAAAGCCTCAACATTTTCTAGAGAACCTACTAGAAAGTCTTATGCAAAGACGGGCTCTTTTTTTTCCACTAGCTAATTTATTTAATCCCTTTACAGCCTGATCACAGCCTCCTCCCTCCTCTGTTCCAACCCTCACAGCCCCTTTCTCCATTCTCCCCTCCCCTTCTCCCCCCCTGGGTACCAACCCACCCTGGCACATCAAGTAGTAGCAGGACTAAGAGCATCCTCTTTGCTGAGGCCAGACAAGGCAGCCCAGCTATGGGAAAGGGATACAAAGGCAGCAACAGAGTCAGAGAGAGCCCCTGCTCCAATTGTTGGAGGACACACATAAAGAGCAAGCTGCACATCTGGTACATATGCGTAGGGGGCCCAGGGTCAGCAAGGAAGTCCCAAGGAAGGATGTATGAATTTCACTAAGGAGAGTAAATAAAATAGACATCTGAAGTAGATGGAGTGAGGGAACTGGATGAGAGACGGGGTGGAGAGGGGTAAGGGTGTAGGGACCAGGTATGGAGAGAAGAGGGGGAAGAGGGCTGCCAAAGAGAACACAAAATGTTGGAGAGGTGTCTCTGGGATGGGGGAGGCCCCTGGGAGTCTATGGGGTGGGAGTGACCCTAGCTGAAACTCCTAGCAGCTGGGGATATGGAGCCAGAAGAAGCCACCTCCTGGAGCTTGTGTAGTTAGGGCAACCAACCTTGCTTACAGAAGTGAAAACACATGGCTTGTTATCTTACAAGAACAAAGACCCCTAGCATTCCAGGGCATCATCAGTTTGGCCAAGTGGGCCTTACAGCTTACAGGCATTTTTTTGTTTTATTATAGCTCTTTTAAGCACTGCAGTTAAAACTTAAAACACAGCTTTAGCTTTCACAAAGAAGCTGCAGAAGAGAGGGGAGGGGAGGAGAGGAAGAGACTAGAACTCTTTTATTTCAGTCAGGCTCATCCTCAGTTTGAGTCTGATATACCTTTCAGGCTTGCTGGAAAGCTGTCATGAATATCTGTGCTTGCCTTGCCTTGCTCCCTCCCACATAAGATTTACATATATATACATACATATGCACATTTACATATATATATGCACACACACACACACACACACACACACACACACACACACACACACATATATATATCTCATGCTCTTTCTAGCTATCACTTTAAAAGTTTATCTGACTCTTCCCTTCTTTTCATTCTACTAGTGGTGTTCAGGAAACCCTCCAAGGTCTGGCAGTGCCATTTTATCTTCTCCTTGTAAAGGTGTGTCTCTCAGCCTTGGCCATATACTGAAATCTTCAGGGGAGTGTCAAAAAAGTCCAATACCTAGCATATGTCCCAGACCAGTCAAATAAGAATCCCTGTTGATGGAGGGAGGACCAGGCATACGCTTTAAGGATCTTCAGTTGGTCCAGTGGGCAGGCAAGGTTAGCACTGCTGCACAGAGTCATAGCCCAAGGGAGTGAAAATGCGCAGGACAAGCTAATCAAGACATCTCAGCAGTAGTATAGCTTTTTTTTCTTCCAAGAGATACAGTGTTTCTCTTGCTAAGGGACACTCATTTTATTCAATAAAGGAACCACACAGAAGTAAAGTTCTCATAAACTGTCTCCTACTGTTTTTTGTTTTGGAGTTCTAGTCATAACTGGACTCCTTTATTATCCATGGAATGACTATTTCCGACTCTTTTGTGGGTAAAGGGAAGTTACTTTTCAGGGGTAATGAAAAAAATTAAACTCCTTTGAAAAATTTGGCATGGAATTGATTTCTTAAACATTTGTGTGCTGCACTGAAGTGTCAGCACTGTTCGCGAAGCAGAAAGTGGTCTTCAGGCAGGGTTGGGCAGTTTGTTTCACTTGTGCCATTGCACCCAATGCCATTGCTGTTTTTTTTTTTTAAAGCACACTTATTCATTGATTTTCATTCAGTAACTAGGTATTGTCAATAATAGATAGTGGCTTGAGTCTACTCAAAGCAAATAAAAAATAAAAATATTTTGTCTATATCTGTGGAGATGGTTAATTTTTGAGCTATCTTTAAAATGGATATGACTCTGACTTCCAAATAGTAGATTAAAGCTATATTAAAATAGTGGAAAGTTTACCATAAGCCTTTGAAACTTACTTATTACATTTTTTAACCTGTGAAAGTGGTATGAATGTTCATGCTGTATTAAAAAACTTAGTTCGCACAAAAGCAGTAAATATAAACAGAGAACAGCTGAAGCCCTAGGGCCCTGTTATGTTGATTATTCTGGTCCTGGGATGCTATTGTGTGGGCAACCATAGCAGCTGTGAGTTCAGTCAGTATCATCATTTTTAAAATGTAATTGCTTTGTTGGTTGATAAGAAATGTTATCTTAGCCTGTGTTTCTTTAGTCTCGAAAGTTAACTATGTTAAACAGTTATCTCCATTTATTTTACCTTCTCACAAAGGAAAACTGTCTTTGTCCTACTGATTTGATTTCACTGAGATACCAATTACTCATTCATTACATGATTAGAAAGAATACAAATCATATTTCCAAATTTCATGGCATTTCTTCCTGTAAAAAAACAAAAATTTTATACCAAATTTATGCCATTTGCCCTTTTTATTTCTGTCTTTGTGTTCTGCTCAATAATTTTTTCTGCCTCACTGAAAGCACTGTTACTCTAAAGTTTTGCCTTTTCTACTTAATTCCTTACCTCGTGTCTTACTTTTCTATTGTAATGAAGAGACACCATGACCAACAAAAGCTTAGAAGAGGCAGTATTTAGTTGGGGCCTTGACTGCAGTTTCAGCGGGTGAATCCATGACCATTGCACAAGGAGCAAATAACAGAAAGGCAGACATGGTTGGTGGAGCAGCAGCTGAGGGCTTATAGCTGATCCTCGAGTTGGAGACACAGATTAGATCTGGCCTGGGTTGTTGACACCTCAAAGCCCACTATTGGAGACACAGCTCCTCCAACAAGGTCACACCCCCTATTCCTGTTCCACCAACTGATGACTAAACAGTCAAATAAAAGAGCCTATGGGGCCTGTTCTCATCCAATCACCACACCTTCTTGGCTCTGTGTTTATATGCTATTGTACCTTTTCTGTTAGAGGTATTCCCCCCCCAACCCATTGCTGGTCATAATAGCTTCCATTTTATATAGAATAGTGGCAGTAAATATGCCAAGAAAAAGAAAACATAACTAAAAAGCCACCCAGAGTATATGACCAAGAGAAAGGAAAGTGTAACTCCACTTAAAGACTTCTGCACAGATGTTCAGTGTTCTTAGTAATAAGCAAAACAGAGAAAGAAGCCAACTGTCTACCAACAGCTTAACAGGTAAACACCACAGAGTATAGACACATTACAGCATAGGAAAAATCCCACGAGGCCTCAAGCGTACACAAAGAACTGCAGGGCAACCAAGGAGTGCTGAGGACAGGACGAATGGTCATCCCCAGGGGAGAGCATAGCAACGGATTGTCAACTATCTAAAATCATACATACAAGTAACACTAGGCGCTGTGTATATATACAGCATAACACTGAGCAGGTTATATGTAGAAATATATATATATATATATATATATATATGTAGATGCATACAGTAACAGTTAATAAAAATGAGATCATGGAATTGAAAGAGAGCAAGGAGGGGGTATTTATTTGACGGAGTTTGGAGGGTTTGGAGGGAAGAAAAAGAAGTGAGAAAGTGCTATAAAATACAATCTCAAAATTTTTTTAAGAAGGGGGGAAGATAGTTCTTGTACATCCTACAGTATACATAAACCTGAAAAATGGTATCTTAAGTAAAATAAGTCAGGTGGAAGAGAACATGGTTGTTTGAAAATTGTATGATTACACTTACGTAAAACATCCAGAATAGGCAAAATCAGACACATAGAACAGAACAAGGCAGCATGACAGCTGGTAGGTACAGATTTTCTGTTAGGAGTGCTACAACATTGTAAGTATATTAATATACACTAAACCTATAGACTTGTTCAGTTACCCATAGTTGTGTGTGTGTGTGCTGTTTTTAATTATCAGTTCACACAGAGTGATCTGCCTGAAC
Organism: Acomys percivali; assembly: GCA_907169655.1. Taxonomy (NCBI): domain Eukaryota; kingdom Metazoa; phylum Chordata; class Mammalia; order Rodentia; family Muridae; genus Acomys; species Acomys percivali. The sequence goes on from OU015750.1 coordinate 28,231,662, forward strand.
TATTTCTTTAGGAATTCCTAATATAGGTAACATGAGCATGTTTTAGCTCTCCATCAGTTAGTCAAGTTCTCTTGATTGTGGTTTGGTTTATTTGCCAGTATTCCAGATCCACATGAGAGAAGAGGGCCAGGCATCTTACCAGTGAGTGGTAATTCCACTGTGAGTAGTTAATCCCCTTGGCTTCCCTTCTGTACTCTTCTGTGACTCTTCCTGACATTAGCAGTCCAAAGCTTTCTTCTCTTTCTCATACCCGGGGAGAGCTGTTCTGAAACAGGATCTTCAAAAGTCTTTATGACCTCAGCTCCACTTTAATTCCACACTTGGAAATCCCCAATGCCTCAGCCTTAAGGTATTTTATATAAATTGGGTTCCCTTTCAACACTCTTCTTAAAAGTCACTTGTTTCCAGGATGCTCTGATGGTTACTACCTGCCTGTCAGTGTCCCACTCTCCACAATTTTATTATAATGCCTCTCCCACTCTCTTCTAGATAAGTCCATTAGAAAAGCCAAGCAAAACTCCCTTTGCTACCACTTTTATGGTGTCTTCTGAGGTAACAAAAGTAAATGTGTTCATGTAATCTATTATCTTTGCTTAGAATTTATTGATTTAGTTTTTAAGGCTGATTTAGCTAGTATGTCTAGGATAATATCTACTTGACAATGGATATTGCAGAATTAATGAAATCATCCTAAACTTGCTATATATGCATTTTGTTACTTAAAATTTTCTACAGTGTTTCTGCTACTGCTTATGGGCAATTTTGATATCACTGTCATATTATTCTTATAATATTAGGTGCGGTAACTACTGTTTTTGTCTCTATTTGTTTTGGTTTAAAATAGATATGACATTTCCCCAGAAGGTGTTAACTGAGTGTAAGGCCATTCTAAGTGCCTTATTGTATCACATTTGCCTAGAAGTTCTTTATAACGTAAATGATTTTTAAAAAGTTAAAAAATTTTAATTTATTTATTATAATTTAATTTATTAAAATTTATTCAGATTACATCCCGATTGTTATCCCCTTGTGTGTATCTTCCCATTCCCACCCTCCCTCCCTTATCTGCCCTATTCCCCTCCCCTAGACCTCTGACAAAAGGGGACCTCCTCCTCCTCCATATGATCACTGCTTATCAGGTCTCATTCGGAGCTTCCCCTTCCTCTGTGTGATGCCTGGGCCTCCCCATCGAAGGGAAGTGATCAAATTGAGGGCACCAGAGTTCATGTCAGAGGCAGTCGCTGCTCTCCCCACAATCGTGGAGAATGAGCTGTCCATTGGCTCGGTCTGAACAGGGGTCTAGGTTTACTGCATGCCCTTGGTTGGTGCAACAGTTTGTTCAGACCCCCTGCGTCCAACCCCCCTGGCCTTGATGGTCTCCTTGTGGGGCTCCTGAGCCCTCTGCATCCTTCCATATCCCCTATTCTTCCATACCACTCTCAGTGCTCCGCCCAGAGTCTAGCAGCAAGTCCCAGCATCTGTCCCAATCCCAAGCTGGGTGGAGTCTCTTAGAGGACATCTATGTTGGGCTAATATCCACTTATAAGTGAGTATATACCATGCATGTCTTTCTGAGGCTGGGTTACCTTACTCCAGATGATCATTTCTACTTCAATCCATTTCCTGCAAATTTCAAGATTTCCTTGTTTTTAATAGCTGAGTAGTATTCCGTTGTGTAAATGTACCACAGTTTCCTTATCCATTCTTTGGTTGAGATACATCTAGGTTTTTTCCAGCTTCTGGATATTATGAATAGAGCTGCTATAAATAAAGTTGAGAAAAAGTCCTTGTTGTATGGTGGAGCATCATTCTGGTATATGACCAGCAATTTAGAATTTCATACATTAGTACTCTATTTACATCATTTATAGTCCTCTCCTCTCTCTACATCCTCCCAGACTCCTACTTCCTTTTAAGTTCATGACCTCTTCTCCTTTCATTGTTATTTTACATACATACACACACAGACAGACACAAACACACACAGACACAGACACACACACAGACACACACACACACACAAACCTACTGAGCCTATACAGTGTTGCTCTTATGTGTATTTAATGTATTTAGTGATGAACAGATGGGATTGGATAACCTATCAGGAGAATGCTTCTCCCTCTCTCAGCTGTCTGTAGGTCATCATCTAGAGATTGGACCTTGTGAAATTTCCTTTTCCCACATTGGCAGGGTGACTGTTGTCATGCAATCACATGATTGATGTTTCTAGGGGAAGTATCCTATTTGCATCTAGGGGACACTATCTTGTAGCAGGTATTCAGGTCCTCTGCCTCTTAAAATCTGTCCTTCTCCTTTCCCACAATGATTTCTCATCTTCATATATAGGAGTTGCATCATGAATGGTCCAGTTGGGGATGATACTGACCCTATGGTCAGTTCTCTGTATTTTTACCAGTAGTGTATCTCTGTAGTAGCACCTACCTGCTAGAAAAACTGAACCATGTTATATTAGATGTAACATAACAACACTGAGTCATTATTAAGCCATGACAAAGTTTCTATTAGTCAAGAATTTCTGGGCAAAAGTTCCCAGAACTTAAGGACAAGACCTTACTGATGAAGACAACACACACTTTGGACACAGGACTTGAAGGAATGAAACTAGATCTGATTTGGGAGTCTCTTCTCATAGTTGACAAAGATTCTACATAAGCTGCTAAGGGAGAAAAGCAATCAGTAGCCCTATCTCACTGTAAAACCTACAAAAATGGCCAGCTTGGTAAAATACTTACAATGGCAAAACAGTGGCACTCTGAAAGAAGTAAAGAAGAATGGGGAAGGATCCAGAGGGTCCAAGAAACCTATAAGAAAGCCATTAAGGCTGGCAGATCTGGACCCAGGCGGGTCAGCTCAAACTACTGTACCAACCAAGGTCAATGCATGCAGTAAACCTAGAACCCCTATCCAGATCTAGCCAATAGATACCACATTCTCCACAATTGTGTGGAGAGCAGGGACTGACTCAGACAGGAACTCTGGTGCCTCCTAATTTACCACTTCCCCTTGGTGGGGAGACCTGGTGACACTCAGAGGAAGAGTAAGCAGGGTACCAGGAAGAGACCTGATAGGCTGTGATCTTATAGTTGGGGACAAAGTCCCCTTCTGTCGCAGACCTAGAGGGGGACAATAGGATGAAAGAGGGAGGGAGGGGGAACATGAAATACAAGTGAGGATAAAACAAATGAGATGCAATCTGAATAAATTACTTTAAAAAAAAAAGAGAGAGTAACTAACAGCCACATAACTAGACTTAAGCCCTGAATGATAGGAGGGAATTCATACCTGCTACTATAAACTTAGCAAATTACTCATGGCTGGACAGGCCATGGAACCTAGAGAAAACCTACTAGTGCCATTTTCCTAAACCAATATAGTTTCTAACTGTATTCTGAATACTTATCCTTATATTCCTAGGTAAGTGTAGCTCTAACCCCTCATCGAAGAAGCTCCTTTTTGCAACAGATGGAGACTATTAACAAGAGACACAACTGGTTCACTTCTTGGCCTTTTGGCTAAGATCAAGTGTAGTATCTGTTCTTATTAGTTTAATATCTGATACATCCTCTATCCGAGGACAATATATTAAATGGATCTTTGGAAGTAGGAGTTGGAATAGGAGCTTGCTCTGTCCATTCCACGCATCAATCTGGTATTGTAGTACCTCCAGGAACAGTAAACCCCCTAGGGAGAATAAAAATAAAAGATACACAACTGGTCAAAACACAGAGAGTAAGTGACTGTGAGCTGCCCAACCCCAACTAGCACATCTTCATGACAACCTCTGCAGGTAAGGCTCTGGGAACAGCACGGAAGAAGGGGCAGAAAGATGGTAAGAGCCAGAAATTCAGGGCATGTGCTGTTAGATGGAGTCTAGGAGACATGATAGAGAAAATGCATCCATGAAATTTCGACAATATGGTTGCCTGAATAAAAACAGCCTAATGACAACAATACTTGACATACCAATATGGATAGGGGAAATTCTCCATTGCTCCGTCCCTAGTGAAGAGCTATATATTGTCAATGGTTGCTGATAGATAAAGAATCAGTTTCTTTTAGGGACAAACTACTGCATTGCCTGGCCAATCCCTAGTGCCCAGAACTGGACACATGCAATATGATCAAAGCTAAATGGACTTGGTAGGTTCTGTATACATGAGTACATACAAACACATATTCATGAATTTGGCGGTGGCATATAGGAGGAGTTGAAAGGAGAAAAGGAGGCAGAAGTAATGTAGATGTAGTGCTTATGTCTGAAATTCTCGAAAATAGTACTAAAATAAAAAACCTATAGAATGGAAGTTCATTTCTTTGATCATGCTTGGGTTACAAAGAGTATCCATAAAATAATTCAATTATCTGTTTTTTAAAACAAAATATACAGAATTTAATACTTAACTTCTTCCAGATCATTTAATATATATGATTTTTGTCTTCCATCTAAATTATAAGCAAGTTAAATATAAGAATCATGACTTATACATTTTAATACTTTTCAGAGTGGTAAATAGTATGCTGGACAGATACCTTTAACATGTAAATATTTTGACTAATTTTAACATGTATCTTTACCACCTGCATAATATCTAATAAAGCTATTAAAGTTTCTGGTTAGTCAGGCTTTCATAATGGATACCTTACTGTACATTAAATGTCTTAAAATTGTTCCTCAACTTTACATTAGGCCTCTTGAGTTTTTAGCCACTCAGTCCTAATGACTAATTCTGGCTGCTCATAAGACTAATGGCCCATTCATTTATTTAATCTGTCTTAATAATTGGTGCAGCTTATTGAACCCAATAGTTCCAGTGCCGTGCTTGATCTGGCAGGTAAACGCAGCTGCAGTTAAGTATGACAGCCATCCAAGAGGTGGTTAGTCTCCTGCGCAGCTGCCATCTCTGAGATAAATGGCTTGTGGGAAGGCTGCTGGTGTCCAGAGATCTGGAAGATGTAAGAAAGGCCTTGTCCTCTGTGTGCAGTTCAGTCATATCTTTTTCACTTACTGAGGTTGTCTATTTGGTGTTGATTGAATAACAGCTTAACATTCTGATCATATCAAACAACAGCTTATTAGGCAAAAAAGAATCTATTTTCAATAAAAGGAGAAAAAAAACCTCTATGTGTATGCCCTTTAAATGTAACACTGAAGCCATGCAAGTCTGTTAATTTGTTTTCTTTTGTTTTGTTTAGACAGGTTTCTCTATGTAGCCTTGGCTGTCCTGAGCTCACTCTGTAGACCAGGCTGGTCTCGAACTCACAGAGATCTGCATGCCACTGCCTCCCCAAGTGCTGAAATTATAGGCATGTGCCACCATGACTGGCTGCCTATTAATATTTTTAAGTGGCTGAATAAATTCTTAAGTTATAAAAGGAAAAAAATATCAAAAATTAAGTTTGAACTGCATAAATTTGGCACACCACCAATTATTTATTCGTTAATTCGTTTAACTAAAGTTCTTTACATATGCAATAAATTGTAACTCTGGCAATTGTGCCTGCTTACAGAGTTGTCATTTCCCTTTTTCTTAGGATAATAGAACGAATGAGAATAATGAAATTTGATAATGGCAAAATAAAATATGGCTAATATGTCTAATTTGACTGAGAGATAAGAAAACGTTAACCTGTGAAATTGAAGTCGGCCAGTAAGTCTTTTAATCACTTGCCTCTAAGACAGAGCCTGTGTGATCCAGAAGGGGCTAGCTACCAACAGTCACAGCGATTTTGAAGAGCCTGTAAACAGCACTATATGTTGAGAACATGGGGGGACCAAGACTTCAAAGGCAACACTGGGTGTAGTGAAGTGTACTTTGTTTGTTTGTTTGTTGTTTGTTTTTCTGGCCTCCATGAAGCTGAAGAGGAGCTCAGTGATGGGCTGAATTGCTTTCATCTTGAGGCAGTGAGAAAAGGGCTGGGGACCTTTGATGGAGGGATGATAACCAGCCTGCCATAGCCACCACACAGGACCATCTGCCTCTGTGTGTTCACCTTTCTTCCTGTGTCAGGAACAATACCAGCATCCCAGCGCTCAAATGAAGAAAATTACAGCACACACAAGAAGGTCCTAGTGGTAGAAAGACACAGGTATGAGGAACAATGGGGCCAGTGTCTAATGACATAGTGATGCTATGTGACACAGGCGGTACCTTAGATGAGATGGTAGGGAAATAATTTGAACACTTAAAACCTCATGCATGGATCGCCAAACCACTTCCCATTGTAAGGAGATTTTGTTGAGTTCTTGCCGGCTCCTTAAAAAAAAAAAAAAAAAACATGCAAAAGAATGGTCTGTGTCTCAGAAACAGGTAGGGAACAGACTTCACACAGAGGCTTCTAGATCTAGAACTCACTAGACTGAGTTCATATAAGATGAGAGAACTGGTGTCTCAAAGATTTCATAATTAGGTAAAGCCGGTTGCCAGAACCAGCAGCTCCTCCCTAATTCCACATACCAAATACTGCCATGATGTAAGGTACAAAGCTTCGGTATTTTTCACTTCTTTTGGGTCCCTAACACTCAGATATTAGAAATTGTATGTGATATCAACCACCTCAGAAAGCTGTTGACCAATATTTCACTTAAAGATTAGAATTTGTGAGAATGACATGAAAATCAGTATCCCCCCCCCCCCCCCCCCCCCGGTGTACTGAAAAATATGGAATGTGGATGCTTCACAAATTTGCATGCCATCCTTGAGCCAACACCACGCTTCTCTTTTTCATATCAGTCCAACTTTAATGTATGTACTACTGAAGTAAACACTGCACCGTCATTTCTCAGGGGCAGAATTGACCGACTCTTCAAGAGTTGCTCGATAGTCAGGTCAGTTAAGCTCCAGTGATTCCCCTTAAGCTGGGGAGCAAAATGTTAACAGGCAAAACCTGTGAGTGGGGAAAGAAGGAAAAGTCATCCTATTACAAAAGCTGGGCTTTCTTCTCTCCGTGTACTGACATCTTGACTTACCCTTCCATCTTTACATTCACTTGGTTCTCAGAGGCAATCAGTTAAATCTAAGATCCGATCTGTGATAAATAACCACACAAAGAAAAATGATCAAAGCATGCTTTCTAGGTTTCTGCGTCTTTCAGATTTTTTTCCCAATAGATAATTTTAGTTTCTAGTACTTTATGAACAGAATTATATTTAAAATACTGTGATTGAATGACAATGGAAACTAAATGGATGTAACACAAATGTATCCAAGAATTGTGATTATATACTTACAAAATAGAATACAAACCTTTGTCTTAAAAATAGAAAACTGAAAAAAAAAAATGACATTTGACAATCAGCATAGGGAAACAGGTTAAACTTAAATCTTGAGGGATTTATTTAGAATATAAAAGATTTAAAGATAATGAAACAGAAAAGAAAGTTTATTAATTTGGCTAATTGTGTTTCATGAGAACTTGGTTTGATAAGAAGTGTAAGTAAAATAGAAAATGCAAAGAAAGTGTAATAGTAAATGTTATGAAATAGGCCAAAATTAAAGTAAGAAAGTAGTTATAGAGGTGACTCATCAAATGATCTAATTGTCAACAACAGCGATGGGGCACAACACCCAACAGATGATAAGTTTTCAAGAGTTTATCCTGGGGAGATAACTGTGAGACATGATGGTCGGTGGCCTTCCTGAGAAAAGCCAGCACCTCAGCAGGATTTACCTTGGCTCACAGTGGCCTGTCACGTGTAGCTGATAGAAAGAGAAGCAAGGTGGTTGGTTTTAATGTTAACTTGTCACACATTAGAATCACCTGAGTAGGCAGCCTCTGCCCCCCCCCCCCCCCCCCCCCTCCTGCCCCCCCTTCAGAACTGCCCTGCCTGCCTTGACTCATGTGGGAAGACCCATGGGAACGTGGGGGACACCTCCTGGTAGCTGCCCAGAATTAAAGGACATGGCAGAGGGAAGTGTGTTCCCTTTCACTTGCTTGCTCTCCTCCATTGCCTGCTCACCCTCTACCTTTGCCACCAAGTGCTTTCCCAGGTTCCCTTGATGATGGACTCTAACCCACGAGAAGTAACAACTTCTTCCTCCCTATGTAGCTTCTGCTGTGGTGTTTAGAACAGCAACAGAGAAGGAAATTAGGAAAAGAAGTCAGGAATAAGTGGCCGTCCATTCAAGACAATCAGTACTTTGGGCAGGATGATCCTTGCAATTGTTGGGAGTGTATAACACTGTCCTTTCTGAGATGATGGGCGTGCCATCTTACAACCTGAAATGTACAGGTAACTGATATCACTCTCAGATAATGCTTGTCCTGCAGGCACATTTCTGCTTAAGAGACTCAGTAGACTGACAGCCTTCCCTTTAAGAAACTCAGTTATCTTTGCTTCCATTTTTTGTCTTCGATTTTAGATTCACTTTAAGACTCTTTATCTATAGATATGTTTGTTCTTTGGGATACTTCTTTGAATGACGGTAAGGTAACATCTTTACCTTATTAATGAGTTAAAGATAAGCTTTTTTTTCCCCTTTGGCAGGGGACCAAATATAAGACTTTGTATATGCTGGACAAAGGCACTATCTCTGACTTACATTCTTAGGTCCAAAGAAAATCTTTTCTATGAGGTTGCCTTCTTATCTGTGACAAAGTCACAATTAGAGTGATTTCTTTTGAAATGTGTCCTTTAACATCACTTAGGAAACAGAATTCACTCTATATCCAATTAGTCAGAATGAGTGACCAGAACATCTATTTCAATGGTGTGCTAAATCTTCCCACACTAATTAAACATATTCTTTGCTTAGTGAGCATGTTAAAGAAACTTCTCTAATCAGTTTCTCACTAATCAATCATTTTCAGTCTGATTGTCTTCTCTGCAGGGAGGCAGGGCAGTAGGGCTTTGCCTCTGTTTGTACTGAGGATTTGGTCTGCATGGCTGCTGCTTTTCTATTCTTACATGGCTGACCGCATTATGTGAAGCACGGAACTGTCTACTTACTCTCCCTATGAGATCACATTTTACACAGAATTATGAAGGTCCTCTTCCTTCTTGGATAATGGGAAAAATGTATGGTACAGCTTCAGTCAAGCAAGTAAATCATCAGGCAATTTCTGAGTTCTCAAAGAGATGCTACAGTGTGTTAAGACCATACATCCTTGCCTCAGTGACTTTGCAGTCCAAGCACCAAGAGGAATTAGAAGGACAAGTCAATACAAATCAAAAAAAGACTAAATTGGTGAATATTAAGGATGCAGTAGACATTCAGAGCAAGGAATAATCAGCATGGGTTGGCACATCCAGGAAGGGCTTTCCTGAAAGTTGTGGTTTGGGTGTATTTGTACTCTGGAATTTGTATGTAGAAAACTAATCCTTAATGTGATGGTGTTAAGACATGAGCTTTTGAAGATTGTTAGGCCATGAGAACCCCAAGAAATCATGGGTTGTATTAGTACTCTTGTAAAAGAGGCTTCCTGCCTTCCCTGCTGTGCCATGAAGGACACAGAGAGAAGATGCCACACACAAGCCAGGAAGTGGACCTCACTAGGCATTAAACCTGACACTACCTTAAGTTTGGACTTCACAACATTCAATAACACATGCCTAACTCCAATATGACTTTATCTCTGTCTACTTCATAATGTCAGCACATGGCTCATGGTATGTATCCGTTACTTTTTGTTGCTGTGATAAAGCAGCTCATGGAAGAAAGAGTTTGTTTTGGTTTACAGTTCCAGAGTGATAAGAGTCCATAAAAGTGTGGAGACAGGGTAATTAGTGGTAGGCAATGTGACAGGAGCAGGGAGCTGAAAGCTCCCATTGCCAAGCACAAACACAAAGCAGAGGCTGAACTGGAGATGGGCCAAGGTTTTCAGCTCCCACAGTCTGCACCAGTGACATACATCCACTGTCAAGGTTGCATCTTCACATAACGTCTCCAAATAATAACACAAACAGGGGAGCAAGTTCAGATACCCCAGCCAGTAGGGAGCACTTCTCATTCAAACTCCATCCTATTTTTTTTTTTTTATAGTAGCCTGAATAGACTAAGACAAAGATGAATGAAAATTAGATATCTGTGTCAGAGCTGGTGGCGTGTGAAAAGAGAGAATTTTAGCCTGGGATACACATTTGTACTTCAGTAAAGCTCCAGATTGTTTCTAAACATTTAGACATATTTGTACTTGTGTATTTTTTTTCCTCACTGGGAGAGTCCATAACTTTTGTTAGCTACTTAAAGGTATGTGTAACTACCCCCCCAAAAAGTAAAGAAGCAGCACTTCAATCTTTATGCTCAGGAACCGGAGACCCTCAGGAAGTGTCAAACCATTACAGTCAGTTTCATCTCAGCACTTAAAGCAGCGAGATACCAGATAGCTTGTAATGCGCCTAGGGGAACAGGGACAAAAACATTTATACATTTGAATGCACATAGGACTCTTACATGTGGGTATAAAATAGTTTCTCCTCTTATATTGAAAAAGTGTAAATTTCTAGAAAAAAAATAACCATCTTATACATAGAAATTTTATCCTTTTAAGCTCGAAGGCTTTTGCATGCTTTTGAGGACAGAGTTTTATTGTGTTATCTAGCCCGATCTCAAACTCCTGGGCTCAAGCGATCCTCTTGCTTCAGTATCCTGATGACAACTGAGGATGAATGCCTTGGCTATGTAGTGCACTCCAAGCAAGCATATTCATGTTCTCTCTGTCTCTCTGTCTGTCTCTCTGTCTCTGTCTCTCTGTCTCTCTGTGTCTTTGTGTCTCTGTGTCTGTCTGTCTGTCTGTCTGTCTGTCTGTCTGTCTCTCTCTCTGTTCATTTCCAGTTCCTCCCTCTTTTTGAATGAAGAGAACCTAAAAGTAACTGTGGTCATCTGTTACATGCTTTGTGTCTCATGACTCCATCTCTTTTGTCTTGACATTAACAGAAGTGTTTTTACTTTTTTTCTTTGAATTTTGAATATATGTGAAAGGATATACTCAGTAAACAGATAAATGTTTTTAAATATACTTTATTAATTTATTAATATTACATCTCAATAGTTATCCCATCCCTTGTATCCTCCCATTCCTTCCTCCTTTCCATTTTCCCCTTACTCCCCTCCCCTATGACGGTGACTGAGGGAGACCTCCTCCCCCTGTATATGCTCATAGAGTATCAAATCTCTTCTTGGTAGCCTGCTATCTTTCCTCTGAGTGCCACCAGGCCTCCCCATCCAGGGGACATGGTCAAATATGGGGCACAAGAGTTCGTGTAAAAGTCAGACCCCACTCTCCACTCAACTGCGGAGAATGTCCTGTTCATTGGCTAGATCTGGGTAGAGGTTTGAAGTTTAATGCACGTATTGTTCTTGGCTGGTGCCATAGTTTGAACAGGCCCTCTGAGCCCAGATCTGCCCATCATAATGTTCTTCTTATATGTTTCTAGGACCCTCTGGATCCTTCTATTTCCCCATTCTCTCACCTAGAGTCCCAATAGGATGTCCTCCCCTCTGTCTCAGTTTCCTGGTAAGTGAAGACTTTCATGGGACATGCCCTTTGGGCTAGTGTCAAGATATAAGTGAGTATATACCATTTGACTCTTTCTGCTTCTGGGTTAACTCATTATGATCATTTCTAGTTCAATCCATTTGTCCACAAATTTCGGGAATTCCTTGTTTTTAATAGCTGAGTAGTGTTCCATAGTGTAAATGTACCACAGTTTCTTTTATTATTATTATTTTTTTTTAAATTAATTTATTCTTGTTACATCTCTATGGTTATCCCATCCCTTGTATCCTCCCATTCTCCCCTCCCTCCCATTTTCCTTTTATTCCCCTCTCCTATGACTGTTCCTGAGAGGGATTACCTCCCCATGTATATGCTCATAGGGTATCAAGTCTCTTCTCAGTGACCTGCTGTCCTTCCTCTGAGTGCCACTAGGTCTCCCCCTCCAGGGGACATAGTCAAATGTAAGGCACCAGAGTACATGAGAAAGTCATATCCCTCTCTCCACTCAAGTGTGGAGACTGTCCTGTCCATGGGCTAGATCTGGGTAGGGGTTTAAATTTTACCGCCTGTATTGTCCTTGGCTAGTGCCTTAGTTTGAGTTGGACCCCTTGGCCCAAATCTGCCTATCATAATGTTCTATTTGTAGGTTTCTAGGACCCTCTGGATCCTTCTACATTGCTATTCTCACATGGTTCTCTCATCTAGAGTCCCAATAGGATGTCCTCCCCTCTGTCCCAGTTTCCTGGTAAGGGAAGGCTTTCGTGGAACATGCCCATTGGGCTAGTATGCAGATATAAGTGAGTATATACCATTTGAGGTACCACAGTTTCTTTATCCATTCTACTGGGGGACACTTAGGCTGTTTCCATGTTCTGGCTATTATGAATAAGGCTGCTATGAACATGGCCGAGCAAATGTTCTTGTTGTGTGCTGGAGCATCTTCTGGGTATATTCCAAGGAGTGGAATAGCTGGGTCTTGAGGAAGCCTTATTCCCAGTTTTCTGAGGTAGTGCCAGATATATTTTCAAAGTGGTTATACTAGTTTGCATTCCCACCAGCGATGAAGGAGTGTTCCTCTCTCTCCACATTCTCGCCAGCATGTGTTGTCTGGAACACATTGGCACAGGAGACAACTTCCTGAACAGAACTCCAACAGCCCAGGCCTTAAGGTCAACAGATAAATGTTTTTAAAGCAATTTCATTTTTAATTACGTGACTATGTGTGGGCTTGTGCACTTGAGTGCAGGTGCCTTTGGAGGCCTGAAGAGGGCCTTATCCCTTGATACCAGAGTTACAAGCTGTTGTGAGGTGCCTGTCATGGATACTGGGAACTGAATGCATGTCTTTGCAGTAGCAGTGTAAGTTCTTAACCACTGGGCAATGTTTTCAGACCCAAGTCTTGAAGTCTTTCCTATGGATTTTTATCTAAAAAATGGTGTGGAAAAATAGAATCCAATATTCAGAATTCTAATTCAGCTACCTTTCCTTTATTTAGTTTGTGAATATACCAGCTGTGTTTTTCTGTTTAAAGGCACACAACTTGAGCACACTAAAGAATATTTATGATAGATGTGTCCTGGAAGTCACTGGAGGGCTACATATTATTTTTAAGATAATAGACTCTAGCAAATATTTTTCTTTTCCATGTTAGGATTTGGGAAATACTGTTTTCTTTATTAGTTATAAGAAGCATCATTGGGAATGGGAGGGGCAAGAGTGATGTAGATGCAGTATGAAGTATGTACGGAGGTCTTCAGAATTGTTAAATTAAAGGGGAAAATCAGAATATCACCACGGAATGAAATTCTGTATAACACACATATATGGATTTTTTAGGGCTGACCTAGCACTAACCAAGCATCATAAACTAGATGGAGTAAAACAGCAGAAATTCCTTGTCTTATAGCTCTGGTACTAGCTGGAATTCTCAGGCATGTGTTATTAAGAGTGGGTCTTACCAAAGGCCATGAAGGGTGGTCTGTTCTCTACTTTGCTTCTGGTAATTTTTGCCAAACCTGTAGTTTTCCTTGGCTTATAAACACATCACATATTCACACAGTATTTTGCTTGTGTGCAAGCCTGTGCCAAAGTTTCCTGATTTTGTAAGGATACCAGTTTTATTAGATTAAAGGCCTGCATAAATTTGATCTCATACTAGTTAATTGCATTACTGGTGATGCTATTTATAAATAAGTTCTTATTATGAAGTAGGATTAGGACTTCAATATGTGAATTTTTTCAGTTCACTATCATGCTTGTAACAATCCCACTTGATACAAGTTAGTTAAAGCACGCTCACACAATGACTGAAACATGTTTTGTAGGCTTGGATTTTTCAAAAACCTCCTTTACTTAGGGTTCCTAAATGCTTTTACCTCTCTTCCAACCGAATGGCCAGAGGTAGGAAAGAAGAAAGGTTATTAGCGGCAAGGGATGTGGGCCTTTTTGGATGTAGTTCTTTAGGGCAATTCCACTCTGTGTTTTCAGGATACCAGCAGTCCAGTCAAATAGCAAATAACAAACAGCAGCACCCATCAGTAGCAGCGAGTAGCACGATCCAGCAGAAACAGCAAAACTATGCTGAATCGGCACAAGTCCGTAGAGTCAAGCAGAGTGTCATAAGAAGTTCTCCGGAGCATTTATCTCTGTGAAATGAAGTGTAGAAAAATGAAGGCTGGTGAAGCAATGAAAACTGTTGCAAAGTATAAGTGATGCAAAAGAGTTTTCACCACGGGCTTCTATATATAGTCTCTTCGCAGAGTCCACTCATGGATGTTTTCAGCTAGCCAAAAGGGAAAATCATGCCCCTCACACGAGACAACATCAAGTGCCTGCTCACAAGACAGCTTCCAGCAAAATACCATGTGACCTCTCATGGGTCTGTTTTCCTCTAACAAAGGCCATGAGGCTCTCTTCAGAGGTGGAAAAACCTCTCCCACATCCCATGCTTGGGACCAAAACAAAAGACATATTCACGTGACACAACTGAGTCTTCAAAGAAACCAGAAACTTCCACTTCAATGTTTCATGTTTTGATTTTGCCTTGTTTTATTCTTTTGAGATGGTGTATGGCTATATAGCCTAAATTGGTTTGCAACTCACTAAGTGGCTGAGGATGGCTTTGAGCAAACAACCCTCTCACCCTCTCGAGTGCTGGGATTATAGGCACGTGTACCCTCTTAAAGTCTGTTCTAGGATGTTTTTCAGCTGGCAACAACCAAGCTCCTCCAGGAAGTGGTTTGACTTCTGAGTGGATAAACATCACCTGCTTCTCTCACAAGTCTCTTCCCCCATCCCACACTTGAGATCAAAACAAAAACATGTTTATCTCCCCTACACTTATACATACAGGAAGGACCATGATCTGGGGCTACCTTGATTTATAAAACTGTTCCCAGGAGAACTAACTGCTTGAGACCTGCTGAGGGTTGTACCCTTATGATCTGGTGTTGCACTAGTTCCCACCTTTTTAAGATTTCATCATGACCATCATCTCAGGGACACAGATTAAAATCATATCCTAACCACCACAGGATATTAGAATCAAGGTTAGCTTTACATCACTCGGGTAGCTTGATCAGCAGTAAGATTTGTATGTAGCTTTTCCATTTTATAGTCCCCCTCCACAGTTCTCTTTCCTAAGTCAAGTGAAATAGAGAGTGCCAATGTCTGTTCCTGA
This sequence comes from Acomys percivali, assembly GCA_907169655.1. Taxonomy (NCBI): domain Eukaryota; kingdom Metazoa; phylum Chordata; class Mammalia; order Rodentia; family Muridae; genus Acomys; species Acomys percivali. Next base: position 28,246,798 of record OU015750.1, read on the forward strand.
TAGGCAGCTGCATTCGGAACATGATGTAGAACGCAAGGCTTCTGAGTTTTCTAAGTTGTAGTTAAACAGTCATGCATGCAGAAGTCTATCCAGAGTATAACTTCAAAATAAAGCATGTAGTCCCCTTTATTAAGTAAATGCCACTTAAAATTAAAAAAAAAAATGAGCCAGGTATGGTGATGCACGCTTTTAATCCCAGCACTTGGGAGGCAGAGGCAGGTGGATCTTTTTGAGTTAGAGGCCAGCCTGGTCTACAAGTGAGTCCAAAACAGCCAAGGCTACACAGAGAAACCCTGTCTCAAAACAAACAAACAAACAAGCAAACAAACAAAAAACACAAAGAACAAAAAACAACAAATAATGTGATTATTCTTTGACAATTTCATACATATACACAACATAGCTTGGTCATATCTACCCTCAACTTATCCTTCCTACTCTTACAAGTTCCCCGCAAATGTGTCCATCCTACCTTCATGCCCACCTCCTGTTCTTTGTTATTTTCATAAGCCAGTGAGTCCAATGAGTGCTGCCTGCATGAACTTAGCACCACACCCCAAAATACACCCAAGATGGCCTTCTTAGCAGCCGCCGGTGGCCAAGAGCTCCTGAGCTAGCTATTGGAGTCCATGCTGGGGTTGGTGGGCTTGACTTTGTGCAGCTCTTATTCAGGTAAACATGGCTGCTATGAGTTCCTGAGCTCAATGGCCGGTCAGATCTACAAGATGTCATTTCACAGCACTCCTCCCTGGAAACCACTGGTCTCTTTATTTATTTATTTATTTATTTATTTATTTATTTATTTATTTTGGGTTTTCGAGACAGGGTTTCTCTATGTTATCTTGGCTGCCCTGGACTCGCTTTGTAGACCAGGCTGGCCTTGAACTCACAGCAATCTGCCTTTCTCTGCCTCCCCAGTGCTGGGATTAAAGGCGTGTGCCGCCACCACCACCTGGCTCGTTCTATTATTTAAGAGACACAGTATTCATCTAGTGGAAACTTTCACAAGTGGACAGTAGCAACAACTCACATGAAGAAATGTATACTGGCTATAGTGTCTCCCTAGTCTTTTCATGTGTAAAGCAAGAAAGCACTTTTATCCTGAGATAGAAAATAGGACACTGTAGTGCGCGTTCCCTCAGTTAATTAAGTCCATTTGTGGAGCAGAGGTCCTTTTACTTGGGTTATTCACCAATACTTTATGAGGAAGTAGATTTATTAAATTTCTTGTAGTACAAACCGTGCACTATATAATCTAACATATATTTAGATCCAGTGTGGGGGCGTTATGAGGGGAGTTTGGAGTTATAGTTTCCTATAGTACCCTCACCTTATTTTGGCATAGGAGCAATTAGGATGAAATAAGGGCCGAGACACCTTTCTCTGTTTATGCTAGCATGGAAACTCAGAAGGGTTAGTGTTTTTCTCAGTGAGAAGCATTTGAAGATGGCAGTTACTTGTCCATCCCCACCACTTAGAAACCCGCGTTTCCTAGGAGATCCACCTCCTTTGCTGACCTGTACGCTCACTCTATGATTGATCCCTGCCTGTAGTCCCTTCCATTCCTATCCCCTTCACATGCTGATGCTTTGGAGACCCAGATCATACCCCTGGGGAGTCATATTGAGGGTATGCAGCAAGAGCAAGCTAAGTTGTCTGAGTCTCTTTACCAAGCATTTCTATTTTATTTTATTTTATTTTATTGGTTTAATAAGGTATTATTTTCCCAGAGATACAGCTGATTGAACCTGCTTGTGCATCTTCACCAGCAGCTGGGACATCTCCACCTTTTGTGTTTCTGGTGTAAATTACTTGGACTCTGTGCTTTGAAACCAGCTTGGTAAATCCTTTACTAAGTAGCTCCTGAAGGGCTGCCCTGGCCAAGGAACTGTGAATCTTCTGGCTCTCAGAGGCCACAGGTGGAGTAGTAAGCTTATAGTTGGGAACTTCCTTACAGAGTTTGCCGTGTGTGGCTTTGTCAAACAGGACTAGATTGTTGAGCTTGTCCTGAACTTTGCCTTTGGACCACGTCTTCTTTTTGGCCTTGCCACCAGGCTTATTTACTGGGTCTTTGTCTTTTTTGGCCAACTTTCTGCCATCTTTCTTCTTCATGTCGTCCTTGGGCTGCATAGCGAAGCTCAGACAGTGGCGACAACCACTGCAGCCTCATTAAGATGTCGGGGTGGGGGGGGATGGAGGGGAAGCACATTTCTGTTTTAAATGAAGCCAGTTGCTCTTAAGTATGGCTCTTGAACTCTAAAATTGAATCACATGGACTGGCACTTATAATTTGCCTTCTTACTACAAAAGTTTCTTAGCACAAAACTGACATATCTGTGGAACTAGCTTCTCTGGTTAGGCAAACATAGGTTTGAATGTCTTTGATATTGCACATGTGAAGCTGATGACCTCATTAACTCTCTCAAGATGGTTTAATAGTATATTCATCATGGGAATGAATAGATTAGTAACAAGATTATGAATAATATAAAGGATAAATGAGGGAAAAGGTGCCTATGAGTCACTGAGATACCTGAGTCACTGTCAGCCATTAGTGCCAGTTATCATTAATCTGGTGAGAAGACTTGAATGTCTTTCCTAAATAGATGTTAGATTGAATAATTTACATAGTTCTTGGTTCCAGTGTTTAATCACCTGAGAAATAGATTTATTGCTTGTTTTAAAATTTCATCTTAAGATTTATTTTCTGTGTATAGGTGTTTTGCCTTGATATATGTTCATGTGCTATGTTCAAGCAGTCCCTGCGGAGGCCAGAAGAGGATTTGGGATTCTCTGGAACTGGCTTCACAGATGCTTGTTAGATGCCATGTGGGCATTGGCAACCGAGCCTGGGTCCTCGGCAAAAGCAACAAGTGCTCTTAACAGCCGGGCTATCTCTTTAAGCATTTCTTCAAACAGCTCTGTATGATATTACTCAGGGTTTACAGAAGCAATCCAGAGAAGGGCAGTTCCTTGCTTCAGGTTGACTCAGGAGAAAAATAGGGATTTGAACACAAAAATTTCCGTGTTAGATCCCGATTCTTTTGCCTAAACACCACATTACTTCTTCACCAATGTAGTTGAACACGTGACTTACATAGTTCTTTCCATCACTAAAACGTTCCAGTCTAATGAACTGAAAGCCCAGATGGAAATACAGATCTAAAGAAGTCAGAATAACAACAGCAGAGGAGCCTGGGGATAGAGAGATGAGGGGCTGCAACGTCGGCGCCTGTTAGAAACTGGTTAGAACATTCAGTGATGGTCTCAGTTGCCATCACAGATGGAATTAAACCCCACGCCCCAACTGCCCTTGTGAATCTGTCCCATATACCAACTCCACCACACCACAGGTAAGTATGCAAAGAGTAAGTGCCAAAGCCCGCATTTCCCCCACCATACTATGGATCAGGAAATCTGCTGTTTAAAGCAAGAGGGTTTGACACTCACCCCAAATGGTGAGAGCAAGAGAGAGGATCCAAATCCTCATTTAAATAATGTTTTGGAGAAATATTTTTCCTTCCTTCAAAGAATTATTACTCTTCAGGAGCAGGTCCAAGGAATCTGGGGATAATTAGTAAGGATTCACTCTTCCAAGTCGGAGTGTTGGCTTGAGATTTGGAAGCAGAAGGTGGTTACAAGCCAAATTGAAAACTAAGTGTCAGATCCTTTTACATCGAACTTTGGTTTTTCAGAATTCTTGGAAAGTGTAGGCGGGAGCTGTGGAGGATCCTGATGCAAAATGGTCTGCCTCGACTGCCAGCAGCAGTTCAGGTGAGGCTCCTGGTAGTCATGCTTCAAGGGGTCCATGGTGCACAGAACCACCAGGAAAAAACCCTCCCTGTCAGATCCTCCAACTCAATTTAAGCAAGGCATGAGGGAGGGATTCAAGGTGTGTGGTTTTAGGGAACTGGTTTCCTTCTTAGAGGGAAGTGATCTTTTATCTCTAAGCCAGCTGATAGCTCTGGAGGATCCAGCATGCTCGTTGAGGGTAGCCTCAAAGCATCAGAGGCTAGTCACTTTGCTCTCCACAGAATGGGTGATGAACCATACAACCTATAGTCCTATGGACAGAGCACTACTGGAGAGTAGACTGTAAACATGGAGTGTAGCCATTGTTTATCAGGTGTTTGCAGTTTTTTTCCTCTCTCAAACTGGGGTATACTTGGAGAGTGAAGGGGGACATTGTAAGCAGGACCCTCTCTGGACGCTTTGGGTCTACAATGAATGCCCCTCCAAAGGTCTGTGTGTTAAGAGCTTGCCCACAAGCTTAGTGTTGTTGAGAGGAGAAGAAACTTTAAAAAGGAGATGGCCGTAGGAAGTCTTCTGGGCACTTAGGGTATGATCTTGAAGGGGATATTGCTAACTAAATGCCCTTCCTTCCTGATTGTTTCCTGCAGTCTGTCCACCACAGAATCTCCACTGATGCACTGTCTCAAGGCATTGATGCCAGCTGACCACAAACACTCTTCCAAAGCCATTAGCCTAAACAAGGCTTAACTGTGAATATGATAATTATCTCAGTTATTCATTAGAGTGATGGAAAGCTAACAAACTTGTCTCATTACTGTGTCTGAAAATTAATTTAACATTCTTCTTGACAGGGTATGATATAGGCTTATTAATTAGCTTTAATGCACAGGCATTATGAGCGGTTAGTTAATATTTGAAGTACCTTCCCGGGAGTGCACATTTCTAAAACATTTAACATTCCAATGACTAATGAGATGTTCACTCCCCCAAGGCAACATTGACTTCAGTTGTCTTTGTTAATTAGCATCATGGACATGAGAACATTTCAAGTGTATAGGTAGGCTATAAACACGCAGGGATTGCCTCTTATGTAGGAACACATGAGGCTTAGTACACAGGGGCTCAAGAGCTAACACCGTTTGGAACGGCCTGCTAGGTTTACGATACCAAGGAAGTTGAATGACTGCTTCTAGCTTCCTAGAGGAAGGTTTTACTTCCTGCCTCTGAACAGAAAGCTAATTGGACATTGCTGTGTCCGTTTTAGGATAATCCTCTGAGCATACTTGTACACAGAGCTAGGATTCTCTAAACATGTAATAAGTCATAGCACTGTTTTCCTGCTTTCTTCGATGTAGAAGTGAGGTTGGAGGAAAGGGACTATGTCGTTTACTGGGGTAACAACTTTTCATGTGTATGAAGAAGTTGTGCTACAGTGTGTCTGTTTTGGGAACATGGGGGTTGTTAGAAACGTCAGGTGTTTTTTCCCCCTCAGAGCATGTGCTCAGGACTCCTGATGAAGACATCCAGCATTTATGGGAAGGGCTGCTTGGGGAAGGAGCTTATCAGTGTATAACCAATCAGGCCAAGGACAGCCTCTTTGTTGACCTGTTCCATTTCAAAAGGTGTGTGCATGATCAAGTCTGGCCTTCAGGCTGTGCACGTGCGCACGCACGCGCCTGCATGTGCGTGTGTGTGTGTGTGTGTGTGTGTGTGTGTGTGTGTAACTGTAGGTCACTTGTGTCTTGGTGTGAATGGGGAGATAAGAGAAGAAACTCAAGCATTGACCTTGTCTTTTACCTTTGAGACAGTGTTTCTTTTCTGCTTGTGCCAGGACAGCTTTCTGGATTCTCTTCTCTCTGGAAGAGGTGGGATCATAGATCCACACTATAGTATCTGGCTTTTCCTGGGTCCTGGCAATTCAAATTTGCAAGGCAAGTCTTACACTCACTAAGCCCCTTGAGGGATTTATAGTATTCTGAGAGACACACACTCAATGTTAGTGCAGTAATTGTACTAAAAATATGTGACAAAGTATTTTATGGTAGCACACCTTACTGAGAACAAAGCTTGAATCATGCCATTGTGGTTTGATTTATGGAGCTATCTTGAGACTATGGGCATCAGAATGCTTCCAGCTGCTTTACAAGATCCAGGCTACATCGCTGGTTTACAGAGGACATAAAGCTGTAGGGTAAATAAACAAAAATGATTAATAAAATCATTAAGAGAAGGACAGGCTTATCTGGTTTATTTGGATATAATTGTAGATGCTGGAGCCAGGAAAGTCTTTATCTCTGCAGTCACAACACATAACTCCCCTGCTTAGAAGTCTTTAGAGACTGTCTATGGAATTCAGATGAATGTCCCCAAATTTTTTTAAAGCTCCATCTGACCTGTTGTCTGCTTCACTGTCCAGCTTTCCCTCAAGTGTCTGTGCGTGCAGCTAGTCTGCATCCTCAGGTCTTCTTCCTTTGGCTCCTGCCTGAAGGGTTTGAAGAAACTGTTCCCTCTTATTGAGACCTCCAGATCGCTCTCTAACATCTTGCTTGTATCACTATGTCAGTGTTCTTCTCCAAGGAAGATAGCCCACTTTTCCAGATCCAACGTTAGGGACGTCATTCTGTGCTTCATTGTACCTCATTTGACTCATTTGAAATTATTTTATTTATTGTTTGTTCAAAGTGGCTTAGACTAGTTAGTGTCTTACTTAGGGTTTCTATTCCTGTGGAGAGACACCATGCCCGTGGCAACTCTTATAAAGCAAAACATTTAATTGGAGCTGGCTTACAATTTGGAGGTTTAGTCCGTTATCATCATGGCAAAAGCATGGTGGCCTGCAGGCAGGCATGGTGCTGGGGAAAGAGCTGAGAGGTCTACATCTTGGTTAACAGGCAGCAGAAACAACTGTGAGTTTGAATATATGGCCATAGCTTGAACATATGAGACCTTAAAGCCCCACCTCCACAGTGACATACTTCTTCTGTTGAGGCCACACCCTACTCCAACAAGGCCACACATCCTAATAGTGCCTCTCCCTATGGACCAAGCATTCAAACATGAGTCTATGGGGCCATCTCTACTCAAACCATGACACCCTCACTCTACTTAACCTCTCAAATACCTTTAATGCAGACCTAGTTCTCTCTTTATATATGACATGTTCTGAGGGTAAAAGTTGCATTGATACAGATTAGGTCAGCAAATCAGCACCTCTATAAGCTCCACATATATACTATATACACACCAGAACTGGAGAATTGTTAAAATTTAATATGACTTTATCTTCATTGGTCACTTTCATATTAAAAAAAAAAAAACACTGGGGATTGTTATGTCAAAGAAAAATTATCTTCTTGCCCTTAAGCATGCCCAGCAACTGTGAGAGCTCATCATTAGGAGAGGCTCTGGCTTAGCATTTATGTCATCTTCACGGTTTCTTTCTTACACTGTAACAGTCATTCTCTGGACCATCTCAGAACAGTAGCTGCCTTTTGTTATTTCATGATATTCATTTAAGTATGATAAATATGAATAGAGTGAAATTTTAAAAATTTGAGTATAATCGAGGTTGGCAGAAGCTAATTAAGTAGGACATAGGCAGAAAGGTTCTTAATTAGCCTTTAAGAAATTGTCACTTATCTTGTGTAAGGAAAAAAGAGCCAGGAGAAACAGCATAGCACATGTGTCTTGGCAAAGGCCATACCTCGGACCATCTGGGCACAAAGGCAATTGCAACACACAGGAGAATATATGACAGAGTGGCTCTGACCTTGTGCTGCAGAGTAGTTGTCTAACCAAACAGAGGAGAAAGTTAATACAATAATTTGCTCTGCTGGGATTAGCTAAACACAGCTCAGTACATTGGGAAGTAGTTTGAAGAGAAGGCATGTGGTTCCCAAGAACTGAGTGATGCCATAAAATATATGGCTGGATATATGTGTACATGCACTTGCACACATACATGGATATTTGTAAATATATAGATGTATATACATATACGCATGCATATATTTATGTACACATGCCTACAGTTTGAGTGTATTGCAGTTGTTAACTTTTTTGTCATTTATGACCTGACTCCTAAGTTGCAGGGAGTCGCATTCTTTACTTCTGTTGTCTTCTGTTGGTAGAAGCAAGTTGCAAACCCTGTTGAGGTTCAAAGGTATAAGACACTCCTTCTATCACTGATAAGGGAGAGGAAAATTATGGAACGGTGTGTAGGAATGAAAATTATTGTACCAACTTTGCAAAATACAATCTGCCAATATATTTTTAAAATGTTTATTTCTCCTAATAGGTTTATTGATATGAAGTTTTTCATTATGGAATCTTAGTATCCTTTCAATATTAATAGGGTTTATTGCAATAATGTCCCTCTTCCATTATTGGTAATTTATGCTTTCTCTTTTTCCTTGATCAGGATAGTTATTTTTAAAAGCTTACTGATTAAAAAATAAGCTTATGAGCTCACTGTTTCTCTCTACATTTTAAATTTTATTAATTTCCACATTTATCATTAAAAGATTTTAATTCCTTGTTCTGTATTAAGTATATTCCACATCTTTATTATTCTTTGTTCTTATGTTGTTCACTGAGATAAAATTTTTAGTAATTTATTTAGACTATTCTTTTAAGATACTGGTATTTAAACCACAAACATTCTAAACACCATCATAAACACATCTGCTATATATATTAAAGGTTTGCATATGTATTTTTATGTTTATGAGTGTTTTGTCTGCATATATGTCCTCATACCAGAAGAGGGCATTGGATTTGTTATTAATGGTTGTGATCTACCATGTTGTTGCTGGGAATTGAACCCGGACCTTTAGAAGACCAGCCAGTGTTCTTAGCCACTGAGCCATCTCTCAGCACTGATATATTTTAATATGTTCTTTTTTAATTTTTAATTTTTAAAAAACTATTCACTTTACATCCGTATTGTAGTCCCTTCCTTGTCTACTTCCAGTCCCTCCTTCCCTCCTTCTTCCTCCCTGTTCCCCTCCCCGAGTCCTCAGAAAGGGAGACCCTTCCTCCCCTACCAACTGACCCTAGCCTATCAAGTCTCATCAGGACTGCCTGCATCCTCTGTGGCCTGGCAAGGCTACTCTGACATGGGCCAGTGATTGAAGATCAGGCATCAGAGTCCATGGAAGACTCAGACCCTGCTTCCCTTACCAGGGAACCCACATGGAGACTGAGCTGCCTATTGGCTACATCAGAGCAGGGAGCCTAGGTTTTTTCCATGTATGGTCCTTGGTTGGTGTACCAGTCTCTGCATGTCCCCCTGGGCACAGATTTGTTGATTCTGTTGGTCTTGTGGAGCTCCTGTCCCCTCTGAGTGCTTCTATCCCCCTGCTCTTCCATAAGACTTCCCCTGCCTCTGCCCAAACTTTAGCTGTGAGTCTCAGCATCTGCTTCGGTCCCCTGCTGGGTGGAGTCTCTCAGAGGACCTCTATGGTAGGCTCCAGTCCTGTTCCTTCTCTTCAACCACTTCCAGTGTCTATTCTATTTGCCCTTCTGAATGAGAATTAAGCATTCTCCCTAGGGTCCTCCTTGTTATTTAGCTTCTTTAGGTCTGTGTATTGTGGTATGGTTACCCTGTATTATGTGGCTAATATCCACTTATAAATGAGTATAATATACCATGTGTGTCCTTCTGGGTCTGAGTTACCTCACTCAGGATGATCTTTCTAGTTTCATCCATTTGCCTGCAAATTTCAAGATTTCCTTGTGTTTTACAATTTTTTACATATACATTTATATTATTACACACATATAAAATAAGCTACATATAGCAAGAAGAACAACAGAACAATTAGGAATTATATTAATGTTACATTCATAGTGTTTTGACTACTTGTATTTGGCAACCTTCAAGAAAACATATTTCCTCCTATCTTGGTGAGTCTAAAATTCTGGATGTAAATCATTATCTATTATATCTCATCTCTATCAACTTAAAACATCCATCTAGACCAAAAAATATCTTATGTAGTTTATTTTATATATGTGTAATAATATAAATATATATAAAAATAAGTTTAAAAAGTCACAAAAAAGAATGTCAGATGATTGATAAGCATCTTTCATGAAGCTATTATGGGAGTTGTTAGAGCAAGGAGGGAAAAACAAGTTGCTTTAGTTTCAGAAGTGCTTACTGGGTATTTTTTTGTTTTATTTTGTTTTTTGTTTTTTGAGATAGGGTCTCTCTGTGTTAGCCTTGGCTGTCCTGGACTCACTTTGTAGACCAGGCTGGCCTTGAACTCACAGTGAACTGCCTGCCTCTGCCTCTGCCTCCCATGTGCTGGGATTAAAGACATGCACCACCACGTCTGGCCCTGAAAAGTTTATTGTTTAACCATAAGGGAGGAACTTTTAAAATGGCAGTGGTCACGGTGAACAGAATTTTAAAGTGTGACGTTTATGGCATTAGGTATGTTTAAGATGTTGTACAACCATTAGCTCTGTCTACTTCAAAAGCATTTTCACCATGCTAAAAGTAAATTATGCATATTTTCCTCTTGAAGAGACCATCCTTTCTTCACTGTGTAATTCTGAGGTTGCTGTGCCACTCCCCATTCTTTCCAATGGCAACCACTAAACACTGTCTTTGCGCATTACCTATACCTATCCTGGCTATCTCATAAAACTGTAGGATCATATAACATTGGATGCTTTAGATCTAGAGAATTCATTTGTGATGTTTTTCAAGTATCATCCATGTTGTAGCATGTATCAGCACTTCATTTTATAAATGGATAAGTGCTTATTTGAATGAATATGCCCATTCATAATGTGATGGACATTTGGGTTGTTTCCAACCTCTGGACAGTGTGAATAATTTTTCTGTAAACATTGCGTACAAGTTTTTGTCTTAATTATTCCTTTCGATTGCTTAGGGGCATATGTTGTGAATAGAACTGCTGTCATGTACATTTTTATTATTATTTTTCTAGGGAATAAAATTTTTTACAGTGTTACATATTCTATTTACACATCAGAAATGTATTAGAGTGACAAATGTTTTACATGTAGATAAAAAATTTTAAAGATTTAAAATATTAAAAATAAAAGCATTATAAAACATTTTTAAAATTAAAATAAAATACAAATATATTATTTTTTTCCTTCCTTTTATTCCCTCTAATCCCTCCTTTGTCCTTCCATTTCTTTCCTTTCAAATTCATGGGCTCTTTTTCTTTAATTGCTATTGTTACATATATATGCATATATGTATAAATGCATAAGCATATAAATGCAACCCACTGATTCTGTTTAGTGTTGCTTATTTGTATACGATTTCAGGGCTAACCACTTGTTATCTTTGTTATTTGGTAATCAATTAATGATCTCAATTTTGGGGAAAACTTTTTCTTTCCTTCTAAGTGTTTTATTCCTTAGCTGCCTGTAGTTCCTTGTCTTGGGTATGATATTTTTCCCTTTCCACATCAGCATGCCTGTTAGAACAGTCCTTGTTCAGCCAGTGACACTGGTAAGGCTTCGTGGGTGTAGCTTCCCTTTCATTTCTCAGAGACACAATGTTACCACAGAGCTCCTAGGCCTCCGGTTCTAACAATCTTTTCTCTCCCTTCCGTGATGTTCCCTGAGCTTTAGGTGAAGGAGTGATGTTGTGGATGTGTCCATTTGAGTCAGACACCCACAGCCAGCTTTTCTCTGCATTTTCAACAGTTGTAGTTTACTGTAATGGTCTCTGTCTGTTGCAAAAAGGAGCCCTTTTCTGAGAGCCACACTTGTCTGAGGCTGTAAGAATAATGACTCAAGCTCCTTCATCAGCAGCACCAGATCCAAGATGGCTGCCAGCAGGAGGCTGATGTAGGAGCTTGAAGAGACCCGCAATTGTGGAATGAAAAACTTCCGTAACATCCAGGTTGATGAAGCTAATTTATTGACTTGGCAAGGGCTTATTGCTCCTGACAACCCTCCACATGATAAGGGGGCCTTCAGTATCGAAATCAACTTTGCAGCAGAGTAGCCATTCAAACCACCCAAGCTCACATTTAAAACAAAGATGTACCACCCTGACATGGATGAGAAGGCGCAGGTCTATCTGCCAGCAATTAGTGCTGAAAACTGGAAGCCAGCCACCAAGACTGACCAAGTGATCCAGTCCCTCATAGCACTGGTGAACAAGCCCCAGCCCGAGCACCCACTCCGGGCTGACCTAGCTGAAGAATACTCTAAGGACCGTAAAAAAAAAATTCTGTAAGAATGCTGAAGAGTTTACAAAGAAATATGGGGAAAAGTGACCTGTGGACTAAAATCTGCCATGAGTGAGTCCAGCAAGTTTGAGCAGGGACCCCGAGCAGATACCCGCAAAGCAGGACTCTGTGGAAAATTGACGTGTGCCACCACCTGGTGTCCGCCTTGTGGCAGTTACTAACTACAGTTTTCTTAATCAAAAGTGGTCTAGATAACCTGTAAGGAAGGATTAAAAAATTTAGGTGTTCTAAAAATAATAATAATAATGACTTAGAATGCAATTAGTGCTTATGGTGGTTTTTGCATAGGTTCCAAGTATTCATAGGTTCTCCTCTAAGAGACATGGCGTCTCAATCCTTGAGCAGTTGGCTAGGTTTCCAGCATTATACATGAGTGTGCCTTACATCCAATTGGACAGCGTTGGTTACTAGCAAGGTATGCACGCCACCATTGAACCTTAGGAATATCTTGCCACGATGGCCATTCGGTCTGAATGAGTATGGGTGGCATCTCATTGTTTAGCTTTGCCTTTTGCTAGTGACTGTTGATGTGGAATGTCTTTTCACATGCTTGGTGAATATTTAATATCTTCCTGGGAAAGATATCCATTTAAATATCTAGCCCATTTTTAAGTTAGATTGATTTTTTTTTTTTGTTATAGAGTTGTAAGAGTCTGTGAATGAGAATTCCTGAAAAGAAGTCGTGTCTGTAGAACCTGACTGACTGACTAAAACTTAAGTACTGTGGAGAGATGGGAATGTTACAAGTGCGGAGGCAAGTTACTCTATGTTTGGCTTGTACTAGCTCCCAAACTCCTGGGACTGGTAGAGAAAATCCTTTTGGATTTAGAACTATGTCAACATCATGCTGCTTTGTTGTGTGTTTGTGACGGTTTAAAATCTAAAAGTGGTTCTTCCAACTCTATTGTCTTCAAGATTGGTTTCATTATTTTAAGATTGCTGGAAATGCCATATACATTTAAGGATCTACTTTTCCATTGCTGAAAAGGGGTAACGGGATTTTCATAGACTACAAGTGTTCTCTTTCCTCTACACTTTCACCAACCCTTAATATTGCTATATTTTAGCCATTGTAAGAGATATGAGATAAAAAGATATTGTTTTAATTAGCATTTCTGATTAGTGATGCAAATAGCTTTTGTTGGCATTTTTCAAAAATGATTTTCTTTGGAGAAATAGCTACTTGGATAATGTACCCGTTTTAAAACTGAGGTTATTCATGTTTTGTATTGAATTCCATTAATTCTTTGTATACTTTGTATTTAATCCCTCTCAGATTTATAGATGGCACACATTTTGTTCCAGTCTACAGCCTGCCTTTTTATTTAATTATTTCCTATGTTACAAAGTAGCTTTTTAGTTTGACACACTCTGTTTCATTCCATTACCTACATGTTAAAGTCTCATCTAAAAACAGTCATCACAAAGACAATGTCAAGGAGCCTTTCCCCCATTTTCTCCCAGTTTTATGGCTTCATGCCTTATGTTTACCATTTTCTGTGAGAGGTAAGAGTCAAATTTCATTACATTCTGCTCTTTAGCTCCTCCAATTTATCTTTGTATATTGTAGCTTTTTAAAAATCCTGTAACTTTACTGAATTCAATAATTAGATCTGACAGGTTTGATTTTTTAATTTGTCCTGTTTTGAGCAACATTTAGGGCTCTCAGTGGACTGGGGCACCTTTTATTTTCTTTTTTTGACTTCTCTTACATGCTTCAAGTTCCATGCTGGTTAGAAATGGAACAGCGACAAGCCCGGTCTTTCTCTAGGTCTTAGGTATGTGTGTGTGTGTGTGTGTGTGTGTGTGTGTGTGTGTGTGTGTGTGT
>OU015750.1:28260634-28285633 GCA_907169655.1 Acomys percivali
TGTGTGTGTGTGTGTGTGTGTGTGTGTGTGTGTGTGTGTGTGTGTGTTTGTGTGTGTGTGTGTGTGTGTGTGTGTTATGCATGCACTTAAGTATGTGGGTACATGAGCCACTTGTGTCTACCCATGAAGGCCAGAGCTACATGTTGTGAGTGTCTTCCTCTAAGCTCTTTGCCTTAATGCCTTGAGACAGTGTTTATCACTAAACCAGAGATGACCATTTTGGCCAGGCTGGTTGACCAGGAACCTCTTGGATCTACTTGTCTGTAGATATCTCACTGTACTTGGATTTCATGACATATACATCTATGCCTGCTTTTTATGTGGATGCTGGGGATTTGAACTCAGGTCCACATGACTGTACAAAAACCACTCTTGTTCCCTGAGATCACACCTAGTCATCTCATTAGGTCCATTTTATTTTCAAGTTATGACAAGTGTGTTTAACTTTGCCAATGCTTTGCTGTAGATATTAACAGGATTATGTCAATGTTCTTTTTTGTCCATCTTCTTAATATTGCATATTTCATTCATTGATTTGTAAATGTAAAACCAACCTTATATCTCAAGAATAAACACTACTTGGTTGTGGTGTGTTAGCTTTTTCATGTGTTGTTGACTTTGATATAATAGTATTTTACTGAGGATTTTTGCATCCTCAGTTTTCTTTTCTTGAGTCTTTGTCTGGCTTTAGTATTAGAGTGTTATTTGCCTACTAAAATAAACTGCACATATTCTTTATAAGTCTATTTTTTGTAAGTATTTCAAAAGGATTTGTTAATATTAATTCCACAAAGCCACCTGGTGCCGACATTCTGTTTGTCAAAAGCTTTTTAATTACTGCTTCAATCTCTTTATTTGCTATTGATCTGTTCAGCCCTTCTATTTCTTCCAAACCAATCTTAGTAGATTATATGCTTCTAGCAATTTACTCTTTTCCTGTGGGATATCCAATTTGTTGGCATATAATTGTTTCTAACAGTCTCCTATGATGTTTTGCATTTCTGAGGCATCTGTTGTAATACCTTCACTTTCATTTCTGATTTCATTTGTTTAGAATCTGTCTCTTAGTTCACATAGCTAAAGATTTGTCCATTTTGCTCATTTTATATTAAAGTCCAGTTGTTAGTTTTGCTGATTAAAATAATTTTATTCTTTTTTTGATATATTTCTGCTCTGCTCTCTATATTTCCCTTTTTTTTTTTTTTGTATTTTGTTTTGGTAATGTTAAGTTTACTGTGTTCTTTTTAGTTACTGAGAAGTAACTTAGTTTGTTTATTTGAGGTATTTCTTCCTTACTTTTTCCTATTTTTTTGTTTTTTTTTTCAAGACAGGGTTTCTCTTTGTAGCCTTGATTGTCCTGGACTCACTTTGTAGACCGGGCTGGCCTCAAAGTCACAGAGATTCATCTGCCTTTGCTTCCCTGAGTTCTGGAACTACAGACATGTACCACCAAGCCCGACTCTATGGGGGGCCTTTCTTATTCAAACTACCACAATATGTATATGAGAAAGGCTTTTCTTCCTTTCTTAAGGTAAGCAGTCATCACTACAAACCATGTCTTAGGACTCCTGTTTTGCAGTGCCCCAAAGGTTTGGATATATCGTGTTTCCATTTTTGTTTTGTCCCAGGAGGGTTGGTGGCACAGAGTAGCTTAGGAAGTAGTGCTGCAGCTGGGATTTAATGTTCTGGTAGCTTCTTGAAATTCAGATATAAAGTTTTGAGGTTGTGTTTTGTAAGTGAAGGTCTTTAGGGCGAGAGAGCATACTCTGGGGACTTGTAGTTTCAGCTCATGGCAAACCAAATTTCTCACTTTTCCCTTTCCTCCTTGTGCTGGCTAGGTTTTTTTTTTTTTTTTTTTTTCTTTTGTCAACTTTTAACACAGGGGAGGAGGGATCCTTACTTGAGAAAATGCCTCCATAAGATCGACTATAGGTAAAGACTAGAGGATATGTTCTAATTAGTGATTGATGTGGGGCATCCAAGATCATTGCGGGTGGTGCCATCCTGGTCATGTTGTCCTGGGGATTTACAAGAAAGCAGGCTGAGCAAGCTAGGGGAAACACGCCACTAAGCATCTCTCTTGCATGGCTTCTGCATCAACTCCTGCCTCTAGAAATCTGCTCTGTTTGAATCCCTGTCTTGATTTCCTTGGGTGATGAACAGTGACGTGGAAGTGTAAGCCAAATGAACCCTTTCCTTACCAAGTTGGTTTGGGTCATGGCGTTTTTTATCACAGTAGTATAAACCCTAACTATGACACTTTTATGGATGGTTCTTGCCAAAAGTTCTCTATCCTCTCTATCACCCACTGGTCTAGAATATGCCAGTCAGAGAGCTTTCCCACTCAGATTTATAGGCAGAGGGGAGGAAGACGTTTGACCAAGACATTTGCTGCTCTCATCCCATCAGGGTCTTGTTTGTAGGTACTGAGGGACATTTTGCTTACATGAGTCTATTAGAGTCTGTGTCTTGAGTTGGCAATACTCTAGGGTTTTGGTGGGCAAGTTAGTGAAGACCTCTCAGCTACCTTTGGTCTGGATTAAGTGCCTTTTGATGTGTAGGCTGCAATTCACTGAGGGCAGCGTTTTTACCAGGTACTGGGAAAATGGGCATACAGGAAAGAGAGATTGTCTTCCCCTGAGGAATTTGACTACCCTTTCATTTTGTCCTGGGCATTGTTGATTGTGTAGCCAGCAATCTAGCTTCTTTGGAGTTCTCACTCAACTGTCTGAATATGTGTTTTCTAGAATTCCAATTTTCAGGCCACAGATAAAATCCCTTTGCATTTGTAGTTTTCTGAGTTTGGATTTATGAGATTTGAAGCCAAGAGTCTGATGGCTGTGACTATGATGACAGCGGCCATAGATACCGGGAACCAGTGTCTGATAACTTGACTCACCCCTTTGAATTCTCTTTACTTGATCAATTCATCTCCCTTTTAGCTTTCCCAAAGCATGAAAATTTTTACCAGATTCAAAAGAGACATTAAGTATCATTAGCTGTAATGAGACTGTATACCAATAAGACTTTATTGCTATCCATAAAACATATACTTTGTTGGCATGCCATAAGCACTCTGTCCTAAATAAGAGGAATGCAACTTTGCCAGACAGAACAATTGAATGTGATACATTTTGTAAAAATGCATCTTTCATTTTTTTTTGACATTCTTATTTTCTGAATTCTATAGCACATCATTAGTGTGGAGTTTGGGTAATTTTCATAATGTAGCAAGCGCATCCATGAGACTAATTGGTCCAGATTTATGTTCTCAGTGCCTCTGGTAAGTAGCTGTATCTGTTCTTCTGAAAGACACCCATGACTTGGAAGGAAAACAAGGGAAAATGCATGACTCAGAGTGTGCTAGTAGCATAAACTCCATAGTATTTTTACTGGAGTTAGTGTTGATTTTATCAGCCTACCCAAATCTTTGTACATACAAATGGTATGAGTCTAAGACAAAGAAATTCACGAGTATGTAGAGTAGCCACCAACCTATTACGGTTTTTTATTTCTACTTTGCTCAATATTCTCTTAGGTTGGTTTAGGTAACAGAGGTTTAATAAAAATAATATTACTAATTCTATTAAAAATTCACCTCATTGAAGAATATAGTAAAATTATAAGACACAGATTTAATGGCATCTAATAAAATACTTGACCAGAAGATTTGAGCAAATATCACTTTTCCCAATGAAAGTAAATCATACAGAAAATATGAAATAAGAGTTTGTGAGACATGTCATCAGGCATGAAGGAGAAGGACTCCTGAACGACAAAAATGTACATCCTGGAGCTGCCTGAATTGGATGTGCTCATTTTCCAGGCTGCAGGACAGAGGGAAAAGCTAACTAGAGCTTGCCAGATAGCCCAAGGGGAGGAACTAGAGCTAAGGGTCCAGGAGGACCAGCACAACGCACATCCCCAGGAGTAGGTACCACCAGCACCATCAGGCTACTCAGCAGGGTCTATGTATAGGAGATGCCTGTAGTTGTGGAAAGCATGGTGGAAAGGATTATACCCATCTTCCAACACACACTACGATAGAGTACTATAGGGAATATGGTCTTTCTCCTACCGTCTTCCTCTAGGATCCTTTGTCTTCTTTGAGGAGAAAGTCTAGATGTAGAAACAAAGCTGATTTACTTGTAGAGCCAGAAGACAAATATCTCCTATATTTCCTCCTGGACAATATTTACTTGGTTGAATTTTAATGTACAAATATTCTGCAAAATACAATTAAGACAACTTCAGTCACATGACACCAGTAGTCAGCTTTAATCTGTAGGATTTGAGGGCGCGTTGGCAGTATGAAAAACCACTCAGCATAGGGAGTAGGCTGCACTGTGTCTGATTCTACCCCTGAAGAGCTTAATACTCTAGAGAGAGTAAATCACCTTCCTTACTCTAAGTTTGTTAAAAAAGAACTATAGAGGTAGAGAGATAGCTCAGTCAGGAAAGTTCCAGCCATGCAAGCACAGGGAACTGACTTTTCATCTTAGAATGCATGTGAACTTGGATATGCGTGAGTGCTGGGCGGGGCTTGGGGGCAGGTAGGCTGCTGAAGCTCATTGGCCAGTCAACCTACCAATCCACGAGCTCCAGGTTCAGCGAGCGACCCAGGTCCAGAAAACATAAGGCAGAGTGTGATTGAGAGAGACATCCAATGCCCACCTATGACTTCTACATGCACCTCTACATGTACACATACCCACATGAACACATGTATACTCTGTGCGTTGAAAAATAAAATAAAAACTATAGCCATGACGCCTTATTTTATAGTATAGAAAGGTTAGATTAAATGCTAATCCTTCTGAAACACAGGGCCTGTTTTATGGATGGGGATCATCTTGAGCCCCTTTGAGTGCCTATATATATGCCCTAGACAGACTTCAGGAAGGCAGACTGTACTTTGCAGGTCGGTTGGCTACGGCTTCTCTATGCATCATCACCTTTGACGTGGGGATGAGGAAAATTAGTAGCGATGAAGATAACTGGGATGGAAAGCCCAGGACCAGGAGCTGTGCCTTAGGTGGTTAAAGTGGCTTTAAATGCTTGTTTCTTGTTCTTTTGTTTTTTAATTTAATTAATTTATTCAGATTACAACTCAATTGTTATCCCATCCTTTGTATCCTCCAGTTCCTCCCTCCCTCCCTCCCTCCCTCCCTCCCTCCCTCCCACTTTTACCTTATTCCCCTCCCCTAGGTTTAAGACTGAGGGGGACCTCCTCCCCCACTATATGGTCCTAGGCTATCAAGTCTCAGGTTGTTTCTTCTTGATGCTGTTCAATTAGCCTTACTAGAGGGGAGAGTGTGAAGTTTTTCTTATGAATCTTTAGGTACCGGCTGGAGAGATAACTAAAGAACAAAACAACAACAACAACAAAAACCCAAAATTGCCTTAATGGTCTGAGCTGGAAGAAAAAGGGCACGGGGCTAACAGCAGAGGCCCGGGTGGCCATTGGTCCAGTCCCATTCACAGCATGAGATGCCATGTTTTTGCTAGGAGCTGTCAAATTTGGATGAAATCTCTTTTAGAAATTAAAGCATGTGGAGAGGGGTTTGGGGGCTGGAGACCAGACCAAAGGAAACAAACCAAACAAATAAAGGTGGAAGGGCAGGCAGCCTGGGGTCTGAAATTCTACAGATCTAAGAGCACCAATGTTAAAGAGTGAACATCTCTAATCCAAAAATTCAAAATTATTTGAGATTTAAGACATTTTAGGAAAGCCGGGCGTGGTGGAAGACATTTTAGGAAAAGATTTGGGGGGGGTATTTCAGGTTTGTTTTGTTGTTTTTATTAACTAAAGATGGTCTAACTCTCAAAAAAAGTAATTAGAATATTAAAGTATACCAGCTATTTATGATATGTACAGACTCAATAACTCACAATTTATCCAGTCAGCCTCCATGGCTGATTACTCTGGATAAGTATGCTCCTGTTGGCTTTGTTCCTGGTAAGGAATCCCTTTAGTCATCACATATGCTACGTACCACTTTCATATTAGGACAAGCTGTAGATCCGCAAGATAGTGCTATGGAATACATAAACCGTCTAAGACGACTCTGAAAACCACTTTTTTTTTTTTTAATCAAAATTTAGGTATAAAAATTAAAAATCACAATTTGTATCTTCATTAAATAATAAGGCATAGCAGAACATTTAATGTGTTCCCTAATTTGAAGTTAGTAATCTACACAAATAACATTTGCAGATATTCACAGTAATTCTAATATACTATAAAAATAGCGGTGACTCTTGTTATGATGATTTCTAGTGCTGACAAAATTCAATTTTTTTTTGTGGAAATTTGTGGCCTACACAGTAGAAGCACATGTTAAATAATGTATCAGCCATCCATGCAAATGAAGAGGTAACACTGCCTCTAGGCAAGGTCATCGTTTGTACATCTTGGAAGGGTGAAATGCCTTTCTTCTGATCAAAGTGCAGAGGTGGGGTCCTTTTCTTCTGCATGTGACCAGCTTGACAGCCTTGATAATTGCCTTACTTCCAGGTGTTCTGCTCGGCATATTAAACAGGAGCTGCTTGCCCGAGAGCAGTGTGTTGAAACAGATGTTAGATACCCCGTGAACAATCGGCTCTACCGGAGGTGTCAGGTGTGCCCGGGGGGGGGGGGGGGGGGGGGTGCCTGGACATCTGAAAATTCACTTTTCTTCTGTTTCTAATCCAGATGGCTGGAGCGTGAGAAGCCATGCTCTCTGGTAGCTGGTCACAGACCTTCCTTCTGCAGAGGTATACTGGGGCAGGGCTCTCAGTAAGTTTCCGGTGAGAGTGATGACCACAAAACCCAAGCTCTGATGTATGTGTGGAGGGGTAAGCAGGGGGGGCTAGTCGCTTCTCTAAACTGATTCAGAGCAAGTCTCTCAGAAAGAAAAAAAGTAAGGCCCAAAGTAAGAAATATTTTTTATGCTTTCCTCAATTCCCACACCCGCACATACATACACAGCCACAGCCCTCGCTCGCATATACGTACTTATAATGGAAAGCAGTGTCCCCAAATGAAACTGTGCCGTGTGTGATGCCTTCTGGTCTATTCCGTTTTATTCTATTGTGTTTCATTAAAATACGCTACATTGATTTCATGACTCACTAATGGGTTGAGATCTTCAGTTTGAAAAGCCTAAGTACCGTGGACTGGAAATAAAATGTATTGCATTTCAAAAGTACAGGGATTCTCTCTGCAAAAGGAAAATGACTGCTTTCATGTGGGGAAAGCAGGCTGAAGGAGAAGTCAGTATTTCATCTCCCTGCTCCCAGAACTCAGGCTCTTTTCTTTGCAGCCTATCTCAACTAAGCGTTTAGAAGGTGACCTTGACTTCCTATACACAGAGAGCCAGTGTTTTTCTTTCGGGAAAGCACTTTGACTAAATAGCTCTTCTTCTTCCTCTCATTAAGTAAACAGTTCTTGAGACACATCTGGTTTGGCATCACTGTGGTCTCAAGTCTTTTGTCCCCATCCTGTTCTGGGTCATTCTACCCACTGCAGTTTCTAGAAGGTAAGAACTACTTGTCTTGGAATGCCATGGCTTCCGTTAAGTGACTTTAGACACAAGCTAGTTAGATTGTATCTACTGTTTTTTTTTTTTTTGTTTTTTTTTTGTTTTTAGTTTTTAACCTTTATTTTATGTGAACGAGTTTTCTGCTTACATGGGTGTCTGTACACCTTTGTGTGTTTTGGATCACCTGGAAGTGGAGATACGAACAGTTTTTGAGGGGCCATGTGGGGGCTGGTAATCGAACCCGGGCCCTATGGAGGAGCAACTAGTTCTTTCAACCTCTGAATCATTTCTCCAGTCCATCAGATTGTATCTGAAAAGGAGATTTCTGGTCTCAGGGACAGGTGAGGTAGTGATGACAGCATCAAGGGAACACCATCATGCGCAGGGATGTCAACAGATGAATTGCTATTGGAGAGTTCGTCACCGGGCGCACAGCCTGTCTGCCCTTGAGAACTGGGAAGAGATGCTGCTCCCCGCTTCTTATTCATAGAATATCTAACATCATGCTAATCAGTGAGAGTCCCTGAGAACTACCAGGGCCAGCTCAAGATATTCTGTAGAAATGGGGCAGATAGTATTTATGTAAAGCTAATTTGGCTCTCTTTTAAAAACTGTGTGCATAGCTATGCAAATGCTGAGGTATCTGTGCTGAAGTCAGGGACCAAGCGTGGTAGCTGGTCTTTGCCTTTTACCTTACTTGGGTCAGGGTTCTGTCAGCTTGTGGAGATCCCATTACTACTTCCCACCTCACGGTAGGAGTGCTGGGATTACAGGTGCATGCTGCTATAATTTTTGACATGAGTTTCAGGGATCTGAACTCAGGTTATCAGGCAAGCGTTTCTGCCCTTTGACCTATTGCCTTGAGGTGTCATTTCTATTGTGAGGCACATTTGTTCAGACCCTTGTGCTTTCTCAGGTCCTCTCTCAATATATGGACAAAAGAACAGTCACCGACCTGCCACTGATCAATTCACCTGTAAGGCCGTTAGGCACCTCAGCTGACTTCAGTTAAGAAGTATGCTTTTCTTTCCTTTTAAAATTGAGATTACTTTTTTTTCATATAATATATTCTGATCACAGTTTCTCCTTTCTCCTCTACTATCTTTTTCTATTCTGCTTGGTAGACATATTTTAGAATCTAAAATCTTTCTTTTCTTTCTTTTTTCTTTTTTTTCTTTTGTGCTTTGTTTTGAGATACTGGTAATATCTTCATATGTCTCCAGGCTAACCTTGAACCTGTGATCTTACCTCAACCACCCAAGCACTGTGATTACAGGTAGATTCCAACATGCCCATTGAAAGCTATGCTTTTTATAATGTATTTTTATGTGATATGACATTAATTGGCTATTAAGTTTCTTAGCTCTCAGGCATTTGGCTGAACCTGTTAGAACTTAGTCCTGGGCATGTTTCACTCATCAAAACTTTGTTTCCTAGTACAGCGAACCAGACGTAGGACATGAACACACCTCAGGAGCCTGATACCTATGGCGTTCCTAGTGGTGGGGATCTACTGGAAAGCCAATGATTAGTCTCTGTAGCAATAATTACTAATGCCATGTTGTCTGTTTAAAGAGTCCTCAATCAGACTCAGAGTTTTAGTGATAAAGTCATGAAGGTGCCTCTGAGGCTTCTAACTCGAGGGGTGACATTGTGAATACAAGCAAACATTTTTCTACAGTGTGAGGTGACTGAAAAGGAAGACAAATAGCAGAAGGACAAAGGTCCCCTATTTTGCTGCAGTGACAGGAAAACCTTGCTAAGAGACCTCAGTCAGGCAGAACTCGAAGCTTACAAGACTTTATGTCAGGAGTTCATGCTACACTGAATGACTCTGGAGACCAGGCTAACCACAGGTCTGCAGGAGTTTGCAGATTGTCTGAGAGTTCAAGCTGCTCCTGGACTCATTGTTAGTAACAATCTGTACCTCAGTCTTTAGGGGACAGAGGAAGCCTAGGGAAGTTCGAGTTTTAGTTGAGATTGCAGGTTGGATACTCATTTCTACTAGCTGCACAGGGTGGTTCTCTTTCAATACACTTATGACAGAACTTCATACGCAAAGTATTTATATGGGGGTTAGTTATTAATATTTGTGGATTGACCGCGGGGGGGGGGCATGGCGGGTAGAGGATAGGACATAGAGACATACAGAAAAAGAGACAGCGAGACAGGGAGAGAGAGAGAGAGAGAGAGAGAGAGAGAGAGAGAGAGAGAGAGAGAGACAGAGAGACAGAGAGAGACAGAGAGAGAGACAGAGAGAGACAGAGAGAGACAGAGAAGAGGAGAGGAGAGGAGACAGAGACAGAGAGATAGAGAGGAGAGAGACAGACAGACAGAGAAAAGAGAGACAGAGGAGAGATAGACAGGGAGACAGAGAGAAACACATACAGAGAGAGAGAGTGACAGAGAGGAGCGAGAGAGACAGAGAAGAGAGAGACAGAGAGACAGAGAGAAAGAGAGAGACAGAGGGAGAGAGACAGAGACAAAGAGGGAGACAGAGGCAGGGAGAGAGGAGAGAGAAAGGTGGAATGTATTATAGGCGCCACTAAACTATGACTAACACTAGGGGGAGCTCTAGAGCAACTTTGGTACACTAGCATCACTCAGGTAGGGCTGTGATAGCAGTACTTTTATGCTCCTGCCTCGGTCAGTCACTGGTTTTTGGGCCACCTTTTCAGATCCTTGAAGGACTCTGCATCTGGGGCAAGCTCTGCAGTAGATGACAGTTGGGGCAGCGTGGCACTCCTTGAGGAGATTCTGGCGACATATCTTCATGTCTATTTCAGTTAGTAAGTGACAGGTGAAAGTGAACTTAGGGTCAACTAATTCCAAGATGTTCCTCCCTTTCTTTATTTCTTGAGCAAATAAATATTTATTATTTTGTTATGGAAAGGCGCTGTTTTAAGTATTAGGAAGTCAGTATTAAGAGGATAAGAAAAACTTGAGAAAGCTACCCCGACTCCTACTACAGCTTCTAGAGGACTATATTGTAGTTTCAGGTGGAGGGAAGAAGGTGCCTCATAAACAAAGAAATGAGAAGTAAATTGGACTATGACTCAATAATGTGGTGAAAAGCACACAGGAAAGATAGGAAGAACTGTGCCTGTGCAGGAGGGAGAGTAGGATAGACGGTTTCACCCTGAGAAACAGGATTTTCAGAGGACCTGCAAAGGAGAAGGCATTTAAGCAAATACTGAAGAGCGGAAGGTTCAAGTCTTGTGGATGTGTGAAAAATGATGCTCAGCAGAGAAAGCAGCCGGTGAAAAGGCCTGAGGAGGAGTATGGCCACCACATTGTCTCTCACAGAGTTTCCTTTAAGTTTCCATGCATAACACAACAACAGCTAGCTCAGGCCTGGTACAAAACGTAACATTTATAAACCATATTCATTTGTGTACCACTGTGATAATTTTCATAATATCCCCATACCACTTATACCATTATTTAATTAGACTTGTATTTAATTAACTTCCCCTTTCACTTAAGTAATACAGTTTTTGAAAATATATTTTTGCATAAATATATTCTGATTATGGCTTCCCCTCCTCCATTTCCTCCCAGACCCTTCTCACCCACCCAAATTCATACCTTTTCTTTCTCTCTTCCATAAGAATACAAACAGGCATCTAAAAACAATAAAATAAAATAATATAAATAAAAACAGACCAGAGGTACATGTCCTTGATAATGAGTTTTGTTTAGTGGAAACAAAACAGCCCATTGCTTTGATTTGAATATGGCTTCAGCATCTTCAGTACTTACAAATTTAGTTTAATTCTCAATTGTGCAGTGTTAAGAGGAACTTCATATTACTATCATGTTAGAACAGAAGCCTTTGGGGAGTGATGAGGGTCATATAACATCAATACAGTGAAACCCCAGGGTTGACTACTGATGGCTTTGCATGTGGGAGAGAAACACCCATACACACATGCTCTCCCTGCCGCTTGCTAAGTGATGGCCTGTACTAACTCAGGACTCTGTCACCAGAAAGACAGTTACTAGATGCAGTTTCTTACCATCTACCTCTAGAACCGTACAAAAATAAATCTCTTTTCTTCTAAGCTTATCCAATTTATGGTGTTATGTCACTGGTCACAAAAATAAACTCATAAACCACCAAGATCACAATGGCTACTCATTCAGAGTCTGAGGGAGTTAGCCACCATCGATAATATTTGGCAAAGATCGAAAGGCAAAAGAGTAGGGACATAGAAAATAAGGATGATTGGGGCTGGAGAGATGGCTCAGAGGTTAAGAGCACTGACTGCTCTTCTAGAGGTCCTGAGTTCAATTCCCAGCAACCACATGGTGGCTCATAACCATCTTAAATGATATCTGGTGACTTCTTCTGGCTTGTTGGCTCATATACAGGCAGAACACTGTATAAATAATAAATAAATAAATCTATTTATTTTAATTTTAATTTTTTATACTTATTTATTTATTTATTATTTATACAGTATCTGCCTGAATGTGTGCTTGCACACCAGAAGAGGGCACCAGATCTCATTGTAGGTGGTTGTGAGTCACCATGTGGTTGCTGGGAACTGAACTCAGGACCTTGGGAAGAACAGACAATGTTCTTAACCTCTGAGCCATCTCTCCAACCCAAATAAATCTAAAAAAAAAAAAAAAAAAAAAAAAGAAAGAAAGAAAGAAAAAGAAAATAAGGAAGGTTAGGCTGTGGATGCAGTTTAGTGTTTGCCTGCTATGTGCATGGCTCCGGTTTCAAGTCCCACCACTGAAAGCGAAACCAAAGACAAGGAAGGATTCAGGAATATTGGCATGGAAGAAATTGTACACTGACTGACTAGAAAAAGGATATCCCATGTGATTGCTTAGGGGAGTATTTTTTACTTCCTACTAACAAGCCAAATTTGGCTCAACTTTGGTCTCAAAGCTGAAAGTAGGTGCAGAAATCAAAGAAGCTGTTAGTTGTTCATCAGGTTCCAGACACTTTGGGTCTGTGGTTTACAAAAGCTGAGTGGGATGGCCTGTGGAGGAAGTGGTCTGACTTCCTACAGGTCTGACTAGCTAGTAGATCCCTGTATAGTGTATGTAATCTGAAATAGTGGATTGGTGCCAGCACCGACTGATGTGCTTTGTAGGTCACAGGGTTTTTTTTGTCTGCAAATGTGACCAGACATTGTCAATTTACATAGTCATTTGCTCATTTTTATTTTCTTAAAGCATAAAGCTAAGCATCACCTTCAACACAGAAGTAACTGCAGAAGCAAGCACATAAGTGTAATTGTTAAGGTTGAAATTTCCATGTGAAACCAGACATAATCGTGTAAAATATCGAGCATTTTTCTATAAGAATTTGTTAATACTTTGGGAAAAATTGGATGATAGCCATCCAATACAGATTTTATTTTAAGCTCTTAGACTTTAGGCGACTAGCATATAGGGTAACCTTGAATGTATTTCCAGTGGTATGTGAGTGCATGAGTTTCTGCTGTAAGGGCTCCTTAGCTCCTGGGAATATTGACTGGTCACAACACTAACTTTTTAAAAAACATTTTTATTTATTATTATGTATGCAGTGCTCTGGCTGGACATACACCTGCAGGCCAGAAGAAAGCATCAGATCATGTTATAGATGGTTGTGAGCCACCCTGTGGTTACTGGGAATTGAACTCAGGACCTTGGGAGGAGCAGTCAGTGCCCTTAACCTCTGAGCCATCTCTCCAGCCCCATAACACTAACTTACCCCTTGACAAGGAGTGATGTGAGAAGATTCATCCTAATAGTTTCTCCTTACCCCGAGACTGTGGAAGCTCTAAAGCAATTTGAAAATTACTGGTGAACACTTTGGAAAGTCAGAGAAATTGTCTTAAAGCCTCCTTGCACATTTGATGTGAAGGACAACACTGTAACAATGAAATAGTAACAGAGAAGAATGCATTATAGGTTGTGGGAAGTCAAGTCCATATGTGCTGGCCTATAATACTCAAAATAAGGAAGACATTATAACTTTTGTTCTAGGCTATTCTTCTCGATCATCAAACACAGACTTTGTGCATATACACATGTGAATGATAAGAGTATTTCATTTAATGTCATTTTGCATTTATCTTCCCTAATTGACTGTGGAATCCTCAAGCGAGAATTAGCTAGAATTAGTCTAACAAATGTTTGTGCTACGACCTATTAATTCTGAGTTTGCCAAATAGCATATGCTCAATAAATGTCAGTTAAATAAATCAGCAAACAAATCTTCAGGGCACTTGCACATTTACACAAAGCATTTTGACTGTGCTGCTTGGGCCTGGAGAAAGCAACGGCCAGTAGTGCCAGTGCCAATCTCCCACGGATAGATCCTACTTAGTGTTTGATGAGCAGTGAAAAGAGAGCATGGAGGACCAGCTGTCTGGCTCCTTGGTACCCAAGCTCACAATTTAACGTTATGATTTGTGGACATTTGTCCAAAACAAACCACATTCTATCCTCTAAGCCTGATGAATAACATCACTCTCCACTTGTGGAGGGCTGCTCTTGGGAAAATAGCAATGAGGCTTTTGAAGGAGAATTTTGGGAAAAACTGCCAATATCTAGTACAGGCTAGCTTGGTTCTTTTTCCTTTCTCATTTTCATATTCAAAACTTAGAAAGTCACCTCCATATTCTTACCCTTCCTCTAGATGGCTGTATTTTTCATTACCTTTCACTGTCATGTTAACCACACCTTTTTGAATAGTTTTTCCAAATAATCTGAAATAGATCTTATTTACAAGATGGCAATTCGGTAGATTCTATATTCTCATGTGAAAATTATCTTAATGGCTTCTCTAAAAAGTCTAAACTAAATTCTTACAAGTCTTAATAACAATATAAGGGAAAAAACCCACCCCAAATGTCAATCTGCACTTGTTTAGGGAGAGTCATGTGGTACCCATACTTAGTCAGCAAAGGGCCCAATGCAGTAATTTTCCTCTTAAAAAAAATCACTATAGGTAGGCTTATTGAAAGATGCCAGTTTTCAGGGTAGTGGTGGGTTTTACAATCTAAAATACAATAAAAACAACTATGCTCAGGGACCATGGACATATTACTAATATGTTTGATCTTCAGTGCCTTTGGATACCTTACTTACGGGACTTGGGTCAGAAATGGGACAGTCTTGTGTGGAGTTTATTAGTTGGCACCCTGCTCTAGGGTAGGTGTGGTAAGAATGGCCACTCTCCATTTGTGGCTACCTGTAGCCAGCATGACATTTTACTAAGCAACAGTATGATGATTAGAAATTAGTTTTCACAGGGTAAATGAAGACAGACCTAATGTGGTGGCTTGAGTGACAAATGTCTCATAAGTCTTGGTCACTTGAATATTCGGCCCTCAGCTGGTGGTTATTTAGGGAGGGGATTAGGATGAGCTGCCTGAGCAAGTATGTCACAAAGGGGTGGGCTTTGAGGTTTCAAAAGACCTTTCAAGTTAGCTCTCTCTGCCTCCTGCTTGAGGCTTAAGATGTGAACTCTCAGCTACTGTCTCATCCTCTGTGTCATAAGCTCTGACCCTCTGGACCTATGAGCCCAATTAAACTCTTCTTTTTATAAGTTGCCTTGGTCATGGGATTTTTGCCACTGCAACTGAAAAGTAACTGATATACCTAGCTAGCCAGCAGGTGGGTTTAACAATTAGCTCTTCATTGCTAAAAGTAGTGGTGTTTAGGTTGTGTGACTTAGGTGAAACAGTTTAGAGACATGTGCCACTGTCATAAGAGAGGTTAATCATAAACTCCCGGGCCTGTGTCCTTGGGCACAACTCATTGACAGTCTGTGTCCAGGCATTGCCTCAGAGTCAACAGAAGCCTTTCATTAGAGTATTGTCACAAGGTCTCTGATGACACACAAGTTGGTGACAGAGAGAGCCAAGGCTTCATCATGTACATGGCACAGTTGGTAAAATGTTGTGTGCCTCTTTACTCATTAGTTCTGTATAATTAAAACTTACAATATGACAAAGTTTGAGCTGACATTTACTTTCATTAAATCCATTGGGAGTTAGGGTGTAACTACACTTTGCCCATGTAGAGTCTTTGAAGACAGCTTTTTTTTTTTTTTACATGTCACAAAAGGGCCAAGAGTTATGCATGACCAAGTAAGTGATTTCTTTAAGAAATATTTTGTTTATACACAGGTTTGCTATATCCTAGTTTTGAGTCTCTTGTATCACTCAAGGTATAGAGAAGTAGACCAGTAGGATCTCTCTCTCTCTCTCTCTCTCTCTCTCTCTCTCTCTCTCTCTCTCTCATCTATCTTTCTATCATCTATGTATCTATCATCTATCTTTCTATCATCTATCTATCTATCATCTATCTATCTATCTATCTATCTATCTATCTATCTATCTATCTATCATCTATCTTTCTATTATCTACCTATCATCTACCTATCATTCTATCTATCTATCTATCTATCTATCTATCTATCTATCTATCTATCTATCTATCTATCTATCTCTAGCATCCATCTCTGTCTGTCTGACTCTGTATCTGTATCTATCTTTTGTATGGAGATTTCTTGTAGGAAGTTAGTCTGTGGTACTGTGAAATCTACCAGATCTGGGTGTGCAGGGCAGGTGCTTAGAAAGCCACAGGCTGACACTCCCTAGCATGGGCTGGTGTTGCTATTTATTGGTGCAACTCAGGGAAGCCACAGTGCTGCTGAAATAGCTTTTCAAGTGATTAAATCAGGCCACTCAAGTTATCAAGGATAATCTCTTCTGTTAAAATTAATTATGTACTTTAATCATCTTTACAAAGTTTCTTCCCAGCAACACTCAGGCCAGTCTGTGATAGTAAAATAGGACTGCATCCTACGCAAACCGACACTTTAAAAAACCACTTTATCACAGCTTTGGTTTTCAGGCAGCCAAGGTGGGCTCTGTACCAGCTTTCCGCACATCCGTTACAGAAGGCCACAGACCTTGTCTCATGGGTGTTGTTTTGATTGAAAAATCCCAGATAGTTTTATTTTATCAATAAAGATTCAGGAGCCAGGTGTTGT
The DNA here is from genome assembly GCA_907169655.1 of Acomys percivali. Taxonomy (NCBI): domain Eukaryota; kingdom Metazoa; phylum Chordata; class Mammalia; order Rodentia; family Muridae; genus Acomys; species Acomys percivali. The sequence continues at coordinate 28,277,168 of OU015750.1, forward strand.
GGTGAAAAACCTGCTAGCTCAGAGAGGTAGAGAAAGTACCCAGCTGAAGTTCCTACTTAGCTCATGTCCTAATGGAGGACCAAAAGGTTCACTAGCTCAGCTGAAAGCTTAGGAGAAAAAGGCAAAACAAAACAAAACAAAACAAAACAAAAACAAAAAAACAAAACCAAAAAACCAAAAAAACCCAACAACAAACAAACAAACAAACAAAAATACCCAAGGCCAAAGCTTTGCCAACTCAAGGCCCCAAAAGCCAAAGGCCAAGGCGCTCGGGAGCTCAAGAGCTAGAGAGTTAAGAGCCAAAGAACTAAGAGATAAAGCTAAAATTCCAAGAGAAAAGCCCAAGAGCTAAAAGTGCCAAAGACCCCTTCTACTTCTACAAGTTGTCTTAAATACCCCTCTACTCAAAGTCCCTCCTACTCTTTAATCCCTGCCAGCTGGTTTCCTGCTCCACCTCTTGACCTAGGGTTAACTTTATTAAATCCTATGTATAGATATCTCTAGGCTTAAAGGTGTGCAAGGCTGGCTGAACCCCACCTTAATCACCTGTTTACAATAAACAGAAAATTCTTGGATTAAAGGTGGGTTAGGGCTCAACCGCAAGAAACAAGGATTTACAGTTCAACCACAGGGATCAGAGTGGGATCAATGACAGATTGTTACAGCTCACAATCTCATGGATCATCACATTGAGATCAAATATCCTGCAACACAAGGAAAATCTTCTGATTTCATTGTTTTTTTTGCTCATTTTGTAGAAATACAAGGTAGTGATTCTAAAGAGAGTTTGAAAAATGGCTTATCTCAATGCTATTGCTTTTTCCTTCTTAAATTCCTTTTTGGATTTGCAACATGAGCATCTCCAGATCAATTCTCTAGTTAAACGGGATTATCTCTCAAAAATATTTACTGAGAAGATGTCACATTCTTCAGCACCCTATGCAGAGCAATGGCAGTATTATAGAGAGGTGTGTGGGGACATACATGGACTGTAAAGTCAAAGTCACTGAGCACCAAGTTTTCCTTTGATCCCTAAGAAGCCACTTAATCTGACTGAAATTTGATACCTTATCTGAGTGTAGAGGAGGTGATGATATTTCCTTTTAAGAGTTAGAATAATCAGAAATTATACTGGGAAAGCATATCATGGATTCTTAGTATATGAATGTAATTATCATTGAGCTATATACCCTTTATTTTACTGAATGCTCTGGTCACATTCCCTTCTCTGGAGGGAATCCAAAAGACCAGAGCACTAAGAGGAAGGGAAGCCTGATTCTACCACTGACCATGTGACAAGATCAAAGTATAATATTGATAAAAATCAAAGATAAGTTATTATGCAATTGATAATAATAATAATGAATACTCCATGACTTCATATATATATATATATATATATATCAGAATAAATTTATTTATTTATTTATTTTTCTTTTTTTAAAAAAAAAATTATTTATTTATTTATTTATTTTTTTCTGGATGTATCACTTTCCTTGATTTTATTTTATTTTTTTATTTTTAATTAATTTATTCTTGTTACATCTCTATGGTTATCCCATCCCTTGTATCCTCCCATTCTCCCCTCCCTCCCATTTTCCCCTTACTCCCCTCCCCTATGACTGTTCCTCAGAGGGATTACCTCCCTCTGTATATGCTCATAGGGTATCAAGTCTCTTCTCGGTGACCTACTGTCCTTCCTCTGAGTGCCACTAGGTCTTCCCCTCCAGGGGACATAGTCAAATGTGAGGCACCAGAGTACTTGAGAAAGTCATATCCCACTCTCCACTCAACTGTAGAGACTGTCCTGTCCATTGGCTAGATCTGGGTAGGGGTTTAAATTTTAGCGCCTGTATTGTCCTTGGCTGGTGCCTTAGTTTGAGCGGGTCCCCTTGACCCAAATCTGCCTATCATAATGTTCTACTTGTAGGTTTCTAGGACCCACTGGATCCTTCTACATTGCTATTCTCCCATGGTTCTCTCATCTAGAGTCCCAATAGGATGTCCTCCCCTCTGTCCCAGTTTCCTGGTAAGGGAAGGCTTTCGTGGGACATTCCCCTTGGGCTAGTATGCAGATATAAGTGAGTATATACCATTTGAGTCTTTCTGCTTCTGGGTTAACTCACTCATTATGATCATCTCTAGCTCAATCCATTTGTCCACAAATTTCGGGAATTCCTTGTTTTTAATAGCTGAGTAGTATTCCATAGTGTATTTATAACAAAATATAAATGGGTATTTATTATCTTTTCTAGCCTCTAATAGTAGTATTAAAATCAGCCTGGAAAAGTTTTTCTGAAGGCCCAGTGATCATTGTAGAAGATGAGACAGAAAGATTTTAAAAGCTAGAGGCAGTGATGGCTACAAGAAAACAGTGTCTTCTGGACACAGCAGGGCAGCACACATATTATTCACAGCAGTTGAGGCAGCATGCTCAAGACCTGTGCAAGCCAATTCCAGGTAAAATCCTAACATAGAGTCAGAGGGTGAGCATGAAGTCACCCCCAGCTAAGGAGCTATTGGCATTTGATTGATAGATAGCTAGTGGGTAAGGGAAAGCCAATTGTCGTTAAGGGTGTGCCTATGGTAGGTTGGCCATGCCTCAGTGGAAGACCATATATCTAAGAGTACATAAACACCGTCAATTGTGCCTGATGTACTAAGGAAAAAAAAAGACACAAAGTTGGGTGGTAGGGAAGAGGGGTGTGGGGTACCTAGGAGGAGTCAGGGGAAGTGGTCAATATGATCAAATATATTGTAAAAAATTCTTAAAGAATTAATAAAAAAGTTTTTCTGTATTTAGCTAAGGCAAACGATTTGACAGTTATATATAAATTGTCTTTTTTTCATTCAAAATTACAAAATTTTTGCTGTTATGTAGTTCTGTTTTATCTTAACCTTTTAGTTATATAAACAGAAGTCAGGACAATAGGTCAGGGATTTAACTGACTTGATCTTAGTCAAAAGCTCAACAAATAATCAAGCCTTTCAGAACTTGTAAGATTTAATTCCTCATTTCTAGAACCGGAGAGTATAGACAGCTTAAATTTATGTCTATTTCTAAATCTAATATATTTTACACTTCAAGCCAAAAGAAATTAGTACTTGAGTTTTTGACTAGTGATGAGGAGAAAAATATTAACAAGCCACTATCAGTTTAGCAGCAGGCATCATTTCATAACTCAAAAGATTTCAATGTCTAAAGAAACTTATAGAACAAATAAATTTAGTGATTTCACAGGAGGTGACATACTACTGGGCTTGGGGGGGGGATAAATAATTCAGCTGATATAGGCAAAAGAATGATGTATACAATTTTGCTTTGGTGTTACATCCCTGCCTAGATTTCTCCTTCCTAATTACTATTCCCACATGGGCCTCAGGTAGATGTTAGGCAAGGCTCACAACTTCCTTATCCTTGCCTCAAAGAACAACTTGCAATCAGGTACTACACTTGATCTTAGCCAAAAGTCTGAGAAGCGATACAACTTGTAATCAGAACAAGCCATAAACCCTCTTCTTACCTGCCGTAAGTACCCTCTCCTCTTCTGTTCCAGATCTGGTTGTCATCAAATATTGTTTTCATTAGGTAAATAGTTGTGGAGACTCAGCAAAGTCCTAGGGGGCAAAGGTGAAAAGCCACGGTGCCTGTCTTTAACAAGCTATCATAGGCCACTTTCTATTGTTATAACAGAATGCCAAGGATTGGGTAATTTGTACTGCAGAACGTCAGTATCTGGTAGGGGGGCCTTCACATGGTGAGAAAGCATATAAAAGAGTAAGAAGTCCAGGAAGCTAAAGTTGCTTCTGTAACCATCCATTCAAGTGAAACGCCTGCTCTTTAGATAACAGCATTAGTGCACCATGGACGAAGAGCGCACATGCACATGCCTGATATGGGTAAGTAAAGACTTTTTGGTGGAGGCAGTTGCATTCACAAATAATCAAAGGGTTAAGAAACCCTGTTGTTTCCAGGTTCTGGCTGTTATGAATAAGGCTGCTATGAACATGGTTGAGCATATGTCCTAAATGTCCCTCAGTTGAAGAATGGATAAAGAAACTGTGGTACATTTACACTATGAAATACTACTCAGCTATTAAAAACAAGGAAATTCCAAAATTTGTGGACAAATGGATGGCACTAGAAATGATCATAAAGAGTGAGTTAACCCAGAAGCAGAAAGACTCACATGGTATATACTCACTTATAATTGGGCACTAACCCAAAATGCATGTCCCATGAAAGTCTTCACTTACTAGGAGATTGGGATAGATGTGAAGACATCCTACTGGGACTCTAGGTAAGAGAAATATAGGAGATGGGGAAATAGAAGGATCCAGAGGGTCCTAGACCTACAAGAAGAACATCTTGATGGGTGGATCGTGCCCAAGGGGGTCTGCTCAAACTATTGCACTAACCAAGGACAATACAAGTAGTAAACATCAAACCCCTACTCTGATCTACCCAATGGACAGGACATTCTCCACAGTTATGTGGAGAGAGGGGAATGACTCTGACATGAACTCTGGTGCCTCATATTTTACCACCTCCTCTTGGTGGGGAGGCCTGATGCCACTCAAAGAAAGAATAAGCAGGCTACCAAGATGAGACTTGATAGCCTATGACCATATAGTGGGGGAGGAGGTCCCCCTTGATCTTAGACCTAGGGGAGTTGAATAGGGTGAAAGCAGGAGGGAGGGAGGAATGGGAGGATACAAGTGATGGGATAACAATTGAATTGTGGTCAGAATAAATTAATAAAGTTAAAATCAATCAATCAATCAAACAAACAAACAAAAAAGAGAAATCCTGTTGTCCCTTAGAAGTTGTCAGTCAGTCATGCTTTCCTAGCCATTCAGCAGAACACCGAGGAGGTAGGTTTTATAATGTGAGGTAGAGTGAAGGAATCCTAAGAACAAATCCCAAGGCCAAGTGAGGGAAGAGAAATTTGCACCACCCTTGAATGGGGGGTGACTGAGCAATTTTAAAGACATAGTGTCAAACTGACCAATTAATTGGCTATGTAAGCTTTGATTAGGGGTGACCACGGGCAGGAGTAAAGAGGCCACTGTAAATGCTTTGGCAGTAATGTAAGTCCAGGATAAAGGAGAAAAGATGGACATTGATTAACAAATTCATCCTCCAACAAGCTCTTGTTGACTATTGAGAATGTGGCAGGTATGTGGGACATGGAGGTGAACATGCAATTGTTCCTTCGTGCACACTGCCAGGGGGAAACCCGGGGCATACTCTTCCCATGATGAGGTTCTGAGGTTTTTCTATTGAACTCGGGTGACTACGAATGGCCTTAGGCTCAGTCAGTCACAAACCTGCTTCTGCGGTTTTCTAGCTGAGGAGTCTTGGGCCAGTTACTCAATCTATTAGTATGTCTGTAAGGGAGAAAGCTGTCTATATAACAAAGCTTTCATGAAGGTGAGTGGACACAAAGGACTCAGCAGCACCAGGCACATTACTACTATCTCTTGTCCTCCCCTCCGCAGCCCCCACCTCCCGCCCCAGTTTAGAGCTAGGAGAACAATAGGAGGCTAGGACAGGAGTGAAACTGAGAATGTAAGCTCACCATGGATGACATGAGTGATTTATAACTGTTAGAGGCCAAGACAAAATCAGGGCTGCCTTTGAGTGACCCTTCCACCCCCCCTCTTCTCCTTGATCATCTCTGGATCCTGAAATAGCACCCGTGAAGGAAGAAGGATCAGGTATATTCAGTGCAGAAGGTGCTTTGTGATTGTCTTTCAGGACCTGGCTCATCACCTCTTCTTGATTTCTCTAACTCCCCAAGTAGATGCCCTTTGGCTTCAGCTTACCCAGTTCTCCTTGCTGCATGAGATATACTCAAACAGAGGTGGATGGATGATTTCAGGTCAGTGTTGAGTTCAGGAAGATGTGAGCCTAGGATTAGGAAGCTATAAAGTGGGAAACACAAGGTGGAGAGGAACCAGTGGTCAGAGAGAGTAGACTCGCAGGAGGAACTATCTATTTGGAAGGAAAGGCTTGTAGCTGATGATTGTCAAAACTCACATTTCAGGAAGCTCAGCGTTAGCAGAAGATGTGCCTGAGTACAAATTACTCTGGAGGTAAATGATGGCCACCGGAAATTGCTAGTGGCCTCGGGGACTACCTATAATCATCGTCCTTTTTAAATGCCTGTGTCTTACATTAAAGAAAGAAATTCTATATAAAACAATATCAGGTCTTTCACCTGAGGATGGATAATATCTTAGATCTTTTGAGATTGTAGTCTGGGAAGGCAGAATGCCTGTTTCCATGTTGCCATGGCAACTTCTCCCTCTTATGATAGGAAGGAAGATAGAGGTCATGTTGGTGGGCTGCTTAAATGTTGCTCTGATCATGCTTTTTATTTCCGTGGGGGAAAGAGAAAAAGGCAATAGGCAGGAAGAAAAAACAAGGATAGAAAATAAAACATAAGCAATATAGGGATTCCTTTGAGTGATTTTTAAAATAGATTTTGTTATTGAAGGATTTGTATTAATTCAATTGGATTTAACATCTAATAAGAGAATTGAAGATGAAATCTCTAGCACTTGAAGGTATAATGAGTGTTCAAGTACCAAATGATGCAATGGCCTCTTTTCTATTGTGGAGAGAGACTTTAAAGTGGATTGCGGGGAAAAGAGAAAGAGGCTGTAAAAGCTGTCACTTAAGATTTAGAGCAAGGGGAAGAACAGCTTTTCTTTAAATTAATGTGGCTTCTTTTGGTGATTTCTATTCCCGTTTTGAACTCACAGTTTAGAATTGAGTAAAACCTCAGCTAAATTAGGGATTAGGGTAATTTGAGTCAGGATATAGCCAAAGAGGTGGTGGAAAAGCTGAAGAATGAAGATCATGTGATCATGTTATATTTTGTATATTTTAAGTAGGCAGGGGGAGAAGAGGAGAGAAAAAGAGGGTGGGGGAGGTGCGGGAGAAGAGGGATAGGGGACAGAAAGGTAGCTTGGACATTAGCAAGAGGCGTGCTGTGTGTGTGTGTGAGAGAGAGATCACGTGTGCGTGCTGTGTGTGTGTGTGGTGTGAATACTTCTTGCTATTCTAAAAATTTCATTTTCCAATCTCTTCTTAGTGCTTCCCACAGACCAAACCTAACAAGAAACCAGCCACTGAAGGATCCTGAGAAACAGATGCCATGGGCCAGCCTTCTGTAGTGCAGAGCAGATGAGGGGACATTGTCTTAGAGACAAGCAATAAACAAAGGACTCAAGGGAATGTGGGACATTAAAGACTAGTAGTAAAAAGTATGAGTTGTAGAAGATTTGAAAAAAGAGTGTGGACTTATTTCAAAATGCATGCCATGTCAAATATACACAGGACTCTGTTTCCTGGAATGCCTGAACCGAGGCAACAAATGTATCATTCTCATTAGGGCAACTCCTTTTAGTGTCAGAATGTGATTTGCCATAACAATACATTTGGAGAATAACAGAATCTTTCCTGAAAAGCTAAATATATAAGCTCCAGGTCAGTTAAAAAAAAAAAAAGAAAAAGTCAATTAGAAGTGATCGAAGCTGAGCTGTAAAATCCCCTAAACAAAATTCACACATCAAAAATACGGGGCCCGGAGTTTATACAACTCAGCAAACTTCTGTACAGTTAGAATAGGCATGGAGCATCACATTTAAATATTACACTCTCAGTACAAAACATATTTTATTCATTTTATATAAACCATTGTAAAATTCTGATGTAATAATGTTTTTATTTATTTATTTTCCAGTTCTTAAAAGATAAAGTTTATAAAACAACTACCCTCAAAACTGCAAAATCCTCAAAACAAAAGCTACTCCCCTGACTCCTAGCAGGATGCTGGTTTAGAGCCCCAGAATGTTCAGCACCTAAATTAGCATCTTTACACTGGAAGCCTGACTATCGTGTTTAGCCAATCTCTCGTTTAACTATTTAGGAATTGCTATCTTCCTGAGGCAACCTGTGTCATTTCCAGACTGTGAGGAACAAGTTCATTACGTTAAACAATCTGCCTTCTGCAGATTCCCTACATTGGGCTGCATTTTGCTGTTTAGGGTCAAACACAAAGATTAATCCCTTTGCTCTGTGACATTCCTTCAAATGTTAAAAGATGGATGTCATGTACCCCTGACTGTGACCTTTTCAGCCTAAACCTCTCTGAGTTCCTCAGCATTTTCTTCCCTTGTGGTTGATTTTTCTGCTTTTGCTATTTTTGTCATCTCTTTACTTACACATATTTTGGTAGTTTGAATAAGAAAGGCCCCAACAGAGTGGGCCTTGGTGGTGCACTATGGTAATCCCAGCACTCAGGGAGGCAGAGACTGGTGGATCTCTGTGAGTTTGAGGCCAGCCTGGTTGGTCTACAAAACGAGTCCAGGACAGCCAGGACTGCAAGAGAAACCCTGTCTTGAAACACACACACACACACACACACACACACACACACACACACACACACACAC
>OU015750.1:28304446-28328763 GCA_907169655.1 Acomys percivali
GTGTGTGTGTGTGTGTGTGTGTGTGTGTGTGTGTGTGTGTGTGTGTGATGTGCATGTATCTCTCTCCCAGAATGCAATGTTTTGCAGGTTTATTTTTCTATAGTCTTGCCTTTATCTTTTCCAGAACAACACTCCATTACTTGCACCCCTTTCTTGTTTTTTAACCACAGACCCCATCACTTAAAAAAAACCACCACATCAAAGATTATCCCCATTCTTGTTAAATGTCAGTGCTTTAGTTGTGTTTTAGTTTAATGCATCTGACCCACTCTGATCCATTACTGAAATTCTGGTTTAAAAATCCACACTGGCTCTGGTCCCTTAGACATTCAACAGGTCAGCGAAGCATTTGAGACACTAGCCAGGATTTTGCTCTGTACATCTGAATTCAGATCTGGCTCTGAACTTGGTTTCACCTCCTAAATTATCTCTGTGAGATTTTAAATTTCAACCTCTCTGAGCTGAGTTTATATATCTCCCAAATGAGAATTTTATATATTTCTTTAAATATGCCTTTGTCTTTGTGACTGTATGTCACATGTGTGCATATGTCCAAGGAGGCTAAAAGAGGCCATCAGATTCTCTGGAACTGGAGTTTCAGGTACTTGTGAGACACCCTGTGTAGGTACTTGTAGAGAAATTTTAACTCAGCAACGTGGCTACTATGACTGAAATACAGACATGCCTTTAATCCTAGGATACTGAGGCAAGCAGATCTCTGAGTTCAAGGGCAGCCTAGTATAGATCAAGTTTCAGGTAAAGAAAAGCTTAGGTCCAGGTGCAGTGGCACATGCCCTTAACTTAGGAGACAGAGACATGCAGATCTGTGAGTTCTGTTCAGGTAGTTCAGTTGAGCCAGTGAGTTGAGAGGCAGTGCACTGGAGGTGAGTTCATGGCAGTTCAGTCTGTGGAATTCAGAGGTAGTTTTACCAAGACAGTTGTATGGAGACAGGTTATATAAAGAGGACAAATTAGACACAGGTGAAGACAGAATGATCTAGAGGATAAGAAGGAGCCAGGATTTTTAGAACAGATTGGTAGAGTTAGGTTGAGGCCAAACAGAACAATTCAGTGAGAAACTGAGAGGAGCCAGTTTGAATTAGTTAGATTGTAGAATGAGTTTGAGCCAGAGCTGCTGAGTTGAACCAACCAGCCAGAGTTCAGAAAGAACTAGAAAGGGTAAGCTTATTCAGCAGTAAGTTTCAGAGGCTGAAAACATTCTAGGCCTAGATTAGACTGTACAGAGGCTAGAAGCTTCCAGGACTAGGCCTAGGTTAGCAGACAGAGCCCGAGCTCGGCCTTGGAGAAAGTTATAGCAGGAGAGTGATGTATACTCGTAAAGGTACTAGCAAATGAACTCAGATCTTTGGGAAGAAGAGCAAATTCTCTTAACTGCTGAGCCATTCCTCCAGCCCTCAAATAAGGTTTTGTCCTCATCTTCTAAGAAAGTTTCCAGACTTATTCTCTTACCACCTAGTTTGCACTTTTATATTGTATTAATGTATAACAGTGGCATCATCTACATCTTTATCATCTGCACACCAGTGACATCTTTTCTGAGTTTATGATGCCAAAGCTTTCTTTTCTTTGTAAACAAGATTTGGGAATCTCTATATAGCAAACTTGAAAGTTGCTACCTTCCTGTCTTACTCTCCCAGGTAGCTCCAAGTCTTTACAGTCACAAACACTTAAAATATCAGTAAACTGTGAAGCCTGAATATCTTCCTTTTCAGCACCGGGTTTTATTGTGTACAGTGTTTTTTTGAATGGTTTAGAAAGGGCACATGCTACCACGCAGCTTTTCTATTACTTGTGTCCAATAGCAACACCAACATGCAGAAGCCGTTTTTATTTTTGTTTTAATAATGTAATCCCAAATACTTAATTTACATTTTCATTTTCCCATTGTAAAATTTGATCTGGTTGCCCTACTGGAAAGTTCAACTACAATCTATACAAAACTGCACACATGTATTTTTTTTCTCAAAACAGCATTTGCTCTTGACTTCTGTCTGTCTGTCTGTCTGTCTGTCTGTCTGTCTGTCTGTCTGTCTGTGTATGAAGGTGGGATGTGTGGGTGTTTGAGAGTGTAGGGGTGCAGGTGCATAGGAATGTAGGTATGTGGGTGTGAATATGGCTGTGTGAATATGGGGGTGTGCAGTAGTGTGGGGCATATGGGTGTGTAGGTGTGAGGTTGTGTAGAGTATGTGTGTGTGGGGTGTACGGGTGTGTGGGTGCATGTGGTATGTGGTGTGTGGGTGTGTGGGTATGTGGTTGTGTGTGGTGTGAGTGTGTGTGTTATAGGGTTTTGTACCGTAGTCTCTGTGGCTCATTCCCTTGAATCGTTCCTTCTCTTTTGGTCCCAAGAACTCTGAATATTTGCACCGTTGTGGAAATTCTCTTTCTATGGTGCTTAGAGCTCTTGTCACTTCCCCTAAATTGTTGCTTGAAGTGTTTGGCTCTGACAGTGTGAACCACAAATGAATATAAAAATGCTTTGTGGTATGATTCTGCTTTTTTTTTTCTTGTATTCTATTTTCCCACTATCACAGTAGTTTATATTTGTATCACATTTTCTGCTTTGGTTATGACAGGAGAACCTCCTCAAGGGTGGAGGCCATGTTGCCCACTTTCTATCTAGAACATTCTCCATCCTTCATATCTCTTTTCAAGTTTTCTTTTTCAGTAGTAAATCAACCAATGGTGCTTCTTCCTGTTGCATTTTACACTGATTTGATAAAATGTGAGAAATTTTCACCTCTGTTGTCCTAACCTAGTTTGCGTCCACTGAGTGGCACAGGTTCCTGAAACTTCCAATCAGGCACGCTTGCCCAAGCTACCATGGTTCGCTATTCAGCTCGCATACAAGTGCTTCCCTTGGAATCAGGTTCCAAGTATGATTGGGGCCTGTCACCTTTCTAGTCTGTCTATAGCCACTGCTGTTTCCCAGGCTCCAGACAATATACATTACTCATATTCTTTGCACTCTTTGCTATGTGTGGTCACAGTCCTTAAACTTTTAAAAAAATTTCTGAAAATTATTTCTACTTTTGCCACCCCTGCTTACATGCCCATTTAACAACACCATAACTATTTTCTTTTTTAATTTCAAATAATACCTTCCCATAACATAAATGGAATTAACGATTCTTTGGGCTGATGGGACTTTATTTTGTTGCTTATTAGATCACAAACTCTTTTTTAGCCACACAAGGTCTCTCATCTTTATATGTTTTGTAATGACCTTTATAAGGCAGGTACTTTTTTGCAATTAAAAAAAATAGTTTTATTATTCTTTTGAGAAGTTCATACATGAGCAATGATGGCATCTATATCACCTCTATCCCTCTCCACCCCCATCCAACTCTTCCTGAACTCCCTTAAATATTCATAATCCCTCTTTAATTATTGTGACATGTATATACACATGGACAAATATATGTATGTATATATATGTATGTATATATATATAAATATAAATATATAATACCTGCTGAGTCCATTTAAAGTTGCTTATTATGTACACATAACTTCAGGGCTGACTGACTGGGATTAGAGGACCTATGTGAGAGCCTGTCTCCAGAAGCAACTGATTCTCCTTCTCACAGCACAAATTGAGCTCCTGTAGCTCTGGATTTTGTGGTGGGACCATGCAGAATTCCTCTGTCTACACTGGCATATCAACCGGTACTGTTTGTCATTATGCTGGTCTTGAAACCATATTGTTGAGTGCTCACAAGTATATTCTCCTGGCCGTATATAGGGGATACTCTCTAACAGTGGACATCCTGGTCCTCTTTCTGTTTCACCTTCCATGGATTTCCTTGAGCCTTAGTTATACAGGTTGCATTGAATATTGTCAGTTGAAGGTGGACGCGCCCACAGTCATGTATCCTCTGTATTTTGATGACTTGTGGGATCTCTGTGATAGTCTGTCTGTTGAAAAAGAAAGCTTCTTTGATGAGGTATGGTAGCAACACTTATCTGTAGGTATAAGGATGCGTCTTTAGAAAGTAGAAATCTTATCGGTTTAGGAAAGTGGCAATAGTAGATTCTCTGTGGGTCTGTGACCTTTTTTGCCACCAGTAGTTGACTGGATTTATAGAACCAGGCATGGATTCTCTCTTGTCAAGTGGGCCTTATGGTCAAGGTATGGATATTTGGAATATTAAAGAACTGGGATTTTCTGTTGGAATTTAACAAGTGAACTCTGTGGAGGGAGAAGGAAATAACCCATCTTTGCCCCTCTCCCTGCACCACTTGCAGTGTTGATGATTGGATCCAGGGTCTTGTGCATGCTAAGCTGTCATGTTACCACTAACTCCATCCCTATCTGGGCCCTATAATCTGTTTCTAGAAGGGAAATAGTAAATGGTGGAAGTCGACTTCAGTACTTTAGGGACTTTTATTTATTCAATATGTATTTATTGGATAGAAGCTTTGAGAGGTGACTAGGATGTGAGAAAACACACTTCAGTAACTTTAGGAAAGAGGGCTGTGGGGAAGTGTTACAGGACAGGGACCAAGAGTGAGATGAAGCTAGAAAACTGTGTTGCCTAAAAGATGAGTTTTCCCCCACTACCATTTTTTAATGAGGACTGGAAAGATATGGTGAAAGGTAGGGAGATTAGACAGCACTATGTGAAGATAGACCCCAAAGTCAGGATTATCATTCAGAGAAACCTGTGAAAATACCTTGACATTAAAAAAATGGAAATTTAGTGATTCTAATATGATGAGTAAAAAAAAAAAAAAAAAAAAAGCCTAAGGTGGCACTTTGGTTTCTAATTGTAGAGAAATTGAAGGGCTTAGGGTGGGACAAAACCAATTCCTGAGAGTATATTCATTTCCCTTTTTAAAAAATTAAAATATTTTTCATAGCTGGGCATGGTGGCACACAATTGTAATCCCAACTCTCAGGAAGGCAGAAGCAGGTGGATCTCTGTGACTTTGAGACTAGCCTACATTACAAAGTGAGTCCAGGACAGCCAAGGCTATACAGAGAAACCCTGTCTTAAAAAAAAAAGAAAAGAAAAGAAAAGAAAAATGTTATTTTTCATAGAATTTACTTTGGTCATACTCTTTTCACACTCCCAAATTCTCCTAGATGCTATTCTCCATACATACCAAACTTTATATTATTTCCTGAAAATTTTATAACAGAAAATTCTTTCCTGCACTTTTATAGTAAAAGCTTTCTTGATGTTCAGAGGACGAACCTTACATGTTAGAGAAGATATTTTGCACACTCTTGGTGAGCTTGTGTTTGTTATTTCAGAAACAAAGACTTTCTTTGAGATGAGCACTAGATAGAGAAGTCATGTCAGATACTTGAAGAAGCCATCTCATTATCTAAGACCGAGGTTCTCAACCTTCCTAATCCTGTGACCCTTTAATACAGTTCCTCGTGCTGTGGTGACCCCTCAACCATAAAATTATTTTTATTGCTACTTCATAACTGTAATTTTGCTACTGTTGTAATTGTAATGTAAATATCTGATATGCAGGGTATTGGCTATGTGACCCCAAAGAGGGTGGCAACCCACAGGTTGAGAACCACTGATCTGAGAGACTGGTTGTTGACACTGTTTTTTTTACGCAGAGGAAATCTTGCGCATGAAAGAACACTTAGTTATAATCAGCCTTTGTCCTAGGATGAAATAAGTTCATAAGGAAAATAATACACAGATTGTTGTATGTACGACAGGTCAGGAGAAAGAATGTATTTTGATAAGAAGTTTGGGAAGTGCTCTGTGTGCTTAGTCTGAAAAGAGTGTGAGAAATATATGGACGTTTTTATGCTAATTCCAAGGGATATTTTATTTATCTACCTCTTACACAAAATCTTTTTTTTCTCCCAACTGTGTGTGTTTTATATTTTTGACTAATGGGTTTTTCATACATAAGCTTCATAATCAAATTGGTTCAAGAATAAATTGCTGGCAGTGGAGCTTTCTTACTCTCTGTGACAGCTAATGAAGATGGATGGGGACAAGAGGGACTGTGCTTTGTGGGGGAGGAGCTCTCATCTCACTCCCAACTGTGTTGGCTAAAGGCAAATTTGTTTCAAGGAAAAAAAATAGAATCATCTAATTGCTTAATTCGTGCTGAAAGCCACTGGCAGCCAGCCTATTCAAATACAGAGACTTTTGTTTAGAGAGCCACTGTAAAGCTTGTGTATGCACATCCAGCAGAAGTCTTGACTTTTTTTTTTTTCTCCAGTGAACATTTGCTGTTGCAAAAATGTTAATATTTGATTAAAAAAAAGAATTCTTTCCATTTCATTGATGGTCAGAATAACTGAACATTTCTCACTGTTTTAATTCTGGGAAAAAAAGATGGTAATTGGACTTGAGGGGTGACAAGAAATTTATATAAAGGCCACTGGCAGATCTGAGAAAGGCCTTTGTTTCAAGGCAGTCTATAAAGTCAATAAGATTGCCAAATATATGATGCAACTGGAACTCATATGCTGCTGGTAAGATTCCATAGGGAAACGGTTTGACAGGATGTTCTGTCATTGAATACATTCCTATGTGGTGGCTCTTCTTTTTCTCTTCCCATTTATTGCCCAACAGAAATGATTTATATGAGGATGTTCATACAGATGTTAGATGCAGAGCCAGAAAAAGGAGTGAGCCATTGATCCCCAGACAACAAGGGTGAATCTTAAAAACAGTGCAGAATAAAAGAAGTTAGGCACAAAAATATATGCTATGTCTAAATGGTTCTACTTTGTGTATGTACATGTTTGTATGTGTGTGTGTGTGTGTGTGTGTGTGTGTGTGTGTGTGTGTGTGTGCGCGCCCACGTGTGCAGTGTGCAAATGGAGGTCAGTGATTGAGACTGGCTGTCTTTCATCAATGTTTTTTCATATCATCATCATCATCATTATCATTTTTAAGAAGACTATATCTAGAAATGTTGCTCTAGAAGTTATGGGTAATATATGAAAATGTCAGTAAAGTTCAGTGGTCTCTGTGACTGACCCCTTCCTGAGCCTCTATTGGTAGCTGACAGATTCTGAGGAGAGAGAATCATTATGGAGGATGTGGTTGCTGGCAAGTTTCCATGCTCCATTGGCTCCACATCTATGCACAAATGGACACTACTAACTGGAATTAGTGGGCTATAAAAAAAAAAGATCTTCTTCTCCTCCTCCTCCTCCTGCTCCTCGTCCTTCTTCTTCTTCTTCTTCTTCTACTTTCTCATCTACAGAAAAGGAAAAGGCTTGACTCCTTGATCATGATTTTGTGAATGCTCCACATTTCGAGGTAGATGAGACCAAGTGATAAACCCATATTACACTGAGTAATTGATGTTCAGCTAAGAAATAACAACTGTGGCAATTGAATATTTATTGGATTTAAAGCAGTTATTAAAGATACATCTGGTTGACAGTGCCATGGGTGCCTTGGTAACATTCTGTAAACAATCTTTCTAAAATTGTTTATAGTCGTGAGTCAGTAGTCACAGGCTTTTGACCTTGGCTTACTTTCATATCTAATCTATTTTGAGGCTTTCCTACGGCTCATTGCACATGCTCTGCTAATGATCAGGCTTTGCCTTCTTATAGTTGGACTCATGGACTTAGGGAACTCACAAGAAGATATGGACACTTTATAAAACACAAAAGAATCAAAGTGCTTGTGATTTTTAGAAGATGTTTATGGTAGGACCCAATTTGGACAAAATACGTCAATAGACTTTGAAGCTTGCATGAACATGCTCTCTGTTTCAGACTTTGTGGAAGAAATTAGATTTTTAAAAATAGCAAAACACTTGCAGTGAACAACAAAGGTCACAGAGAACATTGAAACCTCATGCTTCTAAGAGCATGGAAAACACACAATTTATAGAAAATGTAAAGCTTACATAATTTTCTATTTTTAGATCACTCATTCCTGAGGCTAGCTCAGAATTTAACTCAACGAAAAGCAGACAGCGCATGCGGCAGCATGGGTAAAAGGAGACTCTTACTTTTTAACTGTTGAATTTTAATTTTGTAATCATGAGATCTTACAAATACATGGTATTTAAGATGATAAACTTGAGTTGGAACAGGGAATCTAGGATCTGCTGTTTTAGAGGCTGCTGAGAAGTTAGTGATTGCTCTAAGCTTTAGCTCCTCCCAGATGGAGTTCAGTGCGCAGCCTACTCATTAAAGCACTGGAGTCTCATGAGATCAAGATAACACCGACACTGAGTTGAACAAACCCTGGCAGCTCAGTAGTTGTAACCTATTATGAGCATCAGCTAAGAATGTTAACAGAGTAGTAACAAGCACGGATTGGCTTATGTCATTCAGTTAATCTGGTAAACACTTCTCTATGTGGGCCTGCTTGTTGGTGTGTGGAAGCACCAAGCTCTCTTTTTTGTTTTACTCTTTAGCTTGTTAACTGTGTTTATCCTCCATGCAGAATTGAGCTAATTTATGCCATAGTTTTAGAAGTGAGGTAAATAGGATGAGATTCATTAGCAATGGACTGATTTGTGCCTAGCAACCTCATGGGAAATTTCTTGACAGCTAAGCTGCCTAGTTCCCATGGTACCAGTTAATAGCAAAATGCTTTGTTTGTGGTGGGCTATTTGTTATCCTAGTGAGAGCGTTCAGCTGCCTAATTAAAAAAAAAAAGTATTCACAGCTACATTAAGTTCAGAGCTTTCCAATGTTTTTCTTTAAGGTATTATTTACATACTACTTGAAAAAGGAAAGGAAGTCTTTTTCTGAGTATGATGCAATGATCAGGGCAGTGGGTAGAAAACCCCTGTTGATTTCAATGTGTCATGTACCTGAACTTTTGGATATTAGTAAAATAGAAGCAGTTTTCTGTTTTAAATTGGGCACTACACCAACTGACAGAAATTGTTTAGTCTATGTTGGATGAATGACCAACATCAACGGCCACACCCAGCTACAATCAGAGTCTCCACCTACCATTGTGGCCACAGATGCACGATACCTAGTACAGTTAAAAATTTAAGGTATGCATTTGGTTAGATGGGGCTTTGTTCCTCTACTCCCCATTCTGGTGGCAGCCACATGATACTTAGTGCATTAAAAAAATGCATCCGTATTAGATGGCTCTTTGCAGACTAAAATACCTATTGGTCCGATTTACATTTTTAGAGCTTCACAGTGATTTTATAATGGAAAGGCAATACAAATGTGAATTCCCACTATAATTTTGTTTTGTTTTTTTTTTTCTTCCCTAAGAAAAACATTCTTAAAAATTGGAACTTGGATTAAGAAAAAGGCAAAACAAAACAAAATGAACAACAACAAAATCCTTGTGATAATCATAGAGAAAAATTTGTTTTTAATTATTTGGTGTCAGTCAAAGAGGTCCACATATTAGCTCGAATGGTGGCTGCTAGGAACTCTGTAGAAGAATGCAGGTAGATCCATATTTGTCATCCTGCACAAAACTCAAGTTCAAGTAGACCAATGACCTTAACATAAAACCAGAAACACTAAATTTATTTGAAGAGAAAGTCGGGAAAAACCTTGAATTCATTGGCAGAGGAGACAACTTCCTGAACAGAACACCAAGAGCCCAGTCTCTAAGGTCAACAATTAATATATGGGATCTCATGAAACGGAAAAGCTTCTGTAAGGCAAAGGACACTTCAAACAGAACAAAATGACAGCCTACAGGCTGCGAAAAGATCTTCACCAACCCTACATCTGACAAAGGGCTAATATTCAAAATATATAAATAACTCAAGAAATTAAACACCACCAAGCCAAATATCCCAATTAAAAATGGGTGCAGAGCTAAATAGAGGACTATCGAATGGCTGAGAAACACTTAAAGAATGCTCAACATCCTTAGTCATCAGAGAAATGCAAATCAAAATGACTCTGAGATTCCATTGTAAACCTATCAGAATGGCTAAAATAAAAATTCAAGTGATAGCACATGCTGGTATGGATGTGGAGAAAGGGAATCACTCCTCCATTACTGGAGAGAGTGCAGACACATACAACCATTTTGGAAATTAATCTGGAGCTTTCTTAGAAGATTGGGGGGAATAGTGCTGTCTCATAACCCAGCTACACCACTCCTGGGCATATACCTGAAAGATGCTCCACCACACAACAAGGACCTTTGCTCAACTTTGTTCATAGTGGCTTTATTCATAATATTGAGAATCTGGAAACAACCTAGATGTCCCTAAACTGAAGAATGGATGAAGAAACTCTGGTACATTTACAAAATGGAATACTATTCAGCTATTAAAAACAAGGAAATCTTGAAATTTGCAGGCAAATGGATGGAACTAGAAATGATCATCCTGAGTTGGGTAACCTAGACCCAGAAAGCCATGCATGGCATATAGTCACTTATATGCAATGAGAGTTGCATGGAAGAACGGGGAATGGAAGGACCCAGAGGCTCCACAAGGAAACAATCACTCCCAGAGGATCTGGACCCAGGGAGGCCTGCACAAACTGATACACCAACCAAGGACATTTCAAGCAGAGATCCTAGACCCCCTGTTCAGATGTAGCCAATGGATAGCCAATTTTCCACATTTGCATGGGGGAGGAGAGTGGGGACTGCCTCTGACACAAACTGGTGCCCGTGATTTGATCACTGTTTCTTAGTGGGGCACCCTGGCAGGCACACTGCAAGTAGGGGATGCAGGCTATTCTGATGAGACCTGATAGGCTGTGGTCAGATGGTGGAGAAGGAGGGCCCCACCCTGTCAGTGATGTAGGGGACAGGAATAGGGAGGAAGAGGGTAGAAAGGTGGGAACGGGAAGACAAGAGTGAGGGGATAACAACTGGGATTTAATATGAATAAATTATAATAAATAAAAAATTAAAAAAGAAAAAATATCAGAAACTTTAAAAAAAGAACCTATGTTTAAACATGAGACACACTTTGAATGATAGCCACTAAGTTTTCTTTGATGCAACATTGATGGCCTGTTGTGAAAAAATAGTCATTCTTGCTGCTACTAAAAAACCTTAAACAAACTGGCCTTCATACTCAAGTAATTCTAGGATAAATTGTTTCACAGAATGAGACAGAAGTGTCTACTATTAGACTTGAAAGTGTTTTAAAGTTTAATGTTTCTTGTGAATCTCTAAGACAATAGTATGCTATGTGTTGTTACCCAAAATTGTTCGTGAATTCTTTGCAAGACTGCTCTTCTAAGACCTGGAGATACATTCTAGGAAAATCTAATCTATTTTTCAAGATTGGGAATAAATAAAATATCCCATTTCCTTTTCCGTGCTTACTTCTTTAACCATAAGAACAAGCAGAAACAAAGTTCTGGGCTGACAATTCTAACTTCAGAATGTGGAATTTGTGATGTGAAAATAAAATACTAATATCACTACTTGTCATTTAAAAACAATTGTGGTAATGATTGCATCGGAAGAGTTCTGCACATAAATTTAGGATGTGGTGATGTTATGCCAGAACAGATATGACATTTGTCAATTGTGTATTTAATATTGTAACTAAAAATTGAATTTGACACTGAATATGCCATTTTATTATTTTTTATGTCCATCAATGTTAACAAGTTTTTCATGCATTCCATACAGATATTTTGAATCTCAACCTAAGCATGAAATCACCCATTTTGCAAGATTCAAGAGCTTATTGTAAATTTAAACAATTTATTTTTATTTCTTTAGATTATGCTTTACTGTCACCTTTTTGAAAATACATCTAAACAAAGGTAGCAGCCACCTAAGACAAAAGTGTGTGAGGTTATCAAAGTCATGTGGTCAAAAGAGCTCTCAGAAATTCTGCAGATTGTCGAAATTATAATATCCATAATTTTGTAGTATATTCCTGTGTACTAAACCTTACCAGTCTGGTATTTGTACACAGACCAGGCTGACCTTGAACTCACAGAGATTTTGTCTCCAGCCTGCCTCTGTCTCCAGATTGGTGGCATTAAAGGTGTGATACCATGCCTGGTATGTATGCAACTATTTAAAAATTATAAGTGTGTGTGTGTGTGTGTGTGTGTGTGTGTGTGTGTGTGTGTACATGTAGAGGCTACACATTTAATGTCAGGATCTTCCTTGATTACTCTCCACCTCATCTTTTGAGACAAAGTCTCTCAGAGAATCTGATGCTCATCAAGCTAGCAAGCTCTAACTCTAAGGATTAGCTGCCTGTCTATGCCTTTCCCTCCACGTCCTTTACTAGTGTTATAGACCTGTGTGACAACACACCCTCAGCTACTTATAGAGGTGCATGGCATTTGCATTCATGTCCTCATGCTCTTACTACATGTCTGGGAGGAACCATAGGAGCTGACACGTTTATCAGCACAACTATATGGAATAGTGCTGAACTATCTAAATGGTATTTTAGACATGCTAAGGTCTTGCTTTCTATACTGTGGCCACTGAAGATTGACTAATTAATTAAGGTGATAATTTAAAGTCTTCTTTAAGACAGACAGACAGATAAGAGGCTAGGTCCATGGCAGATGCTGATGTTTACATTTGAGTGCACAAAATCTGCGGAGCAACAGATTTGAATTATATTTACACTATCATTAATTTGTGAATCAATAAATTACTTTAAAGAGTTTTTTAGGTTTATAGCAATAAATGAATGGAAGGTGTAATTAGTTTTTGTATCCCACTTGTGTGTATAAGCTTCTACATTTAAGCTTCCTCAACTTCGACATCCCATACCAAAGTAATGTGCCCATTACAGTTCATGAATCTATATTAACACATCATTACCTAGAGCTTATGACTTACAGTATGGTTCATTCTTAGAATTGCATAAAATGGGTTTGGGATAATGTCTATGTATAAATCACAGAACTACCATATAGAATGTCTTCACTACCCTGAAGATCCCCTGTGCTCTGCCTATAAATATTTTCAACCCTGCAAATCTGTGGCAACTGCTGATCTTTTAATTGCCATAGTTCTGCCATTTTTAGGATGCTGCATGATTGGAATCACACAGGATGTATCCTCTGATGTTGGCATCTTTCACTGATTAGGAGGCATCTCAGTTTCCTCCATGGCTTTTCATGGCTTGAGAGCTTCTTTTAGTGTTGAATAATCTAAACTTACTAGAGTTGATCTGCTCATTTACTGAAGTATAGCTGAATTGCTTCCAAGTTTGTCAAGTCAAAATAAAGTTGGTATAAGCAATTGATATGTGGGCCTTTGTGTAGGCATTCATTTTAAATTGGTTTGGCTAAACACTAAGAAATGCAATCACTGGACTGCATGGAAAGAATGTATTTAGTTTTCATTCATGAGAATCTGTCCCGTTGGCATCTGAATTTGTTCCTATTCCTGTTGCTGTGATAAAACACTCCAACAAGAGCATCTTAAGGAAGGAAGGCATTATTCTAGTTCACAGTTTAGTACTGTCCATCGTGGCAAGGAAGTCAAAATGGCAGTTGCTTGAAGCAGCTGGTCAGGTCACATCCACAATCAGGAGGCAGAAAGTGATGAAATGCTTGCTGCTGTTCAATTCCCATCTTCCACTGATACAGTCCAGCATCCCAGGCAGGGAAGGGTGAATTCCAATGTGTGTGGGTCTTCCCATCTTGTAATGATCCCTCACACACATTCTGAGAGGCCCATCTCAGGCAGTCTGTTGACAAACAGCACCCACTCTCAGAACCTCTACAGAGGCTGTGCTAATTAGCATTCTGCCACTAAGCAAGGGGTCCTGTTGCTCCATATTCTCTCCAGAATGCCATACTGTGAGTGTTTTAGATTTGGACCAATATAATAGCTATATAGTGGAATCTCAATGCTATTTAAAAATTTAATTTCTTATTTACATATGATATTAAACATCTTTTCATATGCTTACTTCTAATTAATATATTTTTATAAAAATATTTATTTATATGCATATATATTTGTCTGCATGAGTTTATGTGTGCCATATGTGTGCAGGTCCGAGGAGGCCAGAAGAGGGCATTGGATGCCCTAGAATTAGAGTTATAGTAGACAGTTTTCTCTCAATCAATAATGTACATTAGATTTTGCAATAGTTTTTTTTTCACATCTGTTGAGATGGTCTTGTGACTTTTTAAAATTGCTGTTATGATGAATAAATTAATTTTTAAGTGTTTAAAACAGTCTTAATACCTGGGATAAATCACACTAGATTTTGATATATAATTTTATACGCTTTTGTAGTTTACTTGCCAATATTTATTAGGCAGTTTTTATGTGTATATTTACTTGATATATTGGTCTATAGTTTATATAATGGTATATAATAGTATTATGGTAAGTATAGGAAGTTTTTCTTGTGTTCATAGTTTCTAAAAAGATTGTAGAATACTGGTACAACTTATTCCCTGTATATTTGACAAAATTCCTCAGAAATTCTGTCTTAGTTAGGGTTTTGTTGCTGTGAATAGACACTATAACCACAGCAACTATTATAAAGAAAAACATCTAATTGGGGCTGGCTGACAGTTTCAGAGGTTTAGTCCACTATTATCATGGCAGGAAACATAGCAGCATGCAGGCAGACATGGTGCTAGAGAAGGAGCTGAGAGTTCTACATCTTGATCCACAGGCAGCAGAAGGAGACTGGATACCACACTGGATGTAGCTTGAGGGTAGGAGACTTCGAAGACCACTCCCATAGTGACACAGCTTCACTAGCTATCACATGTTAAACTTTCCAAGTAACCAAGTAGAAATATTATTAATTTTTAAAATTGATTTATCACTTTAATAAACCAGTGGTTATTCCTTAACCAGATTATGTACCCAAATAACCACACAGAGAGACTAGGATCTAATTAGTTAACTTACAGCACAATGCTGCACAATAATTACTCCATTCTATGCCTCTAAGCTAGCATACTTCCCTCCCATTCAGATTTCTCACATTATACTTGCTTTTTACTCATATCCTAGGTCTGGCTCATTCTTCCTGGTGCTTCCCATTCCTCTCCATGTATATCCCTCATGCCCTTCCTGCTCTTTTTCTTCCCCTCATTGGACCAGGATGTCCCATCCTATTTCTGTCTTGCTCAGCATTGGCTAGTTGGCTTTTACTGGCAATACAGACAACAAATGGTGACATGCTTACACAAACTTGAGACGAGAGATACTTAGAATAACCCTCAAAATGCAATGTCCAGGTTGAAACCAGATATCATGATGGAAAAATCAGCACTTGAATGAACTGTACATGGTCCACAGGAACATTATGACAATGTTTGCCCCTTTATGTCCAATAAAAGGCTCCTTTTCTTTTAATAATAAGCTAATACACAATAATAATTATGGAACATTTGTGAAAACTATTAGGTAAGGTTTACATTTTCAATGTCAAGTCCATATGCATTTGGCAACAAAATATCTATCCTATCTATGACAGTATAAAGTTTTATACCTAAATTATTTTCTATCCGCCTACTAACCTAAAACATCTATCTAGACTTTAAAACATCTTTTTCATTCCTAAACAACTTGGCTTAATTGTAAAAGTATAATAATCCAGTCTTCAACAGTATCAGACACTTGAGAAGGAATAAAATTAATTACTTAAGTAAACAGGAGGTGCAGGTTAGCAGCTTCCAAAATGAAAAAAAATGACAGAGATAGTGTGTTATCTGAATAGCCACCCAAAACTTGTTAGATGTTAGAGC
Organism: Acomys percivali; assembly: GCA_907169655.1. Lineage (NCBI taxonomy): Eukaryota > Metazoa > Chordata > Mammalia > Rodentia > Muridae > Acomys > Acomys percivali. The sequence continues at coordinate 28,320,081 of OU015750.1, forward strand.
ATCATCTTTAGCTTTCTGGCCCAGCATATATGACAGACATATTTGTGAAGCAGGAACTATTAAGGGCTTGCTTACCTTGTCTTGGCAGAGCTCAATAGTCAACTTAGCCTGTATCCAAGCTTGCCCATTTCAGGCAGAATTCTGTCTGGTGTAGAAATGAGGGAATTTTTGCCCAGTGGCGTATTTGCCACACGCAAATCTATCTCCATAAGAAGATTCTTCAATGCCCATCATCTTCTTTGAGGTAGGCTGGGTGCTGCCAAGAGTTATCCTGTTTTGTTGTCACAGTATCATTAAAATAATAAAAAAGATTTTAAAATGCTATATTCTGTAGGTCTTTGAGGTTTTTGAAGACCTCTTTTATTTATTTTTACATAATCTATCTATAGAATCATATCTATCTGTTAAACCTAGGATGTATATTCCTGTGATAAAGTAAACTATTATTTGACATGACCATGAGTTGATCAACTAACAATTAGCTTCATTACTTAATTATCCTAAAGAGCCTGGAACAGCACTTTCAAAAGTACTAGATGTAAATATTGTATTATAAATGAGGTGTATGGGTATAATATTTCATATTAGAGTAGAAATATATATGTATATATGGTGTGTGAAGAATAACCTTAAATTTGAATTCTATACAAATGTATCAAAATTAAACTTAATTTTGCATCAATTTACAAAACTTTATACCAAGGAATTAAAAATAACTTTATTTGAGAATAACAAGTAAAGCCTTATGTTGAGTAGAGTCAATAATCTACTTTTTGTCCTATCATTTCTATATATTCTCTATATTCCCCCTTCTTTCTTTTCACCCTTATCTTTATACCTAATAAAGAGAGTGAAAAGAAAAAGAAAAAATAGAAATCCCTGAGTCTAATCTTGTTTTCTCTCTGAATAAGACCATTAATAACTTATAACCAACTTCCAATGACAGTAAACATCCATAGCCCAAGGAAACAAAACCATACTCAACTCCCTACATGAACTTGAGGCACGAGATATTTAGAATAAACATCACAATGCAATGTCCAGATTGAAGTGAAATAGTGGGGTAGAGAAATCAACATTTGAATGGACAAACATAAACTGTACACAGTCCACAAAAACATTATGTCAACATAACCATGTTTTTCCACATTGAATTTCTCCTTTAGTTTGTTAATATCTTAGTCAATGTCTGTTTCATTTTTAGCATTTATTTTCTTCTGCTTACTTTGGATTTCATTTGATTTTTTAACTCTTTTATAAAGTGATGCTTGGGTTAGTGATCTGAGGTAATTTTTTCCTTCAATATGCTTTTAGATATTTTCTCCTTTGATTTTATATATTTGCTTCTGTATTTTTCTCTCTAAGCACTATATTATCATATCCTGACTATTTAAACTATATTCTTGTTTTCACTTCAAAATACTTACATTTTCTTTTGATATGTGTTCTTTGCCTCATTTTAAAACTTGTTGGTGTGGTGTTACTCTTCAGTATTTGAAGATTTTCCAGTTATCTTTCTGTTACTAATCTCTACTTTAATTCCACTATAGTTTAAACAGTTACATTGTATATTTTCTCTTTGCTAATGTGCAGTTGTGATTATGATTTTGTGTGTTATTCAGCATGCTGAGTGTACTATGTTACTGCCTATAGTAGTCTACATGCAGCCATTACATACAGATATTTGACACTGGTGTTTAATTTGTCTATGTCTTATGGGTTTATTTTGCCTATTGTATCCGCCTATGCATGACAGAGGGTGTCTAAATCTCCAACTGTGATAGATTTATCTATTACCCTTTACAATTCTATCAGTCTTAGCTCTGGGGTTTAGGTGTCCTCCTTTAAAATTCTCCCCTTTCTCCTGCTCTTTCTGCTGCTCTTCTTTTCTGCCTCTGCTTCTTTATTTTACTCTTCTCACACATATGCTTTTAATTGTACAGATTAATGGGATTTACTTGTTATTTTTATATATGCACCCATTGTACATTGATGAGGTGCTACTAGGCAAATACACAATAATAAAAATTGATCCATTTATCATTATGTAATATACTACTTTAACTCTGATACATATTTTTTTATTTGTATCTCTCTTTTGCCCTAATCTAATATAGTGAATTTCAATTTCTTTTTCTTTCTTTCTTCTTCTTTTTTTTTTTTTTTTTTAGTTTCAGTGAACGTTATTGATGGCATTCAAGAGAGTAGGGCTCCCTGGGCCCCTCCAGTTATTTTGGGGTCTAGAATGGAAACTGTGCAAGGAGATACTCAGTGTCAGGGGCTGAACTGGAACAGGAACTCCTCAGCAGCTTCTCTTTTGCTCTTGTGTCCTTGCTGGGGTGGGTGGTCCATGGCTTCCTACTCCTTAGAGGTCATGTGGGCAATGAGGTTCATCACCCTATTGCTATAGCCATATTCATTATCACACCAGGAAATGAGTTTTACAAAGTTGTCACTAAGACCAGTGCCAGCCCCAGCATCAAAGGTGGAAGAGTGGAAATCACTATTAAAGTTGCAGGAGACAACCTAGTCCTAAGTGTAGCCCAGGATGCCCTTTAGTGGGACCTCAGATGCCTGCTTTACCACCTTTTTGAAGTTATCATGCTTGGCAGGTTTCTCCAGTTGGCATGTCAGATCCACGATGTACATGTGGGGGTAGGAACGTGGAAGGCCATGCCAGTGAGCTTTCAGTTAAGCTCTGGGATGACATTGCTCATAGTCTTGGCAGCACCAGAGGATGTAGAGATAATGTTCTGGGCAGGCCCATGGACATCACACCACAGCTTTCCAGAAGGGCCACCCATAGTCTTTTGAGTAGCAGTGATGGCATGGACTGTGGTCATGAGCCCTTCCACAATGCTAAAGTGTTATGGATGCCTTTGGCCAGGGGCCTAAGCAGTTGGTGCAGGAAGCATTGCTGACAATTTTGAGTGAGTTGTCACACTTCTTGTGGTTCACACCCATCACAAACATGGGGGCATCAGCACAAGGGGTGGAGATGATGACCCTTTTGGCTCCACCCTTCAAATGGGCCCCAGCATTCTCCATGGTGGTGAAGACACCAGTAGACTCCACAACATACTTGTTACCAGCATCACCCCATTTGATGTTAGCGAGATCTTGATCCTGGAAGATGGTGATGGGCTTCTCCTTGATGACAAGCTTCCTGTTCTCAGCCTTGGCTAAAGCCTTGAACTTGCCATGGGTAGAGTCATACTGGAACATGTAGACCATGTAGTGGAGGTCAATGAAGAAGTCGTTGATGGTAACAATCTCCACTTTGCCAGATAAGAAGCAAGCCCTCGTAACCAGGAGCCCAATATGCCCAAATCTGTTTACTCCAACCTTTACCATCATGTCAAGGGACGAGGCTGGCACTGCAGGAGAAGATGTAGCTATCTCTGAAACAGGGAGGGGCAGAGAGTAAGTTTCAGTTTCTTGTAACTCATATTAGTATGGTGTATATCATCCCATGTATTTACTTTTACATATGTTTATATTTAGAATGGGTCTTCTGTAGATGGCAAATATTTGGGTTTTGCTTTTTGATCCACTCTGAAAACATTTGGCATTTAATTGATGTATCAAGAGCATCATACTTAAAGTGCTCACTGACATGGTTTTATTAATATATAGCAGGTCTGATACTATCTTCTACTTGCTGCCTTTCTGTTTTGCTCTCAACTTTTAAAATGCTCCATAATATTTTAGTCGAACACTATATGATTCTGTTTGGTCTCTGTCTTAGTCACTGTTCTAGAGCTATTAAGAGACACAACAACTAAGGCAACTTATTAAAAAACGCATTTAATTGGGGGCTTGTTTACAGTTCCAGAGGCTTAGTTCATCATCATGTTGATGGGTAACATCAACTGCACTACACAGGCAGAAATAATACTGGAGAAGTGTCCAAGAGCTACATCCTGATCTACAGGCATAGAGACAGAGTGGGCTGGCATGGGCTTTTGAGACCTCAAAGGCCAGCCCCAGGCACACACTTCCCTCTAAGAATTTCACATACACTCCAAAAGGCCACACCTCCTAATCCTTCCTAAGTAGTGCTACTCCTTGGAGATTAAGTGTTCAGATATATGTGCCTATGGGGGGCATTCACATTCAAACCACCACATTCTACTTACTGGCCTTCTTTGGGTTGTAGGCATATCATAATGTAAAATGCAGTTAGTCCAACTTCAAATGTCCCTACAGTCTGCCATAGTTTCACTACTGTTTAAAAGTTAAAGTTCAAAGTCTCTTCTGAAACTCAAGGCAATCTTAACTGCATGTCTTAAGGGTTTCTATTGCTTTGATGAAACACATGACAAAAAATGTATGTTGGGGAGGAAGGGGTTTATTTCAACTTACATTTCCCTATCACTGTTCATCATGGAAGGACATCAAGACAAGAACTCAAACAGGAACCTGGAGGCAGGAGCTGATGCAGAAGTCACGGAGGAGTGCTGCTCTCTGGCTTGCTTTCCATGGTTTGCTCAGCCTGCTTTCTTATAGAACCCAGGACCACCAGGTCAGGGATGGTACCACTCATCCACACAATTGGCTGGCCTCTCCCTCATCAATCACTAATTTAAAAAGTGGCATATAGCTTGAACTATAGAGGCATGTTATTAATCAAGGTTCCCTCCTTTCTGATAACTCTAGCTTGTGTCAAGTTGACAAAGACTAGGCAGCACAGCTGACCCTTTGTGAACTTGACACACAAACATATCACCAGTAAGCTACAACCCTTCCTTTCTTACTCATCCCTAATATCTCACATTAAAATCACAAATAACTTTAAAAATCCTGAAGTCCTTAAAAACATAAACACATTAAAATTTTGGTCCTTTTGGAAGCATCAACCAATTAATCACAGACTGGACCTAGGCCCCCTATACATATCTAACCATTGAGCAGTTTGATCTTCATGTGGGTCTCCTAGTAAGTTGGTGCTGTCTATGACATGGAGTCTGTACTTTGCTTTTGATCACTTTGCCCTAACTGGGCTGCGGATAAGGATGAGCTCAGTCCTGATGCTATTTGATGTGCTGGGGTGGGTTGGTGGGGGGAGGGGCACCCGTTTTCTGAGGAAAGAGGAAGGTGATGGGGAAAGAAGGCAGGAAGGAGGGACTGGGAGGAGAGAGGGGCTTTGATCGGGATGTAAAGTGAATATATAAATTTTTAAAAAATGAAAAAAATTCCTTCCCTTTAAAATAGTCAATCTCTTGCATAAAATCCAAAGTGTTTTTAAAATTCAAAGTCTCTGAACTGTGGTTAAAGTCAAAACTGAATCAAATACTTTCTTACTTCAAGAGGGAAGAACCAGGGAACTGTCACAACCAAATCAAAGTAAAACCTAACTCCAACTGTAAATAACTCAGTACCTATTGTCTGGGATCCCCTCACGATCTTCTGGACTCTTCCAAGGGGCTTATGTCACTCTTCTGGGTTTGTCTTCTGCATCACAAAAAGCTTCTAGGATCCTGATGGTTCCGCTCCATGGCTACTGATGTTCTTCATGGTCATCTTGTGGTACTGAAATGCACAAAATGCTGGAGTCTTTTGCCCCAACTGGGCTCTGCACTTTCACCTATAATAGCCTTTGCATAGGTTCTCTTCATGGTATTGAACTTTAACTTCTCTGCATGACACCTTTGGTGCTGGGCCTTCAACTCCTGAGGAGACTGGATCTTCTCTAGTGCACTCACACAATGCCAAGCCTCAGCTGCTCTCCATGACCCTTTTATGCCTTCAAAGCTAGTACTACCTGATGACTCTTAGTCTACTAAGTTTGGCTGCCAGTTTGAGGTACAACCTTGGCTGCCTCTGGAGCATAGCTTCTATGTGCTGGCTCTCAGGAAACACTTCCCGGATTTCATCTCAGTAATGCTGGTCGCTTTCTTCTTTTTTTTTTTTTTTTTTTTGAGAGCAATAAATCTTCATTGAGGTTTAAAAAAAATGTCTCTTTTTTTTTAATTAATTCATTCATATTACATCTCAATTGTTAGCCCATCCCTTGTATCCTTCCCTCCCTCCCTCCCTCCCTCCTGCTTTCACCCTATTCCCCTCCCCTATGTCTGTGACTGAGGGGGACCTCCTCCCCCTGTATATGATCATAGAGTATTAAGTCTCTTCTTGGTAGCCTGCTATCCTTCCCCTGAGTGCCACCAGGCCTCCCCATTGAGGGGACGTGGTCAAATATGGGGCACCAGAGTTCATGTGAAAGTCAGTCCCCACTCTCCATTCAACTGTGGAGAATGTCCTGTCCATTGGCTAGATCTGTGTAGGGGTTCGAAGTTCACTGCACGTATTTTCCTTGGCTGGTGCCATAGTTTGAGCTGGACTCCTGGGCCCAGATCTGCCCATCTTAATGTTCTTCTTGTATGTTTCTAGGACCCTCTGGATCCTTCTATTTCCTCATTCTCCCATACTTCTCTCACCTAGAGTTCCAATAGGATGTCCTCACATCTATCCCAATTTCCTGGTAAGTGAAGACTTTCATGGGACATACCCTTTGGGCTAGTGTCCAGTTATAAGTGAGTATATATCATTTGAGCCTTTCTGCTTCTGGGTTAACTCACTCATTATGATCATTTCTAGTTCAATCCATTTGTCCACAAATTTAGGGAATTCCTTGTTTTTAATAGCTGAGTAGTATTCCATAGTGTAAATGTACCACAGTTTCTTTATCCATTCTTCTACTGGGGGACACTTAGGCTGTTTCCATGTTCTGGCTATTATGAATAAGGCTGCTATGAACATGGTTGAACTATGTCCTTGTAGTGTGGTGGAGCATTTTCTGGGTATATTCCAAGGAGTGGAATAGCTGGGTCTTGAGGAAGCCTCACTCCCAGTTTTCTGAGATAGTGCCAGATAGATTTCCAAAGTGGTTGTACTAGCTTGCATTCCCTCCAGCAGTGAAGGAGTGTGTTCCTCTTTCTCCACATCCTTGCCAGCATGTGGCTTTCTTCTTAATCTCTGCTAATTTCTCAGCTCTAGCTAACCAGCACCAACTATCCTAGTAACTTAATGGTTTTTCCTCAATGAGGCTTGTCTCTTGTCAGTCATTTCTGACTCTTCAGCCGCAGCTGACCAGAATGACAGAATCTTAAAGTCAAAATAGCAAACAGCCCTGATAGAGTCTTTAAACTTCCTTCTGAAACTTCACAAACCAGGCCTGCATCTTCCGCGCTGCTCCCAACATTTTTATCTTCCAAGCTCCTACAGAACATCCCACTGAGTCCTTAGCACTCAATAGCTCTCCTTGCCCAAAGCTCCAAAGTTCTTCCACAATCCTCCCTAAAACATGATTAGGTCTGTCACAGAAATACCCCACAATGCTGGTACCAACTTCTGCCTTAGTTAGGGTTTCTGTTGCTTCAACAAAACTCCATGATCAAAAATTAAGTTGGGGAAAAAAAGGTTTATTTGTCTTATACTTCTAGATCATAGTTGTTCATTACATGAAGTCAACATGGGAACTCCAACAGGGCAGTGTCCTGGAGGCAGGAGCTGATGCAAAGGCCATGGAAGGGTGCTGCTAAATGGCTTGCTTTCCATGGCTTGTTCAGCTTGCTTTCTTATAGAACCCAGGACCACCAGGCCAGGGATGGCACCACTCATGCACACAATGGACTGAGCTCTTCCTCATCAATCACTAATTAAGGAACTGGCATACAGCCAGATCTTATAGAGGCGTGTTCTCAATAGAGGTTCTCTCCTTTCCGATAACTCCTGCTTGTGTCAAGTTGACAAAAGAACAGCCAGCGCAATGTTACCCTCGATAGAATAAAAACCTAAAAGCAGATCACATACTTCCAACATACAGTGGCACTGAATATACATTAACATTTCAAAAAGGAGGAAAGAGAGCCTAGTAAGGAAGTGCTGGACCAAAGCAAGACCTGAAACCAGCTGGGCATACTCCAAATTCTGATGGGAATCTCTGTGTCTGGTGTCAAAGCACCTCTCAGATTTCCAGCTCCTTTCAGCTTTATTGACTGCAGCACACTTCTGTCTCTTGAGCTGTTTCCATATTGAATCTGCATCTTTGTTTGGAAGGTATTCCATGTCTCTGATATCTTCAACATCTTGGGTCTCTAAGCTGTCCCTCTCAGGTTCATGCGGTGGCTTCTGTAGGCCTCTATGCAGGGACACCCCCCAACACGCCCCTTAACCACTGAGGGATTCCAAAACCCCGTTCTTGTATTGTTGACTCTAAAGCCAGAATCATGTGGCCAAGGCTGCCTGTATTCTGCTGCTTGTTGGGATTGGAGCTTGTACCCCTCTTTCAAATACATTTCCATCAGCTTTCTGTTGTTGATGGTTTCCTTTGCTGTTTAAGCTTTTTAAAACTTTCTTTTCTCTGGTGGCATTCAGAGGAAGGATAGCAGGCTACCAAGAAGAGACTTGATACCCTATGAGCATATACAGGGTGAAGAAGTCCCCCTCAGTCACAGTCATAGGGGAGGAGAGTAAGGGGAAAATGGGAGGGAGGGAGGAATGGGAGGATACAAGGGATGGGATAACCATTGAGATGTAATATGAATAAATTAATAAAATATAAAAAAATTCTTTTCCCAAATTGGAAGCTTAGCTGGGTGGGGCCTTGCCATATTCCCTTTTTTCTTTTTTCTTTCCTTTCTTTCTTTCTTTCTTTCTTTCTTTCTTTCTTTCTTTCTTTCTT
>OU015750.1:28328773-28351268 GCA_907169655.1 Acomys percivali
CTTTCTTTCTTTCTTTCTTTCTTTCTTTCTTTCTTTCTTTCTTTCTTTCTTTCTTTTTTTCGAGACAAGGTTTGTGTAGCTTTGGCTGTCCTAGACTCACTTTGTAGACAAGGCTGGCCTCGAACTCACAGCCATCTGCCTGTCTCTGCCTCCCGAGTGCTGGGATTAAAAGTGTGCGCCACCACTGCCCGGTGTCCCTATTCCCCTTATTCCACGTAGCATCACTTTAAAGCATACTTTTTAATCTCTCTGATGACCAGGCTTAGCTCCATTACAACTCTTGGTTCTCCTTTTCTCCTCAAAGTGTACATTTTGTGTTTGTCTTTGTCCACGTGGCTCCTTTTCATTATAGATCTGCGTAAGAGTCATTACTAATAACCACACGATATGATCAAGCCTTGAAATCTCCTCTGCCAGTGCCATTAATCTAAAAGTCTTCCGTTTTGTCTCAGGCATATTTTTAGGCTAAGGATAAAACACAGCCATATAGCCTTTACCAAAATATCTCAAGAATGATCTCTAGGCCACTTCCTTATATCCTTTCCCTCTGAAAAGTCACAATTCAAACTGCCCTCTGTACTGTCCACACTCCTACTAGGAGGACCCCACTGAGCCCCACTTAAAGCATTGAAAGGCTTTTTTAGTCCAAAGTTTCAAAAAATTTCCATATATCTCCAACAAGCAGCATGGTCAGATCTGTTGCAGCAACACTCCTGTCCCTGGGGCAAACTTCTGTCTTAGTCATGATTCTATTGCCCTGAAGAGACACCACAACCAAGAAAGCACTTAATTGTGGGCTTGCTCACTGTCTCCTTTGTTAGTGTGGGGGTTTTGAATGGGAATGCCTCCATAGGCTCATAGATCTGAAAGCATGATCACCAGGGAGTGGCACTATTGGAAAGGATTCGGAAGCCTGGCCTTGTTCAAGGCCGTGTATTACTGGGGGTGGGCTCTGCCAAGCCCAGGGTGTCTCTCTGCTACCTGTGGGTTCGGATGTAGGCTTCTCAGCTACTTTTCTAGCACCATGTTTGTCTGTAAGCTGCCGTGTTTTTGTTGACAATGGATTAAACCTCTGAAACTGTAGGCAAACCTCAATTAAATGCTTTCTATTGTAAGAGTTACCTTGGCCATAGTGTGTCTTCACAATGATAGAACACTGATTAGGACAGTCTGTCAATTGTACTCCATATTTATCTCTTATGGATTTCCTTAGAGCTTGCAATATGTATCTCTAAGTAATCCAGGCTCAGACTGAATGATGCTACATTGCTTCACAGATAGCGTAATGACAAAATAATTCTGTTTTCCCTGTCCTGTCCCTTGAAATGCTGTCATTCATTTTACACACACACACACCCACACACACACAGGCATATACACATATATTGTATTGTCCCTATTATTTTGAATATATTTTCTATAGATCAACTAAGAATAAGAAAACTAAAGGTTTTTCCTTTTACCCTCACTTGTTTCTTCCTTGACCTTCCTCAATTTTTTGTTTTGTTTTGTTTTGTTTTGTTTTTAGACCCAACTTTCTGACTCATTTTACATCCCTAATTAAAAAAAAAAATTCATACCAGGTAAACTGATAGTAAAGTCACCCAGTTTTGTTCACCTGAGAAGGATTTTCTTTTTCACTTTGGAAAGACGATGCCACAGCCAGAGTCCTAAGTTCTGTCTCAATACTTAAATAGCCCAGTGAGCTTTGTTCTTACTTACATGGTCTCTTGCTAGTGTAATGTAATGCTTATCTTTGATGCTCTGTAGATAATATTATCCCACACCTGTTTTCTTTCAGGACTTTCATTTTCTGTACTTTGATAATGATAGGGCCAGCTGTAGTTTTCTGGCATTTACTCACTCTGCTCTGGATCTATGTTCCCAGGTCAGACGTTAATTTAGGGAAGTTCATAGTCATTATTGTTTCAAATGCTTCTTCTGTTTTGTACTTTCTTTCTTATCTTCTGCTAGTCCTGTTATATGTATACCACACATCTGTAGTTGTCCCACAGATTTTGTATTATTCTTTTTTTCTTTCCATTATTGCTTTTAAAATTTGGAAGTTTCTATCCAGACAGTCACATGCCATGCATGCCTTTTCTTGTATACACCACACCCACTAGAAGCTTGTCAAAACCATTCATTCTTCATTTCTGTTTTGTTGCCTTTAATCTCTAGCTTTTCTAGACTTCAACCTCATTTCCTAAAGCCAAGTTCAGATGAACTGAGCAGAATGTTTGACATTGGTAATTTTATTTTCTCAAGTTTGAAACTTACAGTTCTAATGTCTTTTTGTTTAAAAAAAAAAAAAAAACTCAAGACATGCCATATATTTTGTAAGCTGATTGGACTGTCTTCATTACCAGAGCACATACTTTTCCTATCTACAACATGGTGATTTTTTTTTTTAAAGAAAAAGGTGTAGAGGATGTGAGGTGGTCAGTTCTTTTGAGAACATTGTGGTTCCTGTCTTAGCTAAGGAGCTGAACCCAGAAAATGTTCACAAACATGATTTGGGAAAAGCATTCTGCAACATTGCTTCGTAACCACCCTAGTGGACCACTGTGGTGTTTCTGTCTCCCAGGGTTCCACAAATTAAAGCTTAAAAAAAAAACCAGTTTTTGTATAATTCTGTTTGTCTTCAAAAACTGTGGGAGGAGGGAGGGTGGTAGTGGTGATATGGGGAGTGGGAGGGGGTGCTCAGGTGTCTTCCTTCCATCTGCCCCGGGGCTCCTGATTTTTGTTTGTTTGTTTGGATTTTCCAGACAGGGTTTGTCTGTCTAGCATTGGCTGTCCTAGACTTGCTTTGTAGACCAGGCTGGCCTTGAACTCACAGAGATCCTCCTTCCTCTGTTTCCCTGAGTGCTGGGATTACAGGCGTGCACCACTGTGTCTGGCTTCTGATGTCTTTTTTAAGAGTGTTTGTCATTGGTAAATAAGAATAATTTACTGACTTTTGTGTGTTAATTTTGTATCGTGCTCTTTGACTGAAGGTATTTATCAGCTATAAGGTTTTTTAAAAAAGAATTCTTTAGGCTATTTTGTGTGCAGAATAATATAATCTGCAAATGGTTATTTTGACTTCTTTTTCTATTTGTGTCTCCTTTATTTCATTCTCCTGTTTATTGTTGTAGCTCAGATGATAAGGACTATCTTCAGTAGGAATGAAAGCCTTTCCACATTTTCCTACTTCTTCTAAGAGACCTATTTAGGAAGTCTGGCAGGGATACACTGTCTTCTAGTCTGTGTATGTGAGTGTTTTAGGGATACAAGATACACTGTATATTTTTAGAGACTAAAGTGCTAATCTGTGCCTCAATAAATTGGCCAGGTAGAAGAGAGACTTGGAGATTCAAATGTGAACCTTGACTCATTCAAGGCAACAGTGACACATGCTTACTGGCTACAACCTGTTAGAAGTGATGGCTTTTCAGAGACTCAGTAAGTATCTCATAGCCACTTTTGAGAGTGTTGCAGCGCCCCCTCCACCTCTACCCCCACCCGTTTTACAATTACTGCCAAGCAGTAGCAACTGGTACTTCTGGCACTTCAAAATTAAAACCCATAAGAATCACTGGCCTTATACACAGCCATGTCATGAGAACAAATATTGTAACTGAGACTTTTTTCATGCACAGGACAACCCTCCCATGCACACATGGTACTGTCATACTGCCTTACTTAAATTTACCAAATGTGAATTTTTTAAGGATACATGTTGTAAAAGGTAATGTTTTAGGTATGCATTCTTAGTCATTATGCTCTCTTAGATGCTGACTCCTATGGAATATTATGTTTAGTATGACAAAGTGTTACAGTAGATTTTATTTTATGTGTCAGGTACCCAGAATTGATTTAATTGTACATTAGTTTTATGACACATTTTGATTACCCAGACATGAGAGAGAGAGAGAGAGCAATCTTAGTTGACTTGGTAGAGCTAGCTCTCATCAAGGATTTCTGCATTTTGGCCATCTGGGCATTTTGCTGGACTTGCCTTTATTTCATGCTCTGAAACCTGGCATAGTTACATGACTTACATTGACTGAACATAAGTATGATCAGAATGTCACATGTTTGCATTTCTTCTAAAAATCATTATCCTTGAGAAAGTCAAATCCCTCTCTCCACTCAAGTGTGGAGACTGTCTTGTCCATGGGCTAGATCAGGGTAGGGGTTTAAATTATTCGGCCTGTATTGTCCTTGGCTAGGGCCTCCTAGTGGCACTCAGAGGAAGGACAGCAGGTCACTGAGAAGAGACTTGATACCCTATGAGCATATACAGAGGGAGGTAATCCCTCTGAGGAACAGTCATAGGGGAGGGGAATAAGGGGAAAATGGGAGGGAGGGGAGAATGGGAGGATACAAGGGATGGGATAACCATAGAAATGTAACAAGAATAAATTAATTAAAAAAAAAATAAAAATCATTATCCTTCCTTCCTTCCTTCCTTCCTTCCTTCCTTCCTTCCTTCCTTCCATCCTTTCTCTCTTTTCTTTGAAGGTCTTAACTTTTTAAAGAATTCTTTGTATATGAAGACTAGCAGGATCAGTTTCACTAGGTAGACAGTCTTGACTCATCCATTCAAGGTCACTTAGTCTAACTTAATGAAGCCCATGTCCTTCCATACTAATGAAAACACTGACATCACATGTTCATCTTGCATTTCCGGATCAAACCATGACAGTTAGAGCAGACAAAACGAGAGTGAGAACCCTGGCTAAAGTTCTGTGGGTTACTCCAGCAGAGCTGGGGGTGACTCATCTTGCCTTCAGATGGCCAATAAGGACAAAGGCTCTAGTCATTCCTTTTTAGCTTTAGGATTATTGAGAAGCTCACGCATGAGCACAGAAACCTGCCCCACTCTTCTCTCTGACTTCCCTTTTCTAAAAAGTGGTTAGTTTGTCCTGCATCTGTGAAGTGCTCATGCTTGCAGGATGTGTCGCTTCTGATTCAAAGTGTTAAAAGGCAGGTGTGTTGTTCTTCACATACCCTTCCTACTGCCGCAGTGACTGTGGAAATGGCTTAGTTCTGCTTCCTGTTGCTGTGGTAAAGATACCCTGAGGCAATCAGTTTAGATGAAAAGGGTTTATGTTAGCTACAAGTCCAGGTTACAGTCAATCATTGTGAAAAGTCTAACATCGGAAATGTGATGCAGTTGGTCACACCCACAATCAAGAACAGATGGAGAGTGAGTACAGGCATGTTTGTCAGTGCTGGGCTTTCTTTCACCTTTATATATTTTTGGTTTTTCAAGACAAGGTTTCTCTGTGTAGCCTTGGCTGTCCTGGAACTTGCGTTGTAGACCAGGCTGGCCTTGAACTCACAGATACACCTGCCTCTGCCTCCCAGGAGTGCTGGGATTTAAGGCATGCTCCACCGCACCTGGCTTTTTTGTTGTTATTTTAAAAACTTCATACAAATTTTTTTTATCTCCCATCTTGACTCCTCTCAGATCTACCTCCTTACCCACCAAACTTAATGTTTATTCTCTTTCTTCTCTGTCTCTCTCTGTCTCTGTCTCTCTGTCTCTCTCTGTCTCTGTCTCTCTCTCTCCCTCCCTCCTCTCCTTCCCTCTCTCTCTCTCCTCTCTCTTCTCTCTGTGTCTCTCTCTTCTCTCTTCTCTCTGTCTCTCTCTCTTCTCTCTGTGTCTCTGTCTCTGTCTCTCTCTCTACACACACACACACACACACACACACACACACACACACACACACACACTCTGGAGTCTAATTCGTGTTGGCCAACTACTCCTGAGGATGTGGCCTTTCCTGGAGGGCGGTTGATAAACTCATCGAAGAGAATTCATTTCCCCTCCCACAGTACCTATCAGTTTCAAATAGTTCCTTGCCTAGTGGAACTTTGTACCCACTCCCCCTCCTCCATTCTGAAATTTTGTTTGGCTTGATTTTGTTCAAGTCTTGTGCATGCTGCTAGCAGTCTCTGTGAGCTCTTATGTGCATTTGCATATGTCTGGAAAATGCTGTTTTCCTGAAGTTTTCTACCACCTTGGGCTCCTGGAATAGTTCCTTTCCCTCTTCCACATAGATCCCCAAAGCTTGATTGGAGGAGTGTGATAAAGGCATCCCATTTAGAGCACTGTAGACTCCCTCACTTTCTGAATTTGCTATAGTTGTGAGTCTCTGTTAATTATTATTTATGAAAGAAGAAACTTCTCTGGTGTGGGTTAAGTGATGTATATCAATTTGTTCCTAGGAATCATTTTATTGCTATGTTCATTTGGCAAATATGTAGTAGTAGGTTTCCCCTAGGACCATGACCTATCTAGTCTCAGGTTCTTGGCCACTTTAGCAGTGTCACCTATGGGTTGCTTCTCATGACATGGGCCTTTAGTTCAATCAAAAAATGGTAAGTTACTCCTGTAACATTCATGCCACTATTGTATAAATGGGGATACCCTGCAGGCAGGTTGTTACGTAGTCTGTAAGCTTCATAGCTGGGTGATTGCTTCTTTCCTTTGGTAGCATGTATGGATCCTTCCAGCACTATGAGTACTATCCACGAAAGTGTAAAGCTTCCGGTCGAACATAGCTAGATTTCTTTATGTTCTATGCCATAAGTATGTGGTGTCTTTAGCAATAGGATTTTACTATCAAGCTGTAGAGGGTAACCAATGGCATTGACAAGGACCTGATTCCAGAGAATAGCACTGCCCAGTTTTAGGCTAGATATTCCCATAAGAATTGTTGTAATCAGGAAAATTAATCCCCGCCATGACCATGGACCAACCAGATCTAGGCAATCCCTGGTTGAGAGTCTTTTTCTAGAGATTTTTAAATTGTATCAAGTGGACAATTACAACTAACAATGGCAGAGGGTTTATGTGAGCTGGGCATTTGGCTGGCCATGGTGAGCAGAAGGCCCTGCTTACCTCCACCACATAAGGTCAGCAATGGACTCTGACCCAGTAGTTGTAAGCTGAAATAAACTCTTTCATCCCAAGTTGTGGTCTTGGCATTTTAGCACAGCAATATAAATCCTAAGACATGAATAAATGTTCTATGTTGAACTCTCTCTGCTTTCTTTTGTCTTTTTCAAATATGTGGTGTGTGTACATGTGTGTATGCATGCATGTGACACAAATGTGCACATGAACACCTGTGCATATGTGTGAAAGTGTGCATATGCATGTGTATACATGTACATGCAGGACTGAAACGATATTAGTTTTTCTCTTCAACCACTTTCCACTTTATACGTTGAGGCAGAGTCTCAGGTGAACCAGAGCTTACCTATTGCACTAGCCATAACAGGCCAGCATGTCCTATGTATTCCCCATCACCTTTCAACAACTGTTGGGAATACACTTGCATGGTTATACCTATCTGGTATTTATGAGAGTGCTGTAGCATGAGCACTTTACCTGTTGAATCATCTGTCCAATCCCTCTCTGCTTTCTTGAATTTATTTTGACTGATATAGTTATTTTAAACTTTATTATAATGTAAGAAGCACCTATGAATTTATCTTCTGATCCCAGGTTCTTAACAATAGCCTTTTGCTTTTTCCTATTCCATCTTCTAGTGTGTTCTCACAAATAGTCATTAGTAGCCTTAAGACAATGTTTTGCCCCTTTTGTGTCGTTTTTACTATATCTGCATATGTGAACAAGTCTAGAAAATTTATCTATAATTGCTTTAGCTTTATATAAAGATGTGGCATATACTATTTGAGATTTACTCTTTAACTCAATTATATTGTTAGGATTTACATACAGGGTTGTTTACTCTGTTATTTATTTATTTACTTATTATTTATTTAATGTCCCACTGAGTGAATAGGTTAAAGTATATAATTTGAAGTAAATTAGGAAAAGAAAACCTTTTTGTTTACCTTTTTTTCTTTTTCAAATTGTAGTCTTCACATCATTTCAACTTTAAGTAATGAAAAGGAAAAACAAACTCTAGGCTTTGTATGATTTGAAAGACAAAGCTTTATATTTCAAAGGAGTTCCATAGGATACTGCTGTTAGGAATAAATTTGGTTGTAAGCCAGACAGCACTCAAGAGTGAGTGTGCATCTCATTTAGCATTTGCATGTGGTAAGTAAGCAGGGCTTGGGCTCAGAGGCCTTCGAATGGAATGGAGTTTTGAGTTTATACAATTTAACTTTCTAATCTAATTAAAAAACAAATCCACATGTATAAAGATAGTCAACACAAAAGGCAAGATTACATAGACCAGATACCTATGGTTTCAGAACTTTCCATGTCTCTGTGAATCAACATTCTACTTAAGAAGCATTTTTAAATGAGGTGTGAGGGCAGAGAGTTTCCCACGGGCTAGAAACAGAGAGCCACCCAGAAGCTGATGAACTACAAAGGATAAAAATCATCATTAACAATAGTTAGAAAAATAACAAATTAACTGCAAGATAGCTCTTGCCAGAATAATCCAGAGAGCATCTCGGTTTGTCTGAAGTATTTTTATAGTAAAGCATTTTGCCTAGGACCAGCCAGTTACTTCAGTGTGCTTAATGAAAACTAGCTGTAGCTTGGGAACGTGTCTGCCAGGGCTTGTTCCCCAGATTGATGCAATTAAGACTTGTCAGAGCCTTTAGGAGGTCAGGGCCAGTGGGAGATCTTTAGGTTGTTGGGGTTATGCGCTTGAAGGGGCAGTGGAACTTTGGTTACTTCAGTACTTTTTCAAATTTCTGGCCATGAAGTAAATAACTTTGCCTCCCTATTAACTCCTGCCAGAGTATACAGCCTTACCATAGGCCAAAGGATTGGGGTCAAGACATGGAGAGAGGAGATAGGCAAGCTGAGGCTCATGAGGCTATGTGGTCAGATCAGGGCCAGTTTGAGCTTTAAAGTGAGACTTTGTTTTAAGTAACCAAGGTCTCGGATGCAGCTGAGGGTAGAGGGCTTGACTTCTATGAACAAAGTCCTGAGTTCAATTTCCATCACACGCATG
Organism: Acomys percivali; assembly: GCA_907169655.1. Classification (NCBI taxonomy): domain Eukaryota; kingdom Metazoa; phylum Chordata; class Mammalia; order Rodentia; family Muridae; genus Acomys; species Acomys percivali. Next base: position 28,337,713 of record OU015750.1, read on the forward strand.
CTGTGCACATACAGGCACCCTCTGTGCGCGCGCGCGCACACACACACACACACACACAGACACACACACACACACACACACACACAACCATCGAAATTGAGGAGTCCCTTCAAAAGATGTAGAGAAAATGAAAGAAAGAATGACTTTCAGATTCTTGGTGGGGTATCGAGTAAATGGCAGAGTCAGTTACAGAGATAAGCGCGAAGCAAAAGAGACTATAGGAGAAAGAAGTTGATGAGTTTATAGTGTCGAATTTTAGGATGCTAAATCCATCCAGGAGTTTGTGTTCGTCAGACAGGTGGCCATATGGTCTCCTGTATCTGTAATTGTGTCTGTCTGCACATTGGCGTCAATGGTGTGTTTTCCTGGAGATAAAATGTTTTGTTTAGAAGGCACTGAAAGAGCTTCAACAGTTTTGAGGATGCAATTGAAAGGGGATTGTGAAAATATGAATGTCAGGAATCATGTCAAGACACGTTAGGGAGAATGAAGGTCAGGTGAATTCCTTAGTAATAAATATCATGCTGGACCCAGTCAGAAACTTACCTTGTACTTGAGACTATTTCCTTTACCTCTTCATTTCTAGCATCTATTGACTTTTGAATACACCAACATGTTTGTGTTTCATATCTACCTATTCTTTTTTAGAAAATATTTATTTATTTATATATTATTATTATACAGTGTTCTGCCTGCATGTATACCTGCACACCAGAAGAGGTCACCAGATCTCATTATAGATAGTCATAAGCCACCATGTGGTTGCTGGAAATTGAACTCAGGACCTTTGGAAGAACATCCAGTGCTCCTTAACCTCTGAGCCATCTCTCCAGCCCCATCTACCTATTCTTATTCCATAATCTCTTGTGAATAACTAAAGGATCTTCCTTTTTGCAGTTTGAGGATATGAAAATGCTTACATTGCGAACTTTGCATGTTATTTTCTTAGGGATCAGTTTTTCCCTTTCTTTCTAAAGTTTTAAATTTTGACTTCCAAGATCATCTTCAGTGATTTTGATCCTCTTTTCCTAATGCCCTTTTGCAAGTCATTTTCTTCCTGGTATTAGATGTCTTAGTACAGAGTGAGTCTTACATTGTCTTGGAAATATTACACACTAAGTCTTGGAAGTCTCTGTGTTTTTAATTCAAGGCCAATGGCTTTTTATTTAAGTATGTATTCATAGGTAGAAGTAACTTTGCTCTGACACAAACTTTTGTTGTTGTTTTGTGTCAGTGAGGATTGACTCTAGGGTTTTGTGCATGCTGGGTAAATGTTTTACCAGTGAGCTACATTCCAGCCTGACTCACAGCAACACAGAATCTCACTCAAGGCTTTTAAACCATTGGTTTGCCTTGTTCTTCTGCAACCTGTCAACTTTCCCATCACTACCACTTGGATTTTATTTCCACTCATAGACTGCTTAGAGTGACAATCATTTTAATTATTACATACTTTTTTTCTTTACATGAATCATAAATTAAAAAAAATATGTATCCCTATTTTAAAAAGACATTTAAACAGCATTTTGATGATCAGACCCAAGGATCTGGGTATAGTATGATGTAGGCACTGTGCTGTGTCCTAACCCTCTAAAATTTTAATTCATGGTCTACTTGTTTCTGATTGAAGAAGGGAGATGAGTTCTAAATGAACTTAATGTTTATTAAATTATATATTTTAAAAACAGAAAGGAGAGATGTAAATACTTACAAACAGAGATACTGTAGTCAATGAAAAGCAAATATGTAAGAATATAGACAAAGTTGCCTCTAGGACCTGAAGTTGAGGTAATGTTGGTAATGAATAGGAACAAATCCAGGTGTGAACGTGCTCTAACAAGTTTCCTTAAAAACTGGCTGAGGAATATAGATTTGGCAGGAAGAAGTGAACAAGAAATTATGTACTTAGTAAAATGTTTTGTCTTTCTGCAAACTGAGGCAACGCAGTAATGATCCCAATGCTCCTGTAACAGTTGGAGATGAGCAGGCATAGAGACAAGACAGAGAGGAGAGGAGGATTTGCCAGGGTTGTAAATCCATGCTGCTTATCTGCAGTGAATTTATTTCTTTTGGCATGATTTTCTCCCAGTAGAAAAATTACTTCCTGAATCAAAATCTTATTTCTTCTGAACATTTTAGGCTCTATTCTGTGCTACTGTTCTCCTAATCTAAGTGTTATCTTCTAGTACATTTTTATTAATCTTTAGGATACCTCTGTGGTCCCTTTGATTATAACATAATGCATCTTCTATGGAGTCCAAAAAATATCTTGGTTTTTTTTTTTTGGCAAACAGTAAATTGCATCATGGTTCTATTCTTTTTTTGTTTTGTTTTGAGGCAGGGTCTCATGTAGCCCAGGCTGGTCTAGAACATAATATATAGTCAAGAATGTCTTTGAACTTTTGATCTTTAAGCCTAAATCTTTCAAGTTCTGGAGTTATTGGTGTGCATTGTCCCTGAGAATGCGCTCAGAGTATCCAAAGGTGTTATGCAAGCTCTCAACAGAGTAGAGCAATCAGTAGTCTTACCAAGCTGTGATGTCTTTGAACCATAATGATGGATAGCAAGATGTCCCCAAGGATGCAATAGTGTCACTTATATCTTGTGGATAATCAACTGTCTCACGGACTTAGGGACCACTTACTAGGAGGGAATTTGTGCCTGGTACTGTAAATCTAGCCAGTTACCTGTGACTGTGCCGGTCATGGATCTTAGAGGAGGAACTATTGCTTTCCTAAGCCATTATAATTTCTAACTGCATTCTAAATACATATTCTTATACTCACAGATAAGTATATCTAATCCCTCATCAATGAAACTTCTTTTTGTAGCTGATGGAGACCAACACAGAAAGCTACAATTGGTCAAAATACGAGGAACAACTAACTATGAAGTGTGCAACCCTAAGTGATTCATCTATAATATAATAACCTCAACACCTCAGGCTTGGGGAGCATTGCTGAAGAGGGCATAGAAAGTCTGTAAAGCCAGAGGGCTAAGACATGTGCTGTAAAATAGACTGTTCTGTGTGTGACAGGGAATTTGCACTTATGAATTAGCAACAATATGGCTGCCCAAGCAAGACTTGCCAACATGGATGGGGAAATATCACAAGGTTGTAACCCTAGATTAAGAGCAGTAGGTCCTTAATAGTTGCTGATACAGGGAGAATCAGTCTTCTCCAGGGACAAGCCCCCTGATAGGCTATGCAGTTCCAAACAACTCTAAATATACAATACACGTACTAGCAATACCAAATGGACTCAGCAGGCTGTGTACCTCTCTCTCTCTCTCTCTCTCTCTCTCTCTCTCTCTCTCTCTGTCTCCCTCTCTCTCTCTCTCTGTCTCCCTCTCTCTCTCTCTCTCTCTCTCTCTCTCTCTCTCTCTCTCTCTAATATATATATATATATATCAGCACCCATCTTCCATGCTCCTACTAGGAAGACCCATTAATTATGGCATTCATTCATTTTTCTTGTCCAAATTCCCAAAGTCTATATTCCTCCAAACAATAGGCCTGCCATAACAGTACCCCAGTCCCTGGCACCAATATCAGTTTTAGTTACTGTTCTACGGCTGTGAAGAGACACCACAAAGCAGGTGACTCTTATAAAAGAAAGTGTTTAATTGGGGGCTTGCTTATAGTTTCAGAGGCTTAGTCCATTATTGTTATGGTATGAAACAGACAGGCATGGTTCTGGAGTAGTAGCTGAGAGATTTTCATCCTGACCCCCACACAGGCAGCAGGTAGAGAGAGGCGCTGGGCCTGACCAGGGTTTTTGAAACTTTAAAGCCCACTCCCAGTGACACACTACCTTCAACAAGGACACACCTCCATCCACATGGCTGTACCTTCTAATCAGCTGGGGACTAAGCTTCCAAATATATGACTCTATTTGAGGAATTCTCATTCAAACCACCATTGTCTATTAAAAACTATTCTTTTTTTCTACAGATTTTTAAAAATTGTTTCACATCCATGTATGTATACATATATATTTCTAAAACACATATATACCCGGCTCAATATTTACAATGTTGTTTCTATGTATATTTTCAGGGCTAGTGATCTGAGATTGGATAACCAATTAATGTGCTCTTCTCTAGGGAAGACTATTTCTCTTGTTGGTTGGTTTGGTCCTTTGGAAGCTTGTGTGGTACTTTCTGATACCTTGAGAACTAGTCTGTAAGATGGACGCTCTTAGGTCAGCTTCAGTCCAAGGACCTTTAGGCTGTGTGTTTAAAGTGAACTGTGTCTTTAGGAATAGAAACTTATTTTCTGTCTTGGAGGGTAGGGTGGGAAATAAAAGGACCACAGCAATAGTCTGTAAAGTTTTGGGAGACTCTTGAACAACCATGACCAGCAATTCAAAATAGGGCTTCTCATGCTGAGCTTTGGGGCTTTTGTTAGAGGGTCTTTAGGCTCTTGGAGAGAGCATTGTCAGCCCAGGTGAGAAAATTTCATTTAAACTACATATGTCCATTTATACATAGACTTATGTGTATCATAGTGCTTTTATATAGATAGTTAATAGTATACTTCCTTATTACTTTCTTAGATATCCCTATTATTTATTCATAATCTCTCCTTCTGTATTCATTGCCATCTTCATCACTCATTAAGCTTCCCTTTGATTCCCCCATTTTTATGATCAAATCACGTGTACCCTCTCTATTGCTCTCATGCTGTCTGCCTCAAAATGATCAGTTTTCTTTCCTGGTTTCTTCAGTTACTCCAGGATGTGTACTCACGTTTGAAGATTTGGCACTATAACCCTCAGATGAGAGAGAACACGGGGTGTTTATCTTTCTGTAATAGGTTACCTCACTCAATTTGATCTTTTCTGGTTTCATCAATTTACCTGCAAAGTTCATTGTTTCATTTCTATTTGAAAGTGAAGAATATTCTATAGTTTGTATGCAACACATTTTATTTATCCATATATCAGTTGAAGGACATTTAGTTTGCTTCTATTCCTTTGCTATTGTGAATAGTGCAGCGATGGACATGGCTGAGCAAAGTATCTGTGGAATAGGATGTTGAGTCATTTTGGCGTATGATAATGAGTAGTATAGCTGGATCATATGGTAGATTCTATTTTATTTAACTTTAGTAGCTTTTTTATAATTCTCAACTGGGCGCAATGGTGCACTGCTGTAACCCCAGCACTCAGGGAGGCAAAGGCAGATGGATCTCTATGAGACCAAGGCCAGCCAAGGCTACACAGAAAAACTCTGTCTTGAAATACCAAGCCAAACCATCAAACCAACCAACCAACCAACCAACCAAACAAACAAACCAAATTCTCTGAACTGATTTCCACAGTGGCTTGACCAACTTACAGTCTTATAAACAGTGAATGAAGGTGATTTTTGTTTTTTCGCTCCCTCACCACCTCTAGCATTTCTTGTTCATTTTACTTTATCTTTGTCATTCTGTTTAAGGTAATTTCAAAGCTCTTTTAATTTTCATTTTCCTAATTGCTAAGATTCATCATTTTTGGAGATATTTCATAGACATTTTTTCTTTATTGGAAACTCTTTTTTATGTCATGGGATCATTTTTGAATGATAACTTTAATTTTTTTTTCATTTTTAAACTGTTTGTTTTTGGGTTCTTTATCAAAATTCTCTGTTAGATGTATCACTGACAAAGATTCTCTAGCATTCTATGGGCTTCCTCTTTGCCCAGTTGGTTGTTTCTTTAGCTGTGCAGAAGATTTTTAGTTTCATGAAGTCTTACTTCTCAGTTTCTGGTCTTAATTCTTAGGCAAAAGGAAAACTCCAACCCAAGAAAGGTGGCTTTACCCAGGAAAACAAAGGAGAAAAACCCACATCCACAAAAACAAAGAAAAGGAAATTGACACACACACACACACACACACATTTTGTTACTACCAACAACAAAAAATAGGAAGCAATAACCACTTAGTAATATCTGTCAACATCAGTGGCCTCAACTCCCCAGTGAAGAGACACAGACTAACAGAATGGTTATAAAAATAGGACCTATCATTTTGCTGCATACAAGAAACACACTTTAGTAATAAACATTACCTTAGAGTAAAGGGTTGGAAAAAAGTATTCCAAGCAAATGGACCCAAGAAACAAGCTGGAGTAGCCATCCTAGTATCTAATAAAATAGACTTTCAATCAAAACTAATCAAAACAGATGGGACGGACACTTCATACTTATCAAAGGAAAAGTACACCAATATGATGTGTCAATTCTGAACATCTATGCCCCAATGCAGGAGCATCTACATTCATAAAAGAAACATCACTAAAGCTTAAATCACACATCGAACCCCACACATTAATAGTGGGAGACTTTAGCACCCCACTCTCACCAATAGATGGACCATTGAGGTGGAAATTAAATGGAGAAAGAATGAAACTAATAGACACCATGAATCAATTGGACCTAACTGATACACGCAGAACTTTTCACCCAAACACAAAAGAATTAACCTTCTTCTCAAAACCTCACAGAGCTTCTCCAAAATCGACCATATACTTGGTCACAAAATAAACTTCAACAGATACAAAAAGATTGTAATAATCCCTTGCATCTTATCAGACAATCATGGTTTAAAGCTTAAACTCAATAACAGCAGAAATAATAGAAATCCTACAAACTCATGGAAACTGAACAACTCCCTCCCTACTCAATGATATTTAGGTAAGTAACAACAACAAAAAAGTTTTCTAGAATTCAATGAAAGTGAAGTCACAACATACCCAAATTTATGGGGGTACAATGAAAGCAGTGCTCAGAAGAAAGTTTATAGCACTAAGTGACTTTATAAAGAAACTGGAGAGATCTCATACTAGCAACTTAACAGCACACCTGGAAGATCTAGAACAAAAAGAAGCTGACAAACCTAAGAGGAGTAGGTGGCTGGAAATCATCAAACTTAAGGTCCAAATCAGTAAATTAGAAACAAAGAGAAAAATTAAAGAAATCAACAAAACCATGAGCTCATTCTTCGAGAAAATCCACAAGATAGAAAAACCCTTAGTCAACTAAAAGCCAGAGTATTCAAATCAACAAAATCAGAAATGAAAAGGGAGCGATAACAACAGATATTGAGGAAACCCAAAGAATCATTAGATCATATTTCAAAAGCTTATATGCCACAAAATTTGAAAATCTAAATGAAATGGACAATTTTTTTTATCGATACCAGCTACCAAAATTGAATCAAGATCAGAGAAACAAACTAAATATTCCTATATTTCCTAAGGAAATAGAAGTAGTCATCAAAAGTCTCTCAACCAAAAGAAGCTCAGAGCCAGATGGATTCAGCACAGAATTATACCAGACCTTCAAAAAAGAGCTAATCCCAATTCTCTTTAAACTATCCCACAAAATAGAAATGGAAGAAACATTACCAAACTCATTTTATCAGGCCACAGTCACCTTGATACCTAAACCACAGTAAAACTCAACAAAGAAAGAAATTTCAGACCAAATTCTCTAATGAACATTGACATAAAAATATTCAATAAAATATCAAATCCAAGAACACATCAAATATGTCACTCACCATGACCAAGTAGGTGTCATCCCAGGCATGAAGGAGTGCTTCAATATACAGGAATCCATCAATGTAATCTATCATACAAGCAAACTGAAAGAAAAAAATACCACACAATCTTCTCCTTCGATGCTGAAAAAGCATTGACAAAACTCAACCCCTATTCTTGTTTAAAGTCTTGGAGATAGTAGGGATACAAGGCACATATCTCAACATAATAAAGGCAATATATAGCAAGCCTATAGCCAACATCAAACCAAATAGAGAGAAACTTAAATCAATTCCACTGAAATCAGGGACAAGACAAGGCTGTCCACTCTCTCCATGTCTCTTCAATATTGTACTTGAAGTTATAGGTAGAGCAATAAGGCAACTAAAGGAGATCAAGGGGATCCAACTTGGGAAGGAAGAAGTCAAACTATCACTATTCGTGGATGACATTATAGTATACTTAAGTGATCCTAAAAATTCTACCAAGGAACTCCTGCATCTGATAAACACCTTCAGCAAAGTGACTAGATACAAAACCAGTAAAAAAAAACTAACACTCCTGTATACAAATGACAAGTGGCTGAGAAGGAAATTATGGAAAATACACCCATCTCAATAACCACAAATAATATAACGTATCTTGGTGTAACTCTCACCAAGCAAGTGAAAGACTTTTATGAAAAAAAAAAAAACCTTTAAGTCTCTAAAGAAAGAAATTGAAGAAGACATCAGAAGATGAAAAGATATCCCATGCTCGTGGATCAGGAGAATCAACATAGTAAAAAATGGCCATTTTATCAAAAGCAATTTATAGGTACAGAGCAATTCTCATCAAAATTCCAACACAATTCTTTACTGATCTTGAAAGATCAATTCTCAACTTCATATGGAAAAACAAAAAACCCAGAATAGCTAAAACAATCCCACACAATAAAATACCTTCTGGAGGAATCTCCATCCTGGATCTCAAGCTGTACTATAGAACAACAGTAATAAAACCAGCATGGCAATGACATGGAAATAGGCTAGTAGACCAAAGGAATCAAATAGAAGACCCAGAAATAAACCCACATATCTATGGGCCCTTGATTTTTGACAAAGAAGCCAAATCCATACAATGGAAAAAAAGATAGCATCTTCAACAAATGGTGCTGGTATAGTTGGATGGCTACATGTAGAAAAATGCAAATAGACCCGTATTTAATCACTATCCACAAACTAAAATTCAAAGGATGAAAGACCTCAACTTAAAACCTGACACATTAAATCTGTTAGAAGAAAAAGTGGGGAAGAGCCTTGCACTCATAGGCATAGGAGAAAACTTCCTGAACAGAACACCAACAGCTCAGGCTCTAATAAATGGGACCTCATGAAACTGAAAAGCTTCTGTAAGGCAAAGGACACTATCAATAGAATAAAGTGACAGCCTACAGACTGGGAAAAGAACTTCACTAACGCTACATCTGACAAAGGGATAATATCCATAATATATAAAGGACTCAATAAATTAAACACCACTAAACAAAATAACCCAATTAAAAATGGGGTCCAGAACTAAATAGAATTCTCAACAGAAGAATATTGAATGGCTGAGAAACATTTGAAGAAATGCTCAACATCCCTAGTTGTCAGGGAAAAGCAACCAAAAATGACTCTGAGATTCCATCATACACCTGTCTGAATTGCTAAGATCAAGGTGAACGCACCTGCTGGCGAGGATGTAGAGAAAGGGCAGCATTCTTCCATTGCTGGTGGGAGTGCAAACTTGTACAACCACTTTGGAAATCAATCTGGTGATTTCTTCGGAAATTGAGAATAATTCTACCTCAAGACCCAGCCATACCCCTCTTGGGAATATTCCTGAAAGATGCAGCACCATACAACAAAGACATTTGCTCAACCATGTTCATAGCAGCTTTTATCTTAATAGCCAGAATCTGGGAACAACCTAGATGTCCCTAAACCAAAGAATGGATAAATAAACTGTGGTACATTTACACAATGGAATACTACTCAGCTGTGAAAAACATGGAAAAATGGAAATTTGCAGGCAAACGGACAGAACTTGAAAAGAGCATCCTGAGTGAGGTAACCCAGACCCAGAAAGTCATGCATGGTAAATACTCACTCACAAGTGGATATTTGCCACAGAGTTCAGGATAACCACACTACAGTACAGAGACTGATACACCAAACAAGGACCATGCATGATGTGGACCTAGACCCTCTGCTCAGATGCAGATAGGCAGCAAAGTCTCTTGTGGTGCTCACAATATGGGGAGTAAGGACTACTTCTGACATGGACTCTGTCCCCGCCGCCCATGTTGATCACTCCCCCCTGCCAGGATGGCCTTGCCAAGCCACAGAGAAAGAGAATACAGGTTGTAAAGATTAGACCTCATAGGCTGAGATCTGATATTAGGGAAGGAGTGCTCCTTTTTCTGTGGATTAGGAGGGGAGGGAGAGGGGATGAGAGAGGGAGGGTGGGAGCAGGAGGCAAGAAGGGAGGGGCCTGAATGGCTCTTGGCAGAAGGCCTGGATACAGAAACAGAGAGATGAACTCAGGTGACGTGCAGAGGTCTAGGCATGGACTCCAGCTCTGGCTATGGAACTGTCTTTTGACAAGTTACACTTCTCTTAAGAACATTTCTTGATAGACTGAGGCCAGATATCAGGAGAAGAAGACTCCCCTTTCTGAGGACTAGGGGAGGGAGGGAGAGGGGATAATGAGGGAGGGAGGATCAGAAGCTGATGAGGGAAGGGGGTACAATCAGGATGTGAAGAATTCAAATAGCAGAACAAGTAGGTAATTTATATCGCTAATTCCACTGCATGGGAACAGCTCTGAGACTGCCTGAGACATGAATGTCTATGCACAGACAATGCCTCTTGTTGGTTACAAAATCCCTATGACTTATTATTAGAGGCCACTCTAATAATATGTATGGCATGAATGAATATTTGCAAATGTCTTTCTTCTGCTCATACAAAGAGCAGAGAACAGGTCTCTATCATTCTGTGCATCATTAACAGAAATTATGTTTTCAGAACAAATGAACCAGACACTGACGCTGGAACAGACCTGTCAGGACCCATTCCTCTCAGCATACTGGACACTGACATCCTGCATCTTTCATGTTCCAGCTTCAAGTGCTTCAGTTGCTGTTTCTCATCAGAACAGGACAGCTTCGAAGAAAGCTTCTAATTCCAATTGCTCCATCAATTCAGACTGTCCTACACAGCACCTTAATTAAGTCTGGAATTTCTAAGCACAAGCTAGTCTTGGCTTGTTTAACCATTTTCCCCAACTTTATTTGGGCCCCTACAAAAGTATCATTAATCCCAAATCAGCCAGAAGAAACCTTAAGAGAATGATGCCCTATTTCCCTTAAGGGTGATTTGTTAGGTTTTTGGTTCCTTGCTTAGGCTAGAGGTTTATTTGCATTGAGAGTTGGTTATAAGTTATTAACGGCCTTATTTAGAGAGAAATCAAGGTTGGTATCAGGAATGCCTCTCTTTTCCCTTATCTTTCTTTGCTAGGTTTGAAGATAGGGGTTGAATAGAAAGAAGGGAGAATATAGAAATATATTGGGATGATAGGACAAAAGTAAATTATTGAATCTACTCCTCAAATTAATTCCTTAATTGTTACTCAAAAGGTTATTTTAAATTAACTGATATAGAAACTTGTATATTGATGCAAATTAAGTTTAATTTTGACACATTGGTATAGAATTCAAATTTAAGTTTATTCTTCAAACACAATATATATATATTCTACATATATTTTCTCTATACATATATTATATACGAAGTATTGTACCCACACCACTCAACTATAATACAAAGCTTATTCCTAATACTTTGAAAGTGCACTGTGGTACATATACACTATGGAATACTACTCAGCTATTAAAAACAAGGAATTCCTAAAATTTGTGGATAAATGGATTGAGCTGGAAATGATCATAATGAGTGAGTTAACCCAGAAGCAGAAAGACTCAAATGGTATATACTCACTTATATCTGCATACTAGCCCAATGGGCATGTCCCACAAAAGCCTTCCCTTACCAGGAAACTGGGACAGAGGGGAGGACATCCTATTGGGACTCGAGATGAGAGAACCATGTGAGAATAGCAATGTAGAAGGATCCAGTGGGTCCTAGAAACCTACAAGTAGAACATTATGATAGGCAGATTTGGGCCAAGGGGGTCCAGCTCAAACTAAGGCACTAGCCAAGGACAATACAGGCAGTAAAATTTAAACCCCTACCCTGATCTAGCCCATGGACAGGACAGTCTCCACAGTTGAGTGGAGAGAGGGATATGACTTTCTCATGTACTCTGGTGCCTCACATTCGACTATGTCCCCTGGAGGGGGAGACCTAGTGGCACTTAGAGGAAGGACAGCAGGTCACCGAGAAGAGACTTGATACCCTATGAGCATATACATGGGGAGGTAATCCCTCTCAGGAACAGTCATAGGGGAGGGGAATAAGGGGAAAATGGGAGGGAGGGGAGAATGGGAGGATACAAGGGATGGGATAACCATAGAGTTGTAACAAGAATAAATTAATAAAAAAAAGAAAGAAAGTGCTATTGCAGACTACTTATGATAATTAAGTAATACATGTTAATTGTTAGTTGACCAAATAATGGTTATGTCAATTATTAGTCTATTTATATTACAAGAATATATATCCTAGGTTTTACAGATAAATAGGATTCTATAGATAGATATGGTAAAATAGTTAGATAAGGTCTTCAAAAACCTCAGAGACATACAGAATATGACATTAAAGATTTTTTTTATTAGTTTAAAGATTCTTTGACAACAAGACAGGTTAACTCTTGGCAATACCCAGCCTACATCAAAGATGATGAGCATCAATGAACCTCCTTACAGAGATGGCCTCAAATGTAGCAAATCAGCTGCTGGGCAAAATGTTCTCATTTCTGCCACAGACAGAATTCTGCCTAAAAATGGGCAAGCTTGGATGCAGGCAGAGTCAATGGACAAACTCTGTCAAGGCAAGGTAAGTAAGTCCTTGATAGTCACTGCCTCACAAATGTCTGCCAGATATATTGGGCCAGAAGGCTGAAGATTATACTTCAACATTATAGAGAATTTTGAGTGACTGTTCAGGCATCAAACTGTCCCTGTCATTTTCTCAATGTGAAAGCTGCTTACCTGTACTTCCTGTTTACTAAGATAATGAATTTTATTCCTTCTCAAGTCTCTGATGGGGTTGAAGACCAGATATTTTAGTTTTACAATTAAGCTTAGTTGTCTAGGGGTTAAGATGTTTTTAGGTCTAGATAGATGTTTTAAGTTGATGAAGATGAGATATAATAGAAATTGATTAACATTCAGAATTTTCGAAGCAATGAGATAGGAAAGAGGTTTTCTTCAAGGTTGCCAAATACAAGTAGCCAAAACACTATGACTGTAACATTTATATAATCCCTTATTGTTTCATGGCTCTTCTTGGTTGGTTTTCCCCTATCTTTACTAGGAGTCTTGCCTAGTTAGAGGGTGTTCTCTTCAGTCACTATGGCCCTTGTTACTAGGAGTCTCTGCTAGAATCCCTCTCATATCCTCCTAGGATCTTACCCAAACTAAGGTCTCCAGTTTGTCAGAGATGCCCCTGCCCACAGTTTCTCTTTTCTCTGCAGGCCTTCTGTCTTCCTGCCTCTGCTTTCCCCAGGTATGATCTCCACCCTAATATCTCTCTGGGCTCCCTCTCTTACCTTGCTTCCCCTCTTCAACTACTACCTCTGTCTTTTCCATTTCCCCTTTGGAGTGATTTTTGAGTATCCTCCCTTGGGTCCTCTTTGTTACATATATTCTTTGGGTCTGGTGCTGCATAATTCTGATGACCTGAGTTCAATGTCTAGAGCCCACAGTGGAAGGAGGAAAAAAAAACAACTTCTGAAAGTTTTCTGTCACCCACATGTGCTGTAGTGTGTGATCCTATATTCACATACATAGCACAGACACACACACACACACACACACACAC
>OU015750.1:28352238-28367197 GCA_907169655.1 Acomys percivali
CTCTCTCTCTCTCTCTCTCTCTCTCTCTCTCTCTCTCTCTCTCTCTCACACACACACACACACACACACACACACACACACCTCAACACTTGATTTTTTTTCACAAAACCCCATAAGGTTTCATCCTTGTCATTTTTAGGGGACATAGTTACATCTTTGCTTTGTACTTAACATGAGTCATGTGCAGTGACATCTGTTGGCTGCGTTCTGATAGGTCCAAGTGGGAGACAATATACTCACAGTTTCCTCATTTAATTATAAGGGAAAGAGCAGATCGTCCTCCTGTCACATGCTTTGGTATCCTGGCATTTTCAGCATCTGGCACCGCATGTGGCACAGTTAGGCTCATATGGCTGTGTGGCAGCAGGAAGATGCCCAAGGCAGATAGAAATTGAAAATAAGATTGCAGGCAAAGTCAGACTAGCAGCACATCACTTTTAGAAACACTGAAATATTGAACAGAGTCTTGACGCAGGCAGCAGACTGGCTGCACATAGTCTCTTCTTACACTGCCTCTTAATGCAACAGCTAAATCGAGGATGAAGGAGACATATTATATGCACTGGGAAGAAGGCAAGGATTAGCTGGGAAAAGAGGTGGCATTGATTGTGTGTGTGTGTGTGTGTGTGTGTGTGTGTGTGTGTGTGTGTGTGTACTGTAGTGTTTGGAAGTGCAGCTTGCTGTTTATTAGACCTCTGGTCACTATTTAAAGCTTGCCCCATCTGTGCTAAATCCAAGGGCCACAAAAGCATTTTTCTTTAATAAGTAGGTATATGAGAAACTGACCGTACCCGGAAGAATAATACAACCAAAAATGTTTGGTTAGGCACAAACATGTTGTGTGTGCTTAGAAAAGCATCCAATTCTATGTCAAAGGGAGCATCATGGGAAGTAAGTTTCCTTATTCTGAATGGTGCTCTTCAGAGCCAAATAGCCTTTCTTTGTTTTCTTTTCTTGTCATAGCAAAAGGGGGGGGGGAAGCCCCTGATGACTTATCACTCTCTCTAGATTTTCTCAACATCTTTGAACCAGAAAAGATGCAGTAGGAAAACAAGTGACTTTCTATTTATTCCTTAGTCTTCTCTGTGAGACTCAGTACCATCCTGTTCTCCCCCACTTTTCTTATTTTGTACACAGTGTAGCAATCTACTATTACGTTTAGCAAAGAAACACAGTGGGATTGTACGCCTGCATGAGAAACAATTTAAGATATGGCACACTTACTTTTCAAATGTCAAAGGAGTTGAAAATTGATATAGCTTTTTGGAATTAGGTCTCGAAAAGCACAAAGCAAGAGCTTTCAATTAAATACTGCTGTGGCACTCTGTTGTGTGTGTTCTCTGGAGCAATTTAGTAAGTTTTCAGATTTAATGTTGTGATGCATAGTTTATTGTATATATGTGTATGGTGGCTTATTCCTGTAAGTTCAGTGCTTGAGAGCTTAGGCAAGAATATAATGAGTTTGAGACAAGCCTAGGCTACACAATGCATTAAAGGTTATCATGGGATTCAGAGGGAGATCTTGTCTCAAAAACGATAGAACAGGGGCTAGAGAGATGTTTCTGTGGTTCAGAGCACCTGCTTGTCTTCTGGAGAATCTAAATTCAGTACCCAGAGACCACACTGACTGGCCCACAATCTCCTGTAACTCCAGTTTCAGGAGACCCAATGCTCCTTTCTGGCTTCAGAGGGCAGCAACATTCATGTGTAGTTATTCAAACACACAGGCGCACACACGCATACTTAAAAACTAAAACAAAGCTTTAAAACAAGGGAAGATTCAAATGAGAACAAAGCAAACCATGTCTTTTGCATTAAGATTTCTTAGAATTCATAGTATCTTATCTTTTATTTGAATGGAAACCAGAAAGCAGTGTCTTCTTTATCTTTAAAGGCAAATCGAATGTGAAAACAGCAATTAAGAAACCTCAGATGCAATAATGTTTATTCTTCCTTTTAAAATGTTTCAATCTTATGCAAAATGGTTTATTATGTAGTCAACATAATCTGTAGTCTAATATATTCATGTTGGCAGCCCTCTGTGCCATAGAATTATGGAGGAAGGAAAAGAGGCTTGTGTGGCTCACATTTGTTAAACACTGCATTAATCAAGACTCTTTTGGTTGTGGCCAACAAAACTCAAATTTTATGTATGCATGTGTATATATGCACAAATACATAGATAACACATATATAGTTATGTATAAGCATTTAAACACATACATGCATATGCATATATAGTGTACATATTTCTGGAAAAGTGTATCTGTTTATAAATGAATAAATTTATTGTCCTCATCAGAAAATTAAAGTGGACAATTTAGCTTTAAACCTGATGAATGTAAATGGGTAGCTCATGGTGATGTAATCAAGAGTCTGATTCATCTGCTTGATTTCTTAGTTTTGCTTTTATCTGGGTCAGCGTCATTCATACTTAGGAAGGTGAAGCTGGACCTCCATCTAGGCTTAAATGTACATCGTCCTTGCAGCTAAAATCTCCTTCCTGAAGCTTTAGACAAATCTTGATGGACCTGATTTGTGTCACATCATCTTTATTGTTACATGCAAGCCTGATTTACATGCTTAGTTCTCACATCAGGACCACGGACAGTGTTGGTGCTGTCTCAGTTATGGTGCTGATTCAGGATAGCCGTCTGTCTGCCAGCACTGGTCAGCATATAGGAGCCTTTTGTTTCTTATTGATGCCCAGTCTCATTGTAGCAGACCTGACACCGGTTTCAGACAAAGTCCTATTTTAACACCTATGCCCTGATCCTTAGCAGGTGGAGTCTTGCTTTCTGCTCTGCTGCCTGAGGTTGAGGAAGAGTTGTGTTGGCAGTCACTAAACTACCAGAATATCAGGGTTCCAGCAGATGGTCCTGTGGGTACTGGCATAAAGGAAAGAGTCATGTGGCCCTGCCTGGCATTGTGCATCACCATGACTGTCCTGGTACTTGGTGTGGGCCTGAGACTGTGTTCCTTTTCCTTCTAAGCAGAAGGTGTCTTTTAAAATGATGCTTAGAGTTGAGAGAGTAACAAAAGGGGACTCTGTCTTTTCTGTCCTCAATGTGTCTTTATTATTATTATACTTAGACCAAGTGTAACGGTCTCTCACCTCTCTCCAGAGCTCTGTGAAATTTGTTAGCTGTTCAAATTGGTATGTCTATGGAGTTCACTGAATGATTTTCTCCACGTTCTCTATTTCTCTATCCTCCAAAGCCTCATAACCACAAAGCAAATAAAGACAAATAAATAAATAATGCAATCAGAAAGTGTGCAATAAATCAACACTGACTTTTGAAAATATGTATTAATTTATGTTTGTGAGTATGAGAGGGAGTGTAGACATGTGCATGCCATGACCCATACGTGGAGATCAGAGGACAGCTTTTGTTAAGTCATGGCCTCTCTTGTTTCTCCCTCTGCATTTAGTGATTCAGGCTAGTTGGCTTATCTGCCTCTAGTTGATTCTTTCTATGTTTGTCTCTCATTTTACTGTAGGAGTGCTGGGATTAGAGGTGTATGATTTATTTATTTTTGTTAGTTTTATTTGACCTATGGATTTCAGGGATTAAATTCAGGTTATCAAGTCTCATGTGGCAAGAACATTTACCCACTGAGCGATCTCTCTGGCCCCAAGTTGACGTCTATATTATAAAAACATTTACAGAAGGATAGAAGCTATATGACAAAATACTTAACACTACTAGTCATCAGGCAAGTGAAATACCAAAGACATACTGGAATATCATTTCACCACAGAAAGAATAACTATTAGCAAAAAGAGCAAACATAAGGCATGCCTCTGAGGATATTAAGAAGGTCACCAAGAAGAGACTTGATACCCTATGAGCATATACAGAGGGAGGTAATCCCTCTGAGGAACAGTCATAGGGGAGGGGAATAAGGGGAAAATGGGAGGGAGGGGAGAATGGGAGGATACAAGGGATGGGATAACCATTGAGATGTAACAACAATAAATTAATAAAAAAAATTAAAAATAAAGACTTGATAGCCTATGACCATATAGTGGGGGAGGAGGTCCCCTTCAGTCTTAGACCTAGGGGAGGGGAATAGGGTGAAAACAGGAGGGAGGGAGGAACGGGAGGATGATGAGATAACAATTTAGTTGTAATCTGAATAAATTAATTAAATAAAAAAATAGAAATTGAAAAAAAAAAGAAAGAAACGTGGATCTGGCAAGCTGTTGGTGAGAATCAAAGAAAAGGGGCTATCAGCTTAAAAGTGGGGCACAGGAAAGTGGTTGGAGAAAGGTACTTGGGAGTGGTTGGAGGGAGAAAAGAGTAGACAGTGATGTAATTCTAATTCAATTAAAAACATTTAAAAAGAAAGCACATTAGTAGAACGACTGTGTGAACCAGTACAGATATTTCTTACAAAAATCAGAAACAGATCTACAATATGCTCCAACACCTCTACTACTAGTGATTGTCCAGAGGGAATGAAACCAACAACTACAAGAGACCACTGTGCTCTCCTACTCTCATGTCTATCACCTCCTTGTTTATAAAAGCCAGGAAATGGAAACAACTTAAGTCCATCAAGTCAGGGATAGATAATGAAAATGATTTACATATACAGAGTAGAATTTTGCTCATCCATAAGAGAATAAAATCCTGAAATTTATGAAAGCACGGATATCTCTAGAGTTCATTATGGTAAGAGAAATAAGTGAGCACATAAAAACAAGTACGGAGTGATCTCTCTCATATTATGGGAGAAATTAAGAAGGTCATCTCCAAATCAAGAGTGCCTTGTGATTCCATGTCACTCCAGTCAGAACAGCCATCACTAAGAAAACACAAAGGAAAAAAAAAAAAGAAAAAAAAACACAAGAATATGGAGAAACAGAAATATCATACATTGCTAATGGGAATAGAAATTGATATAGCTACTAATGGAATCCAGCATGGATTTTCTTTTCACAAAAGGTACCACTAAAAATAGAACTACTATAGGGTCTAGTTATTCCACTCCTGGATATATAATCTAGGAAGCTAAGGAAGACTCCTACAGAGATACTTGTGTATCCACATTTTGATATTCACAAAGCTAAAATAGGGACAAGCTTAGATGCTATCAACAGGTGAATGGATAAAGAAAATATGTTGCATATGCATAATGGAATTTTATTCAGGTATAAAGAAGAATGGAATTATGTCATTTGCAGAAAATTATGGATAGAAATAAAGCAAAATCAGTCAAACTTAGAAAAATAGACATCACATGTTTTCTCTTATATATGGAATCTAAAGAAACAGACATACACACGGGAAGGGGAATATTAGAAAAGAGATTTAGAGTTAGCAAGATAAACCATGTAAGGGGATGAGTATGTTACACGGATATATAAAATATAAATGAAGCCATCCTTTATAGAATTAATACGTGTGAACAAAAAGTTGATTGCATAGGAGCAGAAAGTAGAATATTGGTTGTCAGAGAGGAGACAGTATTTAGTAGGGTTGGGGTCTGCCACAGAATTGGTCAATGGGTTCTAGGCTACAGTTAGATTGGAACAAGAAGTTTTCAGGTGTTATTGTACATCCAGAGAATGATAGAAAATGACGATAATATAATGTATTTAGTATTTCAAAAGCCTAGAGAAAGATTTTAGATAAATACAAATGTTTTGAGGAAATGGGCATATTTAAATTTATTTAAGCATACACAGTATATGTATGTTGAAACCTTATACATGAACACTGGATCTACTTCATTCTCTTCTTTCCGTTTTCCTCCTCCAACTCCTCCCTCCTTCTTCCTAAACATACGCTCTCTTCCTTAGGTACGATTATATATACATGTATCGGGCCTACTGAGTCCATTTAGCTTTGACCATATATGTGTATGTCCAGGCTGATCAATTAGGATTGGATGGCCTACATGAGAGCTCATCCCTGGAAGGAGCTGATTCTTATTCTCTTAGTAACCCTAACCTCCTGTAGCTCTTTGTTCAGGAGTGGGACCATGTGTAGTTTTTCTTGGCTGAATTTGGCACATCTGCCTAAGGCTCAGGAATATTTGATGTAAGGAGGGTGGAAAACTCTAAGAGCCAGAGGCTCAGGACACCAGTTGATAGAGTGTGTGTGTCCCCTAGACATGAAAAGGAAAATGCACCCATAATCTCATGAAAATTTGGTTGTCTGAGCAACGCCAGTTTAATGACAACAACACCTGGCATTCTAATCTACCTAGCTCCCTCTGTTCAAACTCCGGTGGCACAAATGTTTTTTCATACATATACATAAAAGACTGAGATAGCCGCAGTATCTTCAAATAAAATTGTAGATACTTGGAAATAAATCTCTATTTCCATTTTACATACCAAAATCAGTGACATTTTAAAACTAAAATTTGCTGTATTTATGTAGCCTACTGAGAGATAAACATTTGAAATGGGAAAACAGTTTTCATAGCTTCCAGGTGACCCAACAAGGTTTAGACTGGATCTTAACTACATGTGGCTCAAAGCTGCCTTAGACTAAGGCTTAACATGAGCCAAATTTGAATAGCAAAAACTATGGCAAAAATGCCATTTACATTGCAGATAACAGGAAATAGCAGGTAAGTATGGTAACATTTGCCTGGGTATGGAGGAATAGTTCAGAAGTTAATAGCATGTCTTTTTTTTTTTTTTTGAAAAATATTTTTATTATATTTCTTTCTTAACATATACATTTATATTATTACATATGAGTAAAATAAACTACACACAGCAGGAAGAACCACAATAGTATGTCTTAGATACTGTGAGCTCTGAAGAAAAATGTTCTTAGCTCTCCACATAGATTCCCCCAGCTCTCGTCAACTCTGCCTTGTGTCTTGTTCAGAGATGTCTGAGTTATGTGCTGATTTTCTCTTTATCTTGGGCAAGAAACAGAAGTATGTTATGTCTTTACAGTGCACTTTTTTTTTCATGAGCAGACACTGAATTTATTCCCTTTGTGTGTCTCACCAGTGAGCAGTCTGTACATGTATTTCTGCAGGATGACAGGTCATTCTGAGTTCACTTATTGGCCTGAAGAGATTCTGTGTCTCCATATCAAGAAGAGCTGGCTTGCTTAGCGTGACCATCTGCAAAGGAGCTGGCACAGGATGTTTAGCAACCTTGAATGCTCTAGAAGCACTGGGATTTGTACTCTGACAGATATTAAGCCCTTAACTTTGATCAATATTCCTTCAAAAATTGTTGTTATTTTCCCTTTATAATAAAGAAGTGAGTTGGCATGCTTTATGAGGCAGGGCTGACAGAAATCCTTTGAAATTAAAGGCACATCCTCTTGGTTTGTCATTTTCCTCATAAAGCTTGAAGAAAGGTACCAATTATTTCTGATTGGTAGCAAGGGGATTTTGAACAGCTTTCTATTAACATGTTTTTGGTCATTTATCAGCTTATCTGCATGGTCTACTAACACTCAGCACTAATTAAAAAAAAACTCTGAAGATGGTGAAAAAAAAAAAAAAAAGGACTCACCTAAGTTCAGTCAAACATGACACTGAAAGTGACTGGGAAAACCATGTTCTTTCAGAGATAGAATCCTGGAGAATATTGATGCAGACCTGTGTACTCTCTCCTAACCCCTGTGTTCTGCCCTGAGTATGTTCTAGACTGTATGGTAGAGTGAGTCAGAGAGAATTCTAAAACACATTTGTTATGTTCTCTGTACTATGCACACTTAACATATCTGTTGACTTTTGCCTGCTACAACGAATTATATCTTTCATGGATGATTACCACTTTCTTTATTCCTTGTCACCATCAGTTGTCAGAGAGCTAGCACAGTGGTAAGTTTTGACACACCACTCCTGATATGAGAATGCTACCACTCTGTCCGTCATTGTCCCTAAAACGTGTGTGTGTGTGCGAGTGTGTGTGCATGCATGCATGCGTGTGTGTGTGTGTGTGTGTGTGTGTGTGTGTGTTTGTGTGTGTGTCTGTGTGTGCATGCACCCACATGCACGGATGCATGTAGCTGCTTGTTTGGGTCGGTGAGACAGTGTTATTTACCTTCAAATAGTATGTAAAGAGCCAAATGCATGCTTACTTTGCACTTCTTGGGTTAAGTGTCCAGTTAGATTCTATAACGGAAGGCAAATTTTGCTTCTGTTAAATTGCAGAATTCCATGAGATTATAATGAGGCTCCCTCCTCAACTCGTTATCTCATTATGGCTCTGAAGCTGGATTCCTCATCTTAGTCAGAGTTGTTCTTTATGAGAGCAAACCGATGCTCTGTTTAATTGGCTCCATCCTTGTTCATAGCAGTGAGTCCTTTTTGGTGTTGTGCTGTCTGATATGTAAAGAGGCCAATTTAAAGGTGCAGTGGTGGAAGGCAAAGGTGAGCTTTGCTAACACTTGTTTTCACATCTTATAAGGGATAAAAATATTGATATTAAAAAAAACCAATTCAGAAAGCAAATACGTTTGGGGCATTTGCCTCTTTTTGGGTTGTTCATAAACACTCAGCCTACTTTATAGAGGGCTATGGAGCAGG
The DNA here is from genome assembly GCA_907169655.1 of Acomys percivali. Taxonomy (NCBI): domain Eukaryota; kingdom Metazoa; phylum Chordata; class Mammalia; order Rodentia; family Muridae; genus Acomys; species Acomys percivali. The sequence goes on from OU015750.1 coordinate 28,360,756, forward strand.
GTTGCAAAGGAACCTAGTTCCTTCACAAGAGAGTGTGGAGAAATGTTAATGTGCAACTCAACACGATGGAAGCTTCATTTTTCAAAAATACTCTTTCTGCCAAAGATGCGCATTGGACATGTGTGGAGACACTAGAACACTGACCAGAGTCAGGAAATAGGGCTCCATATTTTCAACTAATTTGTAAGTCTAGGTGTGCCTTGTTACTGTTGGTTTAAGAAGGGTTTGTAAAGGTAGTTGGAGAATTCTTAATCAGTAGTGATTTCAGTATGTTCTGGCATATTTATTCACTGGATTGTCTCATTATTAATTCTTTCATAGAACCTTATGAATTTTGATTTGGGTGATAATATGAGATGTGAACCAGTGTTATTACTATGTTCCCTGTCACAGTATTGCTCATAATATTCTATCTGTGATCTTGAGACATAACTGGGCTTTTTTGAGGTGTTATAATTTACTTGTAGGATTGCCATTAATAACAGATTATATTTTCCTCTTTAGTTGATGCCTATAAAGCTGTGTTTGTGGCCTAGTTATTAAAACAAGGGCTGAGCAGAATGTATTTTTGTGTGAAGTCATTCCAGGTTCCCCAATCATACTCATATTTGTCAATCACCCTATAACTCTGCAACCTTATTACACTTTGGTAAAGCTAATTTGAATGTCTTTGAAAACCCTACTTAATTTTTTTTTGAAAAAAAGGTGACATAGAAATAATTCTATGGTCAAATTCTAAATCTATTTCAATCTATAATATGCACCAGTAATTGTCCTTTGCCTTTAAAGTCTTGTTTATTGAGAGAATGACTCAGAGAAGCACTGGGAGCTGTTTCAAGGTTTTGAATAAGTGAGAAGGTGGACAGTTGTGGCCACAGGGTGGACATTCTGCATAATTCTTTCCTTTGGTCTGTTACCCATGCCCTAGGAAAGGTAATCACATTAGTTTCTGTGAATGACAGAAGTCCCAACAGTGCAGAGTAGCAGCTACAGAGAAAAGGAGGAAGAGAGGCATGGTTAAGTGGGAGCACCAGAGTATAACAGGTGGAGGCTAACGGTTCAGCCCATTTCTGCCACTCTGGTTGCTTTTACAGCAGTTCTGATGCCTCTGTGAATGGTTGCAGTTGACCTGCTTGGGCAGATCCTAATAGACCAAAATGTCCTGTATTTTACTATCCTGACAACCACTGAAATCAAATCGAGAGAAACAACAAGAAAACGTTACAAAACCTACCTTTCCTGTTTAGTGGGATTATTTTATTTATTCTAAATTTAAAAATGATATTTATTTCCAGTAAAAGTGTTTTAATTTTTCTGAATAATTAGTAACAATTTCTGTGGAGCCTGTGGACATTTTGATAACATGATGTAAAACTTTATTCAGCTGGCTTCATGCCTGCTCAGGGAATGTACTTCCTTTTCAAATCTCTGAGCTTCTCTTGTTGAATCAGCAAGAAAATCCCCACCACACTGAGCAGGATTTAATCTAGGCAAAAGCTCTGAACAGCCAGGCATTATGTCTCATATTGGGTGATTTTTTTTTTCAGACAAAGGCTAAGACAGAACCCTCTGTGTTCAAATTCCACTGTTTTGGTGGAATTGCCCTGATTTGATCATACATATTGTTTGAGAAAAAAAAAGAAAACAAACCCAAAATTTACATGCAAGATACAACATAACATGAAGGGAACATCTAGAAAAACTACTGAGAAGTAAATTGCAGTATGATAGTCTCCAGCCATAATTTTAAATGTATTGAAAACGTCCTTTAGATTCAGACACAATTTTGTTATGCCCAGTGTATAGGTAAATCCCAACAAAATGGACAGTTTTAGTTGTAACTTATCAAAACATGCTATCCAGAATCTTTCTTTTCTAAACCTCCTCTGACACATCACTGTCACCCTTTGTGGTTTGCAGTTCACAACATCACCCTCTGTGAAATCTCATGTTAGTGATGCAGTAGTGGAAAGAACTAAAGAGTAAAAAACATCAGCCCAAAACACACAGTAAATGAACCTAGACCTGGGCCTTAAAAACATAGCACCTTTGTGTCTTGCTATGTGTTTATATACTCCATGATTACTCTTTAAATGGAACACGGCACTGCCAACTTCGAAAGGCTGTTATGAGGGAAAAAAGTGGGTTTAGACATGTAACTGTGGGAGCATGTCTGGTATGATTTTTTTTAAATGTAGAAGAATTAGGAAAGGATGTTGCCTCTCTGTTCTCTCTCTAGCTCCTTAAATTCTGAGAAGAGATTCTTAAAGTCCTTCATATTTTGATTTGAAGTTCCCACTATAGTTAACAATATAGCAAGACAGTTTTAATGTGATTATAGAAAGAAATGGCATATAGTATGAGTTGAAGGGTATAATAAATGTACTGAGTTAATTGCTGAACTATATGTACATGTATTAAAATAACACAGCATTCCTCAGAAATGTGTAGAATCACATATTATAATATGTACAGCTAATAACTTTTATTTAAAGCTATTATAATTTTAAATAAAAGTGATTTATTATTTTTCTATGTAATAAGTAAGATGTTAGAATTAGTGATTTGAGTATAATCAAGCATTTATTTTAGAAGACTAATGTCTCTCATGGCTTAGAGATCATAAACTGTGGCCTATGAGTTCAACCCAACAGTGTCCAATATTTATAAATCAGAACACGTGACTTATTGTAATGAAGCCTTGTATATTCATTTTTCTGATGTCCGTACAAAAGGACAGAATCCAGAACCCAGTCGTTGCTTCGGAGACTGAACCACAGCACAAAGAATAGCTTTTTACTCCATTATGGGAAACCTCTGTCAACCTCTTGTTTTAAATTACTGCATCCGAGTCTTACCCAGACTGGAGTCTTTATGTAAATCACCTTTATTTTGTCAATCTGCTTGTTACTTATTATTTAATATTTTCTTTAACATTTCCTTAAAAATTAAAGTCATATTATTTGAACACTTCATATTTCTATAACCAAAAAGATTAGTAAAACATGGAAGAAATAAAAGGTATTTGTGGAAGCAAATATTATTAAAACAAATGAACTTGATATTATTCTAGCTAAATTCTATTCCTCGTCAGTTTGAGATCTGTTCTCTTGGGTAATAAAGGGGATTTTTCAATAGTTAGAGAGATAATAAGGACATTTTTGTCAGCAAATTGAATTTTTAATCTTGCTTTAATAAGAAGGATTAAGTGAAAATTGAAAACCAAAGCTCTGATTTTATCACTACACATGATTCATATGAAATGATTCTGCACACCCCTACAACTCCAAGCACCACTCTTATAATATGGCCTGCATCTGGGCACATGGTGCGCAACATGCACTGCTCAGCAGTGGGGATGGGAAGGCCAGTGGATGCTAGAATGCACTCAGAGCTTATGACTTGCTGGGTGCTCTCATAAAGCCTTCTGTATTTATGAACTTTGGTCTCATTGAAGGGAGTACTTGAAGGGGAGGAGTGTGGCTATCCTGGTCCTTCCAGGAGAGATATTAGATGTCTATCAATAGATGAAAGGCTAAAGAAAACATGGTGCATTTATATGGTGGGATATTATTGTTAAAAAAATGAAACCATGAAACTTGTCAGTAAATAGATCAAGCTAGAAAAATGATCATTCGGAGTGAGGTAAATCATACCCAAAAGACAAATGTGGTATATATTTGCTTATATTTGGATGTTAGCAGTTAAGTCTTCAAAGATCTGGTTACAATACATATAACCACAGATGTTAGTTATAGTGTAGGGGACTAATGGGGGTGGAAGGATCTCCTTAGCAAGGGGAAATAGAATAGACAGTTGTGGATAGATGAGGAAAGAGGGGCTGGAATGGGAGGATCAAACCTGGAGGTGGTGAGAAGAAGATGGTAAGGAGGGAATACAGGAGGGATGCCTAAATATAACAGGCATTTGAAGGGTCACATGGAAGCCTACTACAGTAAAAGCTTCTTAAAATGCACACATACACGGAGGAAACCTAAGTGGAATTGCCACATAACAGGGAGACAATACCCCATCTAGAAATGGTTTGTCACCAAATGATACTTCCAATGTAGGTGATGGCTTACATCTAATTGAGTTATTGGCCAAAGGGATCCCATGGAAACCCCCAAACATCTCAGGCTGTTGCCAGGGTTATTGGTTGCTTTTTACAGACTGGTCATGGAGGTTCTGTTGTTGAAGATGCCTCCAACATAACTCATTAACATGAGAAGTCATGCTGATGCCTTCTAGAGCCTTCACCTCTGCTCACTAGTGTTCATGGTACTAGGAGATACTCTGCACACTACTAGAGGAGAAAGAAAACACCAGCCCAACCACAAGCCTTAGCTCTACAATGATGACTTGCTTACAAGATAGACTGGTGACATAGTGGCCAAAATCTGTGGGAGTAATTTACCACTATCTGATTGGATTTAAAGCCCAATCCATGAAATAAATGGAACCCATCCCAAACACTGCTCAGTGGCATAGAACCTGAAAAAAAAGACAGGTCAAGAACCTAAGGGAAAACCAAATACTATTTCTTTGCTAAAGTAAAGTGGCAATAAAATGACTTTTAATGACATTCTGATGTACTCAGATCAGTTTCTTGCTCAGCTGTAATCAGGGAAACATCCTCCTACAGTAGATGGGAGCAAATACAGGGGGCAACAGCTGCACAGTGTGCAGAGAGTTAAAGACCTTGGAACACTCAGCCCTAAATGGGAGATCTCCATCAAGTTCCATTCCTCAAAGCTCAAGGGGCTCTGAAGAAAGGAGGCTGAAAGATTCTCTAGGAGGCAGAGGGGATGGAAGACACCAAGCAAACAATGTCTTCTAGATGCTACAGGATCAATGCACACATGAACTCACAGAGATGGTGGCAGCATGCTCAGCATGCACAGCACCTGCACAGGTTTAAGTGAGGTGGGGTCCCAGTGCTGACAGGGGTAGTGAACACAGCCCCCACCTGTCACCCAGAAGCTATCACCAACTGATCACTGCTAGCAAAGGAAAACTTACCTTTCTCCAACTGAGTATCATTAGGTGTACAAACCACACAAAATGGCAGACCAGATGCACAGCAATAGATAGATAACCAATACAAAACAACTTCAGTGGTATTTTGGGGTCTTTTGTGTAATAATGCTTTGTCTGGGAATTTTTTCTTCTTTTCTTTTTACCTTACAGGTCTTTTGCTTATATATTGGGGTTTCTAGTTTTGTGTTTTTATGGGAATTATGTATGTATGAATGAATGTGTCTTTGTATCTATATGTTTTCTAGTGCTTTTTTAAGGCTCTTTTTAATTGGTTTGTTTTAATTTTATCTTATTTTGGTTGTTCATCATCATCATCACTTTTATTACTACTTATTTTTTTCTTGTTTTCTTTCTATTGAAAGATATAAAGGCTGTGGGTTTATGTGAGTGAGGAGGTGCTGAGGATATGGAGGTGTTGGAAGTGAGGACACCATAATCAGACTGTAGTGTATGAAAAAAAATCTATCTCCAATAAAAGGAAATAATTAAACCTGGCCAATAAGTCCAGCCTAAGTGTCTTAGTAGTAAATCCTCCTAAAACTAGGCCCTCCAAAAACTGGCTGTACACTGTACAAAACCAGTTGGAAATCCTTAGTCAAGGGTTCAAGTTCAATGAAGAGAAAAAAAATATATTTTCACTTATTTTTGTAAAACGGTGTAATGACTTTTTCCTTTAAGATATGTGTTTGAAGCTTTGTAAATATGTTTATAAATGAGTAAAATGTCCTAAAATAATAATAAGCAATATAGAAATCCTAGAAACAATCAGACAGGTGAGCATTGAGATACAGGAGACTTTCACCTGCGTCTGCTGCCTGGAGCATGTCCCATGCCGAAGTACTGAAGATGCGGCATGTGAAACAAAGGAGGAAAGTCCTATGGCTTCAAGGAGCCTTCATTTTAGTTATGGTTTTTATACTTTAAATGGTAATTAATTTGGTAAAGATTGTGGCAATCAATGACAGAGGTACCAAGTTACTTTCAATTCCTTTGCTTCTGAATAGTTTTAGATTGATTATGCTGGTTTTCACATCATTAAGCAGAAATAAAGAAGGTTATTTTGCTAGAGTTATTAAAATAAGACAAACATGTCTACATTTCATGCCTTTCATATATAATAGAGCAAGAAAGACCAAAGCATTGTGGCAGAATCACAGATAAGGGTGCCTTGGGCCTCTCCTGTGACAATTCTCTTTGTGTTATGAAAGAAGTGTTAGTTTTTACTTTTTTTTTTTAACCAGCCATGATAGTTGGTTTAAATGCCAACTGCAGTGTCAGTGTTCATTCATATACAAACACCAAGTAACTCAACAACCCACAAGGGATTCCAACTAACCAGGAATTGAAGCTAGATTCTGACATTTACCTATAGTGTAGTTCTTAATTGTCCCTCAAATGTCCC
>OU015750.1:28367207-28399552 GCA_907169655.1 Acomys percivali
TAATTGTGATCTAAAATAAGCTCTTCTTTGTAAGTTGATTTATTTCTAATAGTGGTAAGAGAAAGTTGATATAGGCCATGGCCTTGAGTATGTTATATGTTCTGTACTTTATTCATAAAATGGAGATAAGAGTGCATCATTCAGAGGACTATGGAAATTTACATTTTAATTTCATAGGTTTATAGCTCTTCTTGACACATATATGTACTCTCTATGTGTTGTTACATAAAACACTTTGACATCTCTGAAAAAAAAAGTCAACAAGAAACTCATTTCAACATGTTTGGAAGGTTATGTAAAGGTTTTTAACTTTCTGCCACAGATCTTCCATACATGAGCTCTTGAACAGTGAGAAGGGCTGAATTTGCCTTTGCAGTCTTCAGTGATTGCTCTTCATGAGGGCCACATATGCTACCTTGTTGTCAAGGTAACAAGATTCAAGATGGTTTTATAAGATAACAACAGGACCCTTTAAAAAGATACTTCTTAGAAATGATTTAGAAGGAGAGTTGTGTTAATGACAGACTCCTCAAGCAAAGGTACCTAAATCTTATTACAAGCAGAGAATCAACTGTTCTGTAATTTAGTGTCATTATTCAAAGGAGCCTGGATTTTCTAAGAAGTGTCTGGCATTTTGTATCCCCACAAAAATGGGGCAGAATTTCTAAAAGTAAGGGTATGTGGAGTTGGCAAATTTTATTCTCTTTGAAAAGTGCATAAGATAAAGGTGGGTTTCACTTACTTGTGATGGGTAGGTAACATGTACAGTGATTTAATAGAATGATTCCTAGCAGTAGGAAGGTTCTGTGAATACAGCCACTTTCATCGAACTACTCCATGCCAAGCCAGAGTTAATAATACTAACAGAACAAACTTACGGAAATCTGATTTGAGAAACACATAACCTCATTTATATGTCACCTAATTCAAATTATTAAAAAGGATGCTATTTTTGGCATCCATTAGTTACAATTATGTTTATCCTTTTAAAAAAAATGATGCCAGGAAAAGAGGATGGTCTGAGAAACAATATATGAGGTGCTTTACAGGCTTATTATTATGTTTAACTAAACACACACATATTTTTAGTTAATATGATATATGCAAAACAAAGAAGAGTGTTGGGTTATCCTCATTATGAGTGTTTTGGACAACCAGCACTGACTTGATGCTGCTGGCCAACGTCCTCAGGGCTGATCCCAGCCTTTCCCTTTCCTTACATCACTTGTTCCAGATTCAAAGTCCAGGGCAGAGCCTGGGGCTAAAACCCTTGTTTCACACAGGCGGGTGAGAACTTGATTCCCACCAAGCCCCACACAGCAGGAATCTCCTTCTCATTAGGAAATGCAAAAACTGCATAGATACAAAGAAAACATAATATCGTTAGCACTCTCGAGATCAGAAGAGATCCTCTAGATAAAATAAAGTGACAAAAGCAATCTGTACATGCTGTGTGTGAGGTGTCAAAAGACTCATATCATTCCCAGGTGTGTGTGTGTGTGTGTGTGTGTGTGTGTGTGTGTGTGTGTGTGTGTGTGTGTATCCACTGCTGGAAATGAGTATCCTCCTTGATGTCCATAAAGTTCATCTCCATGCTATTCATAGTGATTTTGGCTTTCTTTCATCTAATGGGAGGAGGGGGAGGAGAAAATTACTTTCCTTTCTTTGTACCAGCTCACTCAAAAGTACTGTCTTTTCTCTTGACTTTGGTTCTTACACTCAGTAGTTGTGGGAGCTAAGCTAGCTGTCCTCTATCTAAATAGTTCTTTCAAGTAGCTCAGCAGAGATCTGTCTTGTAACCAAAAGTGCTAAATATTAGAATTTAAAGTGTGATATGTACAGTATTCTGTGCCTTCTGTTAGGATTCTTAGTCTGAGTTTTCAAACAAAGAGAATAGTCTCAATAACTTTCAATTGGTATTACTGAAGAAATCAAATGAGTTGTGGTGGTTTGAATAAGAATGATCTACATAGGCTTATATATTTGAATTCTTGGTGCCCAGTTTTTGGAACTATTTGGGAAGGATTGGGAAGTGTGGTCTTGTTGGAGATGTGTCCTTGGAGTCAGGCTCTGAGGCTTCAAGAGACTCATGCCATTCCCAGTGTGCTACTTGTGGACCAAGATGTGAGCTTTTAGACTTTTTTCTGTTGTTTTGTTTTTTGTTGTTCTGCTATAATGGACTCTAAACTGTAAGCCAAATGAATCAACTTTTTCCTAAGTTGCCTTGGCGGTGGCATTTTATAATTGTAATATGAAAGAGAAATTGGCACATCAGGGTGGGCTAATGCTGTGACAGTCTTGACTGTAAAAGTAACTTTTTTTCCTCCTTCCTCAGTAGTTATCTGGAAGGCTTACTGCCTCTTTCTGCTAACTTGGCCAAGTCCTGGAAGTTTCTAGCCTCCATACAATCTGACTTGGGCCTAGAATGTTTTAGCCTCTGAGCCTTAACTGCTTAATGAACTCACACTTACTTGTTTTTTCTTAGCTCTGGGCTGGCTGGTTCAACTCAGCTGTTCTGGCTCAAACTCTTCTCCCAGCTGACATATTTAATCTGGCTTCTCTCTTAACTTGGAATTGCTCGGCTTGGCCTCAAACTAACTCAGCCATCTGCTCTAATCTTCTGACTTCTTCTCATTTTCTGGCTCATTCCATCATCACTGGAGTTCTCTCTCTGCAACCCATCCCTCTATCACCATCCTGGTAAAAATTGCCTCCTTTTTCTTAAAAACTTCTTCGTAAGTAGCTTCTCTTTCTACTCTCTTCTTGTGGAAGTTGGGTGTATCCTAGTCTGTCAAACCTCTGATATGCCACCTTTTCTGCCTCTCAATTAGACATCTCTTTCAAATATGGGTGCTTCCTTCTACAAACTAACTTTACCTTTGGGATAAAAAGCATTTATCACCATGCTAGGGTCTAAGCTTTTCTTCACCCCAAACTTGCTCTATACCAGGTTAGCCTAGAACCCAGATCTGTTTGCCTCTGTTTCTTGCATTAAAGGAGTGCTTGTATTCCAGCCAAATCAGACAGACCTAGAAGGTCTTTGGATGTGATCTCTTGCCAGAACAGCCGTGTTCTGATTTAACATTCCTCTATAGATTCCCCCTTTCTGTTTAAGATAAAAAAAATGTACACAGTTTAAAATTTACAATGAATCAAGTATCAGTCCCACAATCTAAAACAGTCCAAAAGTCCCTATGAAGACCCACTCACTCGGCCATTGACGTAATGATCCTCTATAATTGCAGTCCTAATCATCGATCCTTCAGCAACAGTGCATTTCAGCATCAAGGTTTTCCAGTCTGCTAGTCCGACGGACTGTCTGTCCCTCTTCAGCTGGTTTGTTAAGCTGTCTCCGTGAAGGCGGATCTGCTTTCTGCATTATCTGCATTGCTGTTTTTCTGCAGCTCTTCCTTGAGTTGTGGCTTTTTGTATACCAGGCTGGCCTCCTAATTCACAGAGATCTGCCTCTCTCTGCTTGAGTGCTGGGATTAAACGCATGCACTACCACGCCCAGTTTACAATCCGGCGTCTTTTAGATAATCTTATTCTCCCTTTCTGTTCATCAAGGTACAATCAGATCTTTATGAGTCCACATATAAAGAAGACATTAGTCTCACATGCCTAGCTCCATGCCAGTGATCTGGACTCCATTCCAGTGAGCCAGGCTTCTTACCCATTATCAATGGGCTGTCTACCTTGATCATCAATTTCATTAGGTACCATGGGTTCATAATTAGTTCTTCTGTTTCTTGTCTTTCAAGCTTTTGTATTATCATAGCTAATTTTTATTGTTGTATAACTATTTTTTAAACCTTCTTTTTTTTAGAGGAAGCACATGAAGATTGCAATTGACAGCAGAGAGGGGTTTACTCCAGTGGTCATAATTGCAGTGAGTACTGCAATGGCTTTTTCAAGCAGCATTTTTATATCCTCACCTCCTACCCTTGTTCTCAAGGGATCTGAAATGGAGTTTTCCATTTTTAATGCAGGAGAAGTCTGTCTATGTAATTAAAACAGTCTTTTGGGGTCATTTACTGTGCTTCACTGTCTGAGAGGCTCCTCTGTTGGTCCTTGCTCTGGGCTTGAGGCTCCTACTGCTTCGAGGTCTCCTCTCTTGAGTCTTTCTGGTCATCCAGATGAACTTGAAGAACTGAATCTTCCTCTGGAGATAGCCCCAACTGGGTTTCTCCTCTGAGGCTTTCTGTCAGATGTCCTCTGCCTATGCAGTGCTTGTGGGCTTTCTTGTTTTTCAATCACGTTGGGTTTTCTTATCAAGCATGCTGAGTGCCATAAGTATCCGCCTAACTATGCTGTTTTGTTTTGTTTTGTTTTGTTTTGTTTTGTTTGAGAAATGTGGAAGACTTAGAACTGTGGACTAGAAAAGAGGTGAAATTCTGTAAGTAAAGCTTAATGAGTCATCTTAGGAGGAGATTGGAAGTCATTAGTGCTGAAAGGTGAGTACCATGGAGGCTCAGCTCAGAAGGTTTTCCACAGTGAACACTATTAACAACTGGAATAGAAACCATTTTCATATCTTGGCAAAGAATGTGGCTGTCTTCTGCTCATGTTTTAAGACTCGGCCTGAGGCTAAATTGAAAGTGAATGGACTAATTTCCTTGCTTGAGAGATTTCAAGACAACCTAATACTGACTTGGTTGTATGGTCATTAGAAATCACTCTTATGTTGATCTACAACGAAAAGAAGAAAGTGGGGCAAAAAGAACTGCAAATATACAATTTAAAGAGAAAAAGAGTAGTAGAAAGTTCGATGTTGGAGCCAAGGATTGTGATAAAAAAGATAAGATTAAAGAGAGTATAAAAAACTTATTCTTGTTTATTTTAAAATAAAATTTTAATTAAATAACATTAGAGACTTCAAGATGTGGAAGATTCCAACTGTACACAAGGAGTAGAACAAGTGCAAGAGAGAGAAACACTGTGCAGGCAGCAAAAGTGGAGGGGCAGATTCATCTACGCTGCCTAACATAAGACATGGAGTTGCAGGGTTTGCATTTTGACCTGATGAATTTTGGCCTTTCTTTGATTCCTCACTATGCCGCAATTCCTCTTATTTGGAATGGTAATATATACCATTTGGCTTGTGTGTTGTAAGTATATAATTATCTTTTTAACTGTAGAAGGGGTTATAATTAAGAGATTGTCTTGAGTCTCAGAAGAGACTTTGGACTTTTAAATGGTGTTGTAACTGTGAAAGACTATGGGGACCCTTGGAGTTGAACTCAATACATTTTGGGTAATGGTATGGGAACAAGTCTATGGGAACCATGGAGTAAAATGTGATGGTTTGAGTGAGAATGACCCCTATAGACTCATATATTTAAATAGTTGGTCCTTAGGTGTTTGAATTGCTGGGAAGGATTGGAAGGTGTCATCTTGTTGGAGTAGATATGACACTGGGTGTGAGCTTTGAAGTTTCAAAAGACTCATGCCACCCCCAGTTTTCCCTTTCTGCCACCTGCGTATGAGCCAAGATGTGAATTCTTAGGTGCTTCTTCAGCCCTATATCATAGACCCCAACACTCTGAAACCATAAACAAAATGAGTTGTTCTCATTTATAAGTTGCCTTGGTCATGTTGTTTTATATCAAAAATAGAAAAAATAACATGACAAGAAACACAAATATAATATTAAAACAGAGAATAGAAGAATCTTGTCTGAAAGGAACTTGCTGACAAAGGGCAAATATATATGAGGGAAATGATATATAAAATTATATATTATACAAGCCAATGATTTTTCAAGGATCTGAAAATAACTCATAGGGTGAAAGAAAAAGAATGTTAGCACACTTAGAATGTATCAGATGTGATGGCTTTAATAAGACATATTGTGCTGAGAAGGAAAAAGCGTCACTCAATGATTTTTTAAAAAATTTACCGAAGAAAAAGATCACAGACAGACATTGTCAAAGATACAGCAGCACAAGTTAAGCTGAAAAATCATGATGAAAATGAAGCCCTCAGAAACCAAGTTATGAAAAAGATCTTTGAAATAGGGAAGCTAGAATTAGAAGATGGATAATGTTATGTTTATATTAGAATTAGGCACAGTAATTATAGGAATTGTGGTTATGGGTCACAGTTTAAATCAAATGATGAATATAGACAATAAAAATAGTAATCTACTATAGTGAGGGATGGAAATCAAAAGTGAAGTAGAAGGAATAAAAGCATAACTATTATTTTAATATTAACATAGATGACCACACCTAGACACAATGCAAAGACCAATGAATTTGGGGCAGGCTAGCCCCAATGAATACATGTATGTCACAGCTCCTGCATATATGGCTCAGGGACCATTGTAGAAGACAGTGTTAAAAATTGTAAGAGCATCGGATGAGGGGGCATCTCTGGGGTGAGCTAGAAACATAGGCCAATGTAAACTCCCAGGAATCTATGAGGGTGACCCTAGCTAAGACTCATAGCAATAGGGCATATGGAATCTGAAATGGCCACCTCCTGTAATTAGGCAAGACCTCCAATGGATGGATGGGGACATCAGCCCATCCACAAAGCCTTTGAACTACAAATTTTCCTGCTTTTAACATGTACAGGGATAAAGATAGAGCAACAATTAAGGAAAAGGCTAACCAATGACTGGCCCAGCTTGAGACCCATGTCATAAGAGAGAGGCACCCTTGACACTATTAATGGTATTCTGCTATACTTGGAGACATAGCTTAGCTGGCCTCTGAGAGGCTTCATGCAGCAGCTGATGGAAAGAGATGCAAAGACCCACAGTCAAAGACTAGGTGGAGTTCAGGAAATCATGTGAAAGAGAGGGAGGATGGGCTGAAGGAACCAGAGAAGTCAAGGACACCACAAGGAAACCCATAGAATCAACTGGGCCCATTTGGGCTCACAGAGACTGATCTCCCAACTAGAGTGAATGGATGGGAAAGACCTAGTCCCTATACACATATGTAATAGATGTGCCGCTTGGTCTTCATATGTGATCCCTCACAGCAGGAGCAGTTGCTGTCTCTGACTCTGTTGCCTTCCTTTGCATTCCATTCCCTTACCTAGGCTGCCTTGACTAGCCTCAATAGGAAAAGATGTGCCTAGTCCTACTGCAGCTTGGTATGCCATGGCTGGTTGATACCCATGGCGAGGGAGCTCCTCTTTTCTGAAGAGAAAAGGGAGTAGGTGGTGGTGCGATGGGAAAGGGAGGGACTGAGAAGAGAGGAGGGAGGGGAATATACAATCAGGATGTAATCTAAAGTAAATTAATGAATGAAAGAAAAGTAAGAGCCAGAGTACCAGGAAGCCTTCTGTAAAACAGTCTCTCCTAGAAATGGTTGCAGAAACAGACTGGAACAGTGGCAATATCAATGGACATGTTAAGTGAATGAGGAAAAATTCAATGCAGTTCCAGCCCTAAACAAAGGACTACACCCGACCGTGGATATGTCATTATTAATGATAGTGGCTTAGTCAAGTCCTCAAATAGAATCTCCATTTCTGTGTGAGCTACGAGGAGTGCTACAAATACTGGGAACGGAGAAATAAAATCTTGCACCTTAAGTCCTTCTAAGCAGCTAAATGTTGAATTAAAGTAAGTAAAAATTTCACCCTTAAAGGGCTGTTTTTCCTCACTTGTTCCCTGGGTTTTACCATACCACTTTGGCTGGCCGTACCACAAGGGAGAAGTAAAGGACTAGCATCAATGAGACAAGTGTACTCTTCAAAGCAAAGAGTCAAGTAATATGTTCTAAAGTGGAAAATTCGAGAACTATAGTTTAACGATGTTATTTAGCTTAAAGGAATCAAAAATCAAAAAGAATTGTTAAATGTTAAAAATAAGGAAATGTAATAGTTATGAGAAAAGTCAGGTAAGTGTCCATTATGGAATATAGTAAGAAATCAAAATGAAATAAATTCTAGAAATATGAAAATTAGTAAAACTGGCTCAAAGCAGTTGAAAATGTACTACCTCAGAATCCACAGAACAAAACATTTATGTTTGATTATTGTTGCACTAAAAACATATGGACAAACCCAAAAACACAATAAATTATATATGTATGTATGTATGTATGTATGTATATATGTATGTATGTATGTATGTATGTATGTATGTATGTATCTTCTTCTCCTCCTCCTCCATCATCATCATCATCATCATCATCATCATCATCATCATCTATCATCTGTCTCTATTTATCTCTATCTCCTATCTATCCATTCATCTATTTCTATTTTAGACACACGTTTAAGAAGATGTAATATTACATATTATGTAAGTAGCAATTTTTTTCAATCTAAAATTCCTAAAACCAAGAAAAGGCAACTCAGACATGCCGCATAAAAGTCAGCATACATACAAAATTTCAACACATGACTATATATTAAGATGAAATTGAAAAAAAAAAAGAAAAAAGATGAAATTGCTGATATAAAATTCAAACCAATAAAAATTAGGTACTATACTCTGCCCAAACTTTTCAAGTTGTTCTCTGAACAAAGTTCCCTCTTGCTCTGAAACTTCAAGTTGATGTTAGTCCTCTACCTCTCTCGTGTGATGTGCTCCTCCAAAATAATATGGTAAAATCCAAAGAACAAATGCAGAAAACAGCCTTTTATGGATGAAAAAATAACTTTCTTGAATTGAACCTTTAGCTGCTTAGAAGAACTTAGCTATAAGTTTTTATTTTTCTGTTCCCAGTATTTGCAGCACACCTCGTAGTTCAAACAGAAAAGGAAATTCTTTTGGAGGAATTGACCTTTCCCTCTTAGTGTTTTATTTTGTCTTCTATTCATTCAGAATATCTTGTCATCCCCACATAGGCTAATTGAATTATTATTTAAAACTTTCTTAGTAAATATTGATTTCCTAACTTCCCTTTCTTCCTCTAACCTCCCTCCAGCACTCTAGTGGACATGAATACACCTGTGAGCTCGTTCTAGCATTTGCTCCTGGGTTATCCTAGATTCCTGCTAATTGATTTGAGTGCTTCTCATTGTCATAGAATTATGTTTAACAGGCCTTTAAAATAGCTTTAAAAAATTAGCTCATACAATGCGTTTTGATCATATTCATCCCTTTCTACATCTCGTTCCTGATCTACCTCCCCTTTTCTACTCACCTACCTTTGTGTTCTCAGTTTTGTTTTGTTTTGTTTTATTTTTTAGCCCAATTGAGTCAAATTTGTAGCGTCCCAGCATTCTTGAAATTGTGGCTTTCCTCTAACACGTGGTTTAACTTCCAGGAGATGTACTCTGAAAGCAAGCTGACCATTCCTGACCTGGAGCTGTCATTTGCTAATAGCTCCCCAGCCAGTGGTGAGACTTTGCGCCCACCTTCACCTTCCGTGTTGGGACTTCATCTGGTTTGAGATCGCACAGGCCTTGTGTGCTTTTTTCACAATGATTGTGAGTTCATATGTGCAACTTCCCTATTGTATCCAGAAATCACCATCTTTCTGCTTCTCTTTGGCAACGGTCCCAGAGCACTGAGAGGAAGGGATGTGATGCAGACATCACTTTTAGGGTTGAAAAGTCTCTTATCTCCCCCACCCTGACCGATAACACAATGTTTTCATTATAGTTTCATGTCCTCTAAGTCGGCATCTGTTTTGTTCTCATGGGCACTAGGCTCATCTGGTTCCAAATTTGCTTCCAGAATTCTCTCTCTTCCCAGCTGTTTAACAGAGTAACTCTTCACAAACCATGAAGTCTTTTTCCTTTCTGTAGGGAAGAGTGAGAGGATGGACGGTCCAGGAGGGAGCAGGAACTCCACGGGGAGACCATCAAGGCCTGTGGCTCTGGACACAAAGGGGTCTTCACAAACTAATAAAACAGCCAAGAACAATGTATGCAGAGAACCAAGACCCCTGTTCTGATGTAACTGATGGACTGCCGATTCTCCATGTGGGGGGTGTGGTGGGGAGGGGGGACTGCTGCTGAACCTCTGATAGGCACTCTTGTGGCCAGGATTTGGTCACTGCCCCTTGCCAAGATGGCTTGGCAGGCACACAGAGGAAGGGGATGCAGGCTATCCTGATGAGACCTAATAGGCTGTCACCAGACAGTTGGGCTAGGAGGTCCCCTCCCCCCCATCAGAGGTCTAGGGGAGGGAAATAGGCAGAAGAAAGAAGAAGTGTGGGAATGGGAAGATAAAAGAGAGGAGATAACAATCAGGATGTAATGTGAATAAATTATAATAAATAAAATGTTCATAAAAATAAAAACCCTTAAAAAAGTACCCCCTTTCTTTCAGTCAATGTACCAGATTTGTTCTGAATTCTTAACTACACTTGATTGTAGTGTATGCCTGAAATTATAAAGTGGTATCTCTTCTCCTAGAGGGGCACAAAGGTCCTGAAAGACAGTAATTGTTTTAAAATTTTCTATTCCCATTTTCAGGAGGACTAACATATTGAGATGATTGGTGTGCCTAGGTATGATTGAACTATACTTAAGTAATTATTATTGGACTATGAATATTGACATTTCACAAGGCCAGTGACCTTGCCTTTTTATTTGGGCTCCTTTAAATGGTAGTTTGTGAACATCCTACTTAGGAGAAATCAGCGCAGAATTGTGATCAAGAAGTTTTTCTATATTCTACTATATGCTATTGTAATCAGATGAGTGTTCTCGCAGCCAATCAGCTTAATAAGCACGTTGTGAAACAGGGCATAAGGATTGAGAAAAGAGAGAGAAGTTCCAGATCAAGAGGTTCAGGGGGAAAGGATCCAAGATTCCCTGTGAAAATCAACAAATAAGATTATATCCTATTCAATAGCTTTCTGATGCAATCAGATTTTAGAAAGCCTTCATTTTCTTCTCAGTTTTGTATCCTCTTTAAAGAAAGCAGGTCCGGAGCAGTAGGATTTTGTAAAAGCAGTTGGGGAAGAGCCATGGAATTTGCTGTTGCATTTAAACGAGGAGGAAACTAAAACTCTTTTACTTCCTCCAGAGTTGGACAGTTTACTATTCCCAGACCCCGAACATCCAATCTATTTACAAGTTTTCTTTTAACCTCATAGCTCACACACATTATCAAGTTATGTTTTCATTTCTACTTCACTTGCTACCATGTGCCAAACTTCATCAGCTCTGCAGGGACTACTGTCAAGTCTCTTCTTGGCAGGAATTTCTTTCTCCTTCAAACTGTCTTTCAGGGTGCATACTGAATCATCATGGACATGTCAGACCATGTTAAAATCTCCCATGTTAAAATCTTCTTTCTGATTCTGATTATAGTTTTTAAAATATGTCTTTCTAGTGCATAGTGTATATTCTAGCTGTGCAGAATTTCTTTATGTTCTTTGGTACAGTGGAAAAAAATTCCTTTTATTTCTCTTGTCATCTGAGTCCTATTATGTTAAATGTCCTGTCTTTCATCATTTATTTAAATCATTTTTTTTTATCCTGCAAGAACCAGCTCCTAACTTCAAGTATTTCAAAGGAACCACGCTGTCTTCTTGAATGGATGTGAACTGCTTTCTTTTCCCCTTTAATAAGTTTACCCTCAGTACATATTACTTGTTTGTCATAATCTCATTTACTTTTAAATTAGTAGCAGATATTTCTGCTGCTGAACCTCTGACGTGCACTCTGGTGCCTATGATTTGGTCACTGTCCCTTGGCAAGGTGACCTAGATGGCCCCCTGTCTTACTTTGCAGAGTAGAAGGAATGTGTTCCAGGTAGCATATTGCACATCTGTAAAACAGTTGTGGAGAGAATTGCACATCTGTAAAACAGTTGTGGAGAGAACAAGTTTGAGGTTAGCTTGAACAACAGCGCCATCCTGCTTGAAGGGGGGTAGGGGGGAGAGTGAAATAAAAATAGATACGATTGATAATGGCACGATTGAAATGATTACGGATTATAGTTGACTATGGAGTTCTGGAAAGTATTTTTTTTTATATAATTATAAAAGTAGAGTGATTTTTTTTGAGACAGGGTTTCTCTCTGTAGCCTTGGTTGTTCTGGACTCACTTTGTAGACCAGGCTGGCCTCAAATTTATAGAGAGCTGCCTGCCTCAGCCTCCCTGAGTGATGGGATTACAGGCGTGCACCACTGTGCCTGGCTTAGAATGAGAATTTAAAAGCCTGAAAATATAAAACCAGTGAAACAAGTGAGTCAGCCTCATAATCTGTGTTGAATTTATGGCTTAAGCACTCGGAGGAGACAAAGCAATATATCTGAACATCCTTAGAGAGATGCACATAAAGAACAAAGATAACTGGGAGCACAGTTTTACCTATTTTAATAGATTATATTTTAGTAAAAATATCGTCATTGTTATTTTGAAATTATTTAATACACGTAAGAAATGTTTTTTAAAGCATCACTAGCAGCCAACAGTTTCAAGGAGAAAACAAATATAAAGGAAAATAATACAGTTAAAAACACAGTTGCAAACTTGGGTTGAAAATACCAGCGTAAACTCACGACGCAGTCTCACTCCATATATTTAGATTCATGTGCTTTAGACACAGAAAATTAGAGAGGCTACTGCTGATCTAGAAAGATCTTGTCTACAGAGAGAAGCTGGGTATTTGATGAATTAACTGATTCCAGATACCAACTAAGAAATGTACGGGAGCCAGTGATAGGGCTCAGTGGTTACAGTGAGTGCTGTACAAGCCAGACGTCCTGGGCTTGATCACAGGAACCCACCATAGAAGTCGAGAAATGACTCTTGAAAAATTATTCTCTGACCTCCGTATGCATGCTGCAGTGTGGACACACACACACACACACACACACACACACCTCACATCAAGCACCCATATAAGTAAATAAAATGTGTGTGTGAATAACACACACACACACCATCAAGGACCCATATAAATAAATAAATATGTGTGGGAATAAGTCTGGAGAAACTTATGCAAGACTGCAAGGGTCTTTTCTGAAACAAGTTCTAATAGGTCACATGCATCGGAGTCTAGCCCTGATGGCTCTTTCACAAGCCACAGAATTTTACTGTCAAAAAGAATACAAACTTCAATGGATGGACATACATTAGATGTATTGAAATTCATAAATACAGAATTACATCAAAATTTCACTTCTAGGAGATGCTAGGAACCAGTGAAACAGTGTGACAATCAGAAAATATTGTGTATTTCCTGTACAACACACTCAAGAATGGCCCTTTTTATTATTTCTTTCATTTTGTAAGTCTCAAAACAAAATCAGGGGCTTGTGTGTGCTAAAAAAGCACTCTGCGACTGAGCTATACACGTGCCTTTAAAATGATTCTTTATAGAATAATTTCAGTTAATAAATATAAAAAAGATAATTTCACACACTACCATTTTACACACAGAGGCTACATACATACATACATACATACCCACCCCCCCCCTCTCTCTCTCTGAATCTAAGATCCTCATATGGGGAGAAAATCCATAGTATTTCTCTTTCCAAATCTGGCTCATTTGCTTAGCCTAGTGATTTTCAATGCCATCTACTCTGCTTTCTTTATGACAATGAAATCCCATTGTGTACATGTATCACTTTTTAACGTGTCCATTCTTCTACCTATGGCCATGCAGGCTAGGCTGGCTGACCTTTGATCTAAACATTCTCTCATCTGTTCCTCCATTCATGCACTGAATTTTTATTCAGTGCTTTATATTGTAAAAAGTACTTATCTAAGATAAAGCAGCATCAGAGGAGACATTTCATAATTTTTTTCAGGGAAGATAGGACATGATCATAAACAGCAACCACACGATGTTGAGTGAGAGGATTTGAGAGCATAAGGAGACAGGCTAAGGACTGCTATCCTTCAGAAAGAATAATGGACTCTGAGTTGCAGTCTTCTTGGCCAAGGTGGTATTGGGACCAAGTTAGGACAGATGCATAGTGTTTGATTTTATACAGCCAAGTATACCCTAAGAGGACAGTTTCACTAAATCTCAACCATAGTTGCAATTCATGAAGGAGGTTATGAATTCTCCTTTGGTATTGGATCCTGCTCTCAGAGCAGCAATTAATTCATGTTCTAGGATCTGTTAGGAAAAAAAAAAAAACCAACCTTTTCCCTTTGATACCAATTTTCCTTTGGCCTTTCTACCTCCTTTCTCTTCTATATGCAAGATTTATCCTGAATGCCCTTGTAGGATCCTCAGGAATTAGGCAGTGGGTTTTGAGGAACTGTTTCCTAGCTGACTTTTCAGATTTGGGATCTCAGTGTGTTGCAGAGAGCAGTTTTTTGTATGTAATTCCTAGACTAGAAGGGCACAGTGTCAGCAGCTCCGTGCAACTACAGGGGGCCATGGGCCTTTCTGCAGAGACTCTCCTGCAGCTGCTTTCTTACTGCCCCCTCCCCAGCTAGGTGCCAGCAGTCTCTCTGTCTTTGTCTCTCTCCCCCACCCCAACCCCCACCCTCACTATGGGTCTTTGCCAGCTTTCTGTCTCTCTCCAATGGTGGGGAGGGAAGACAATAGTATTCAATATCTATAATGTTTAGATGCTGCTTTTTTCATGTAAATAATCCTAAAGATAGAGAGAAAAAAACGATCTGAGCTAAATGGGATTTTTATTCTTCTTTCCAATAGAGATCTGAATACACAATGAGGAACTGAAATAAATACTGTCATTCAACTTAAACGAAACCAACATAATTTGAAAATGATTTTCTTATAGATCAAAGTTTTTAAAAGTACCGTTGGAGCATAAAAAGATTATTCAAAGGAATGAAATTCATGGTACTGAGCTACCTATGAAAATAATCTCTTAATGAGATTTGGGATGATGGCGGAGTTCCTAAGTGATGAGTTAAAGGTGAAAAATAGATTTGAGGGGCATATGAGTTCAGTAATTTTCAGAAAAAAGAGCTATTAGATAATCCTACCTATTCTTTGGGATAAAGTAATTTTTTGTCATTAAAGACTAGTCTTTTTTGAATATGTGTGCTGATTAACCCTACATCCCTGAAATCAAACTCTATTCATATGCAGAGCATGCAGAGCAGTTCTCATTAGTCATAATAAACTGAATAATTTTTTAAAAAATGAATTTACTGTATATTTGTTTGGCAGTCAGAATAGTGTTTAGCAATGTCACAAGTGCACTACTTTCAGAACATTTTCTCGTTTCTTCTGTGGCCCATGGTGTTAATTTTTATATTTATATATCATATTATTTTCACTTAAATCTTATGCTTGTATAATGGTCATACTGATGTATTCACAGTTTAGTGAGAACTGCATTGAAGTGATACAAAATATAGAAAGAGTCAGTGCACTTAAAATACAGTGGTGTGGCATCTAATCCTAAGTCACAGAATGGATTCTGTAATCAATGAGAAGCACTGTCTATGCATAGACATTTATATCTCAGCCGGTCTCAGAGCTATTTCCATGTACTGGGATCAGCAATGTAAGTTACCTGCTTGTTCTGTTCTGCAGTTTAAATTCCTTACGTCCCAACTGTAGGCCTCTCCCTCATCACCTCCTGATTCCCCTCCCTCCCTGATCCACTCTCCCCCCTTTCCCTAGTCCTCAGAAAGGGGAGCCCGCCTCCCCTAATATCTGACCTCAGCCCATCAAGTCTCACCTGTACTACCTGTATTCTGTTCCTCTGTGGCCTGGCAAGGCCGCCCAGCCAGAGGGAAGTGATCAACACTGGGGGGCCAGAGTCCATGTCAGAAGTAGTCCCTACTTCCCATACTGTGGGACCCACAAGGGGACTGTACTGCCTATCTACTTCATCTGAACAGAGGGTCTAGGTTCTTGCCATGCATGGTCCTTGGTTAGTGCACCAGTCTCTGCAGCAACGCTCTCCTCTGCCCTGCTTTTTTAAATGTATATTTTATTTCTTATAATTTATTCACACTGCCTCCTGATTGTTATCCCCTCTCTCTTATCTTCCCATTCCTACTCTCCTGCCCTCCCTCTTCTGCCTATTTCCCTCCCTTAGACCTCTGGCAACAGCCTATTAAGTCTCATCAAGATAGCCTGAATCCCTTTCCACTGTGTGCCCACTAGGCCATCATGCCAAGGGGCAATGACCAAATTGTGGGCACCTGAGTGCATGTCAGAGGTTCAGCAGCAGTCTCCCCTTTATCCCCATGGGGAGAACTAGAGAGATGGTGTGAAATAGCAGAAGGGACAGCTACCTGACCGTAGTCTGCCTTTGCTTTGTTGGTAGCATCACTGATGCCATCTAAAGCCAGGCATGGTGGTGTAGGCCTGTGCTAGAGCACTCGAGAAGACTGAGACGTTCAAGACAGCCTGAACTACTTAGCAAGCTTTGACCTAGCCTAGAGTATGCAGTGAGGCCCTGTCTCAAACACAAAACAGCAGTGCTAGTAAAATGGATTTCAGCTCTATGAATTTTGTTAGCGTTGGTGGGGTCTATAACAGGAAAGCCTTGATATCAGTCCTGTTGACTGGCTGAAGTTCTAGTCCTAGTATCACAAAGTACTCACAAGCGACAAGTTGGGAGTCAGCAGCCAACAAAGTGTGAGTTCCTTGTCTATCTACAGTATACTGAATATTAGGTAGCCATCTGTGCTATATCACTAAAGACTTTGTATGAAAAGACACAAAGTATTTGTGTGTATTGGCAGGTGGGTACGAGTGTATGCTCCTGCATGTGTATACATGTGTGAATGTGTGTGTCCATGTGCAAGTGTATGTGTGTGTCCATCCAAATGTTCATGTGCACATGTGAGCAAAGACCAGAGGTCACCTTAGGGTGTTGTTTTTCAGGAGCTGAATATCTATATCTTCTTTTTAAAAATTCATTTTTTATTCACTTTACATCATTGTCATAGCCCCATCCTTCCTTCCTTCCCCCTCCCCCTCCCCTATTCCCCAGAAGAAGGGAGCCCCCCCTTCACATCCATCCTTACTCATTAAGTCACAATAAGACTGAGTGTGTTCTCTTCCTCTGTGGCATGGCAAGGTAGTACCGCCAGCAGGAAGTTGTCACTAGAGTCCATGTCAGAGAGAGCCCCTGCTCCCTTTACAAGGGGACTCACATGACTCTTGAGATGCCTATTGACTACATCTTTGTAGGGGGCATAGGTCCAGTCAATGCATGATCCTTGGATGGTGCCTAAGCCTCAGTAGGCCCCTTTGGGCCCTGGTTAATTGGCTCTGTTGGTCTTCTTGTGAAGGTTTCTGTCACCTCCAGGTACCCCCCCCAATTTTTCCACAAGACTCCTTACATATCAGACAATGTTTGTCTGTGAATCTCAGCTTCTGTTTTGAGGTGATGCTGGGTGGAACCTCATCAGAAGAAAACTCTGCTAGGCTCCTGTCTGCAAGCATAACAGAGTATCATTAATAGTGTCAGGGATGGGTTCTCTCCCATGGAGTTGGTCTTGACTTGGGCCAGGCACTGTTTGGACCGTCCCTCAATCTCAGCTATATTGTCTCTATCTTTATCCATGCACATCTTATAGGCAAGATGAATTTGAGTAGAAGTTTTTGTGGGTGGGTTGGTGTTCTCCTTCCTCTGCTAGGAGACTTGTCTAGTTAGAGGGTGTCCTCTTCAGTCTCTATGGCCCCTGCTACTAAGAGTCTCTGCTAGAGTCTCTCTCATATTCCATTGAAAGTCTGCTGATTTATGTCTCCAGCTCGTAACAGAGATGCCCCCTGTCCACAGTTTACCTTTCCTCTATAGGACTTTTCTCTTCCTGCTCTCTGTTCTCCAGGTCTGATCTCCCCCCTCATATCTCTGTGTTTCCTCTCCTACTTTGTTCCCTCTTTCCAACGACTACTTCTGTCTTTCTATTTCCCTTTCCAAGTGAGGTTTAAGCATCTGCTGTCACATGACTTTTTCATCTTAGCCTTTCTGAAGGGTGTAAGATGGAAGCTCAGAGTTGTTTTTTGATTTGCATTTCCCTGATGACTAAGGAAGTTGAGCATTTCTTTAAGCGTTTCTTGGCCATTCAATATTCCTTTGTTGAGAATTCTGTTTAGTTCAGTATGCTGTTTTTTTTAATTGGATTATTTGAATTGGTGGTGCTTAATTTCTTGAGTTCTTCATATATTTTAGCTATTATCCCTTTGACAGATGTAGGGTTAGTGAAGATCTTTTCCCAGGTCTGTAGGCTGTTGTTTTGTTCTGTTGACAGTGTCCGTTGCCTTACAGAAGCTTTTCAGTTTCATGATGTCCCATTTGTTAATTGTTGATCTTAGAGCCTGAGATGCTGGTGTTCTGCTCAGGAAGTTGTCTCCTGTGCCAACGGGTTCAAGGCTCATTCCCATGTTTTCTTCTAGTAGATTTAGTGTTTCTAGTTTTGTGTTGATGTCTTTAATCCATTTGGATGTTAGTTGTCCCGATCTACTTGCATTTTTCTACATGTAGCCATCCAATTAGGCCAGCACCATTTGTTGAGGATGCTGTTTTTTTTTTTTTTAACCACTGTATGGTTTTGGCTTCTTTGTCAAAAAATCAAGTGTCCATAGGTGTGTAGGTTTATTTCGTGGTATTTAATTCAATTCCACTGATCCACTTGTCTGTTTATATACCAATACCATGCACCTTTTATTACTATCACTCTATATTACAGATTGAGGACAGGGATGGAGATACCTCCAGAAGATCTTTTATTGTATAAGATTGTCTTAGCTATTTGAGATTTTTTGTTTCTCCATATGAAGGTGAGGATTGTTCTTTCAAGGTCTGCAGCCAGATTATGGAAACAACCCAGATGTCCCACAACTGAAGAGTGGATAAAGAAACTGTGGTACATTTACATAATAGAATACTACTCAGCTATTAAAAACAAGGAAACATTGAAATTTGCAGGCAAATGGATGGAACCAGAAACAATCATCCTGAGTGAGGTAACCCAGACCAAGAAAGACACCTATAGTATATACTCACTCATAAGCAGATATTAGCCACATAATATGGGATAACTACACTATGATACACAGACATAAAGAAGCTAAATAATAAGGGAGACCCTAGAAAGAATGCTTACTTCTCATCCAGAAGAGCAAATAGAATAGACACCAGAAGTGGTTGAAGAGAAGGAACAGGAAGGGAGCCTACCATAGAGGTCCTTTGAAAGACTCCACCCTGTGGGGGATCAAAGCAGAGGTAGAGACTGACAGCCTAACTTTGGGGTAAAGTGCAGAAAGTCTTATGGAAGAGTTGGGGCATAGAAGGACCTGGAGAGGACAGGTGCTGCACAAGGAGACTAACGGAGCCAAAAAATCTGGGCCATTGCAGGACGGTGCTACAGAGACTGATGCACCAACCAAGGACCATGCACGGTGAGCTATAGTAGATATAGTCTCCTTGTAGGTTCCATAATATGGGGGAGTAGGTTCTGCCTCTGACATGGACTCTGATGCCCACTCATTGATCACTTCTCCTTGGTGGGGTGGCCTTGTCAGGCCACAGAGGAAGAGGATGAGGCAATCCAGATGAGACTTAATAGGCTGTGGTCAGATGATAGGGGAGGAAAGCTCTCCCTTTTTGAGGACTAGGCGAGGGGGAGGTGGGGAGTTAAGGGAGGGAGGGTGGGACTGGCAGCAGATGAGGGGAGGGGCTACCATTGGGACGTAAAATGAACAAATTAAAAATAAATAAATAAATAAATTCTCAACAGAGAATTCTCAACAGAAGAATCTCGAATGACTGAGAAGCACTTAAAGAAAGGTTCAATATCCTTACTCATCAGGGAAATGCAAATGAAAAGGACTCTGAGATTCCATCTTACACCCATCAGAATGGTTATTAACATTTTGTTTTTGAGACTGTCTCTGACTGGGACCTGGATTTTGCCTGTTAGGTTAGGTTGGCTGCCTACTATGCTCTAGAGATCCGCTCGCCATCAGTACTCCAGTGTGAGGATTATGAGCATGTGCCTTGATGCCCAGCTTTTAAATTTGCATGCCAGAGGTTAAGTTCAAGTCCTCATGCTTGTTCTGTGAGTACTTCGCCATACCCATGAGCTCTCTCTCCAGACACAACAAAGTGTTAAGAATTTTGTTCACATGGTTAAAAAGAAATTGTGATTACTCTTAAGCCTTCAGCCATTCACACACAATAGGGTTTTAAGATTTGAGAAATATAAGACAAATATACAGTTATGAGTACAGAGAATTATAGTATGGAGCACATTATATGCATAGTATTTAATGTGTGAGGAAATAATGGAAAGAAAATGTCACTATGGGTCAAAATATCAGGAATTACACTTTGCTCTTACTGTGTTCTAGCCTTTTGGCTTCAGTTTAAATTTAGCTTTCTAACCTCTAGCTTCTTTAGCAATATAACAGATTAACAATGACCCCTCTGAAATAGATAGCCAAAATAGCATTGTGAGTACAACAATAGGAGAAAATTATAAAAAGTGAAGCGATAGATTTGCTATTCAAAAGGGATAAGCACAATTTTCTCAATATTTGCAATGCTCCTTTGAACTCCTTAAAATGAAAGGACTTGCATCTCACTCCCCTGCAAGGACTTTTTTTTTCATGAACTATGTTTTAGAGGCATTGGGAAATATCTCTTTGTTACTGGTTATGTAGTAGTGATAATGGGATGTCAAGAGCTAAACTTTTGTATTATGGGGCCTGAGTCAGTGCAGCACCGAGTCCCCTACTGAAAAACCAGAGGCCTTCGGTTAAAACTCTTTGGAGGGGTGTCTCAAAACACACTCTCTCTCTCTCTCTCTCTCTCTCTCTCTCTCTCTCTCTCTCTCTCGTATAAATCCATTCTTATCAGGAAATTACACCCCAAACTTCTTTTTATTATAGACATTTTGAGAAACCAAATTACACTTTTGACTACATTAAAAAATCCCTATGTCAATATCATTCTGATATGTGGTGCTCTGGGGTTTCTTAGCTTTCAGAATTATGTTCCTGTGCCTTTCAGCCAGACTTTGTGCTACGCTCCAAGGCAGCATATTATGTGTCTCATGGATCTTCTTGTTGGATGTGCAATGATTAATGAGAACAATAATCAATTAAGAACTCATTTATTACACTCCATTAAACCAGTGATCTATTGACACTCACAAGATATGAACATGGAATACAATTTAACGATTAGAATAGGATAGTACATTGAATTTAAGAAGCAATGCTAACTCACTGGAGAAGCTGACAAAAAATGATTATTTTTGTGCCACACAAGAGAGCTTTCTAGCTACATATGAACTTCAACTAAAGGGACTATATGAATTTTAAACAGTAGAATGCCATCAGCTTATTAAAGGATTTTATATTGTAAGAAAGTTCTCCAAAAAGCTGAGGAAACAAAGAGAAAACCATTGAAAGAATATGCTAGTAGAAAACCATGACAATATTTATTCAATTAGTGTTTATAATGCACTTATTATGTGCACAGTGCTGTGTCACATGAGAAAGTTTCCAGACGAGTACTGGAAAGATTATTTAACTAAACAAAGTACCCAATTACTCCAATTTATTTTTCAGCTCTAAAGAGTACCCTGCCTTTAAATGATCAGAACAAATCACATTTATTTGCTTAATCAGATATGGCCATCACCACAGCTTTAAGGAATCTACCATGCTTCTATTTCATAGATAGGATAATGAGATTTTGGGTGAGTTTGCTGGGGAAGAATCAAAGTTGACAACATGATATAGCTGTTTGTGGAGCTCCAAAAAACGGATGCCACTCCCAAGAGAGTACTTCGAAACTTAGGAAATAATATAAAGCTTTTTTAGTACCACTCTCAGACCCCATCAGAGAAGTTCCTTTGAGAAGTGGGCAGTGGTTTAACCCGGAAAGCCACACCTTGTCACAGTGCAGTAAACAGGTGTCTGTGAAGTGTTCAGTCATAAATAGAACATGCTCATTACCCTGTACCCCAAAATTCTCAGGGATCACCTTAGAAGAGTCAGTGGAAAGATTGTAGAGCCAGAGATTTGGAGAACTGGAGAAAAGCAGTGTCTGTTGCGCATTCCAGGACACTGCAATCTGGAACTCAAAGAAGCTGTGGTTGTCTGCATAAGATCTGAGCAAGACTGAGCTGGTCACTATTCCAGTATGGAGGGGAGAGGAGCTCATTGGATTCTACCTTCTAGTTGAGGAGCTATGGACAGTTGATAGAGTCAGGGAGGGAGAGTGAATTTTCTTTAAGAGTCTGGCACCTGGCAGGTTGACAGTGCTCCAGTGGCTAGCCCTACACTCAATAGAATATGGGCAGAAAAAGTATGATTGATGAGTCATTAAAAAAAAAAAAAGGACAGCATTTGATTAGAAAACTTTCAAATGTCATTTATTGTGAAGAAGTGTCTCTGAGAGGAATTTGAATAGGCAGAACAGTTGGAAAATTCATGTGAAGGTTTAAGCAAGAACAGATACAAAGATTAAGAGGAATGACCTTAGAGATGGCAGATTATGCAATTAAATTTATCATTCTGGAGTCTATATATATATATATATATATATATATATATATAATGTTTTTAACTAGGAAAAAACAGTTTTGAGTAGTCAGCTTCTTGGTACATGTAACCATTGCTTCAGTGCAACAAATAAATATAAAGCAGTTTAATAAGTACTTGCTGAATGTCTGCTATATCCAGTCTTGCGTTTATATTGCTCTTAGTACCTTGCATGCGCATCTCTGTCTGGACTTGTTGTTATACTGGGAATGGCCCCAGTCAGCAGCAGAGATCATAACCATCCATCACCCGCTGTCCTGTAACCACATACAACCTTTCAACTACTCTTCCTCTAAGACTTTGTTTCCAGGCTACTAACCAAGCCTTTCTTTTTATTTATTTTTCTTCATTTTCAGCATCTCTGGCTTGAGGCATAGATATGTCTCTTCCTTTGAAAAATAATAAAAAGGTTATATAAACGTCAACCCCATGTTGAAGCTTATTAACTAACAATTGATATCACTTACCTGGTACCAACACAAAACATAATTTTCATTAGTATTATGATAAAAGTTCATTTATCTTCCTTGTTGGAAGTATCATCACATAGCAAGTACTCTGCTCTTTCACCCACTGGCTCATGTTGTTTTGTTTGCCCAGAATACATGTAACAAATTGAACTGTGGCCCCATGATATTCCACCCCACTGTGTCTGTCTGGCCTTTGTTCCATTTAAATGTCTGTTTCGTCTGTCTGCAAAATCTCCCAGATAATAAGACTCCTAAACATCAGTGTTCACATTACATTTCCCTTGACTACAATAACTTTTCTAAGTAAATAAATCTGTATGGAAAAAAGTGAAAAAAAAAAAGGACACAAAATTTCAAGGAGTAGGATGAGGGGTGAGTAGAGGGATGAATTGGTCAAAATACATTGCTTCTATGTATTAAATTATCAAAAGCATAATAAAATATTATATTTAAAAAAGAAACTTATGAGGGCATTTTTTTTATAAATTTGTGAGGCCCTTCAGGCCCTCATGATTGTGAGAGATGATTGTAGAAACAGCTGTCAAGGCTGCTAGGTTCTCTGCAGTGCCCAGGCACTCCCATGCAATCAAGACTTGTCCCATGACTCCCGTAAATTTTAATTGTTTAACCAGAGATTCATGTGTCATAAAATTTCCTGTACCGAATTGAATCTAGCTGCCATTTATACATATGTAAGCACAATTTTTTTGTTTTGTTTTTTTTGTTTTTGTTTTTTTTATTCAAACAAGAATCTTCAGTTTGGTTTATTTTTTTCTAGAGAATTTGACCTAAGATGGCATGGCTTAATATATGGTGCATTTTTCATGACTTCAACTGCTGAGTAAGTCAAGGGAAGATTTCACTTGAACTCATCACCTTACAAAGAATTGCTCATTATTTTGAAGTATTCCTCTGAAGGAAATGCTGATGCATGATATTAGCACGAGACTTTATGGAAATCTCAGATGTTGTGATTTCCTATTTCCAGGTATGTATCACCTGCTTTCATCATACCTTCTACAGCAGTGATGTCTAAGGAGTTCTGAGTTCCATTTATTATCCTTTGAAAATATAGTAAAGATTTTATATATGTGGACATAATGCAATTTAAATTTATAATGTGTAATCTGAAGTTACACGTTTAGGTGGGTTATCTTATCTATTAGCTTTATTTCATTTATAAAAATAGAGCATTGGGACCGCTGACTGGGGGCTGGAGAGATGGCTCAGCATTTAAAAGCACTTGCTGCTCTTGTAGATGACCCGAGTTCAGTTCCCAACACTCACAGAGCAGCTACCAACCACCTGAAACTCCAGAGGCTCTGATACCCTCTTCTAGCCTCCCTGGGCTTTGCATGCATGTGATACACACCATATACATAAAATAAAAATGAACAAACATTTTTTAATAGATTCATTGGTGGCAATGATGTGTGATCTGTTCTCTCTTCTGCTGAAAAAAAAATCTAATTAGAACTCTCATGTATTGACAAAAGACAAAATTTCTAGAGACATGGTGAGTGTCCTGTGGCCACAAACAGACTTGATGTGCTGTTAAAATGACAGAGCTTGGGATAGTGTTCATGGGGGAAGCAGCTCCCAGAACCCTCTGCTCTGTTGATCACTAACAAGAACCATAGGTGCCTTTGCCTTTTCTTTTCTTCTTCAGGATTTGAGGCACATATGTCTAAAGTTTTTCTAAGGTAGATGATGTTTATGTATGTTTGTGCATGTCTTATCATGCTCAGGAAGTTTTTTATGTTTTTTAACATTTGTTAAAACATTATGTTTTTTAACATTTGTATGTTTCAAAGCATTTAATATTTATTTGATTGTAATGCATATTACTCACATAGATATTCTTATGCATGCATATCATGATCATATGTATTCTGGTCATGCCATCTTACCATTGTCCTCCCTTATCCTCCATTTCCCTACCTCCTGTAAGAGTTTGCCTTGTTGTTATTGTCATTTTAGATTTTCCATATGAAAAAAAATATGTGACAGTTATCTTTCAGAGCATGGTTTAGCTAGCCTAATGTGATGACTTCCAATCCATCCATTTTGCTAAAAAAAAAAAAATAACATATTTTCATTCTTTTTTATGGTTGAATAGTATTTTATTGCACATATATCAACATTTTAGCCTTGCATATGAGAGAAAACACATTTTTATACATCTTCAGAGAAGGAGTTATTTCATTTAAAGTATCCAAGTTTCATGTATTTTGCTGAAAAAATGTATATGGCAGGAAAATATGAAATTTGTAGTGGTATCATAGCTACACACTTATCCATTGCTCTGATGTCGGTAAATATCTTTTTACAGCTCATGTGTTGAGCTGGATGTCCAGCCCATGGTGCTGCTGGGAGGAGACTTCAAGAGACGAAGACCTTGTGCAAGGAAGCTATGTAAGTCGTTTAATGTGACGCCCCGGTTGCTTCTTTTTCTCTTTGCTTCCCAGTTGCCATCAGGCGAACAGGCCTCCTATACTAGCTACAATAGTCCCAAAGTAATGGGGTCTACTGACCACGATTAGCATTACTAAGACAAAGAGCCAAATAAATATTTTCTTAAAAAATTTTTTTAACCTCAGACATGTTCTCAACAGTGAAGGAATGCTAACTAGTACATCTGCTCATCCCTGATGTCTTGTTCGAGTTAGTATTTTTGCTGCTGTGAACAGTACTGTAGTCATATGGAAGTTCAGGTACCCCTTTATATGCAGATTCAATTTTCTTGTGTGTCTAAAAGTGGGGTAGCTGGGTCACAGCAGATGTACTTTTAATATTTTAAGCTCTTTTTAAAAAACTCCAGATTGTCTCTGTACTAACTTACTAATTTGAATCCTCATCAGCTGTGTATGCCTACTCCTTTTTCCTCTATATCCACACTGGCACTTGTTATGTTTCGGTTTTGATAATAGCCATTCTGAATGGATAAGGTGACAGCTCATCATCACGGTTTTCATGTGCATCTCTCTGATAGCCAGTCACTCTGTACCATGGCCCATTGGTGTAGTCAGGAGACATGGTTATCAAAACGTGAAGCTGCTGCTGGGGTGGGAAAACACAGTGTTTTATAGGAAACATTTTTAGAGAAGCAATACTTTCTAAAATAACAATAAAAATGTAGAAATATAAATTCATGAGTCAGCTATCGCCAGATGATGGCAAATTTTCAGTTCTATTATAACCTTACAGGACCACTGTGGTTGTTTGAATAGGAATGGTCCCTATAGATTTGTATGCTTGAATGTTTGGTCCACAGGGAGTGGCATTATTAGGAGGTGCGGCCTTGTATTGGAGGAAGTGTGTCACTGTGAGGGCTTGCTTTGAGGTTTCCTGTATTTACTATGCTATGCGCAGTGTGGTACACAGTCTCCTTCTGCTGCCTGCGGATCAAGACACAGAGCTCTCAGTTCCCTCTCCAGCACCATGTCTGCCTGTGTGCTGCCATGCTCCCCACCATGACAATGATGGAATAAACCTCTGACGGCCCCAATTAAATGTTTTTCTTTATAAGAGTTGCTGTGGTCATGTTGTCTCTTCACAGCAATAAAACTCTAAGACAACCACTATTACAAATGCGGTCTGTTGTTGACTGTGCATGGCTCTATTTTCTCATATAGTTGGAGGCTGGAAGTTCAGGAATGGCATGGCAGCATGGCAGCTTTGGGTGATATTCTTTTCCTGCCTTCTAGTTAGTTATCATCTTACTGGATGCTGTGGCTTGGTTGTGGGGAAGGAAAGCAGGAAAGATGGAGTTCTCTACTGCTTATTTTGATAGGAATATTAATTCTAGTGTTCCATGGTTCCACCCTTATGGGTTTATTGAGTCTTAATGGTCTTGATTGCCTCCTTACTGGCTTTATCTGCAAGCACAGTCACATAGGTGCTGTAGATACAACATACAAACTTAGGGGTTGCAAGTTTAGTTCATTGCACTTGTAGACCTGGGTAATTATGAATCAAGTAAGTGAACACAAAAATTTGATAACAAAAATTAATTTTTAATTTAAATTTAAATAAGAACTTCATAACTGCCATTATTAACAAATAATTTGAAAAATACACATACACACATATATTATATATAAGTGCACACACACACACACACACACACACACACACACACACAAACACACACTGTTCTATGGTTCCACCCTATGAGTTTACGGAATCTTTTTTTTTTTTTGGTGGAACTGTCCAAAAGGCCACAGTTTATTTATTAGGCAGCAGCTGGGAAATCAGCGGTTCGACTTGGCCACACGCTCCAACTCGTCTTTCTTCTTGATTGCGTAGGAGTTGGAGGAGCCCTTGGCAACATTGATGAGCTCATCTGCAAGGCACTCAGCAATGGTCTTGATGTTCCGGAAAGCAGCCTCACGAGCACCCGTGCACAGCAGCCAGATGGCCTGATTCACTCGGCGCAGTGGGGACACATCCACAGCCTGCCGTCTCACCGTCCCGGCTCGCCCAATGCGTGTTGAGTCTTCCCGGGGGCCACTGTTGATGATGGCATTCACCAGGACCTGCAGAGGGTTCTCACCAGTGAGCAGGTGGATGATCTCAAAGGCATGCTTGACAATCCGCACAGTCATGAGCTTCTTGCCGTTGTTCCGACCGTGCATCATCATGGAGTTAGTGAGGCGCTCCACGATGGGGCACTGCGCTTTGCGGAAACGCTTGGCGGCATAGCGCCCTGCACTGTGGGGCAGGTACTTAGCATACTTCTCCGTCACAGCAATGTAATCCTGTAGAGAAATGTCGTTGATCTGCACATCGTCAGTGCTCCATTTGCCGAAGAGTTTGATGTCCGGGGTCTCTGCCACCGCCAGTGTGGCTGTCTCCCACTCAGTCATTCTGAGGGCGCAGACCGGGCTTCTCTCGGTCGCTCGGCGTGGACCACGCGCCGTCCGGGGACAGACAGAAAGAGTGGTTTACTGAATCTTAATGCTTCTCCAGTGACATGCTTACCTGCCTGCTGCCATGTTTTCCATCATGATAGTTTTCACTCTTTGAAGCTGTAACCAAGCCTCCAGCTAAATGCTTTATTTTGTAATTTGCCTTTGGCCATGATGTTTCTTCACAATAAAAAAGGCAATAAAAATAACACACACACACACACACACACACACAGAGAGAGAGAGAGAGAGAGAGAGAGAGAGAGAGAGAGAGAGAGAGAGAGAGAGAGAGAGAGAGAGAATAATTTTTAAAAGGCCATAAATTTGAAGGAGAGTTGGGGGTACATAGGAGGAGTTGGAGGGAGGAAAGGGAAGGGAGAAAGTGATGTAATTATAATTTTAAAAATTATAATAAAAATAAGGTTGATAGTTCATTGTAAGAAGAGAGCCTGAAACACTTCCAACTTCTAGGAAAGGTCCAGCTCTTAATACTGTTGCACTGAAGACTAATTTTTAATGTCAGGTTTGGCTGCAAAGCAGACATTCAAACCACAGTTAACACTATCATAAATTTATATTTTGTATTATGCAGAAAACAGTCTTTAAGCCATGTTTTGCATAAGCTTAATATATAATTAGGAAAAGAAAAAAAAGCCAACTTTGAGGGATATAAAGTGTCTATAAATTTTGTTGGTGGTAAAAGAAGCTTATTTTATTCATGATATCTCATTGCTGTTTTAGTTTGATTCACGCTGCTTCTCTAATTACAATCAATGATAGTGATTGCTTAGAGCAGTATATTGAACCTGTGGGGCATGACTCCTTTGGGGGGGTGTGGGACCAGCCTTTCACAGGGGTGGCATATATCATATATCCCACCCATCAGATATTTATATTACAATTCATAACAGATGTAGCAAAATCACTGTTATGAAGTAGAAACAAAAGCAATTTTATGGTTGGCGGTCACCACATTGGGACCACCACATTGGGTCACAGCATTGGGAAGGTTGAGAACCACTGGATTAGAAAGTATTAGGAGTTAAAGGAGTGACTCATGAAAAAAAAATCTAATCAAAGTTCTTTAGTTGAAGATGATAGTAAACAAAACAAAGAGGGATTCTTTATAAAAATTTGGCTTGTCATCTAAAACTGACTAGTAATTTGTGGCTGACAATGAAAGCTACGGAATCATGGTAAGACTGACTTAGATTTTTATAGAAAAGCAGTTCGGTGTTGCAGTCTTCAGAGTGTTCTCTGCTTCTCCGACACAGGATTTCATCTCTTCACGTGGAGTCATAGCTAAGCCATTAAAAAGTAGAAGCTCTTTCTGAAAAGTCTAATGACTTCCCCCCCCCTTCACTATAAAAATCAAATATATGACTGTGGGTCAAATTGTGAATAAATGTCCTTAGGGAGGTAAAAACCACTCACGGGGAGAGATTTCTTCAACGGCCTTTATTTTTTCTGCAAATGCAGTTACTTTTTAAAGATCTTTTTGAGATTGTTTTGTTCTCTATTCGGCATTCTTGTGT
Source organism: Acomys percivali (assembly GCA_907169655.1). Lineage (NCBI taxonomy): Eukaryota > Metazoa > Chordata > Mammalia > Rodentia > Muridae > Acomys > Acomys percivali. The sequence continues at coordinate 28,396,504 of OU015750.1, forward strand.
TAGGCTTGGGAGTGGTTCGGGTGTGAGGATCAGAAAATATACTGCAAGTTCAGGAATATGACCAAATGCTTTTTGTCTCTTATCTTCCCTCCCATTTTTCCCTTTCCCTTTCCATCCTGTCCTCTTCCCCACTTTCTCCCTCTGTCCCTTCTTTTTTTCTCTTGGCAGTTGTCAATCCTCTGCCCTCACCTCTGCATCTCTGCATACGCTTCCTCTTGCGGTCTGTGAATCTCTGGTGAGTGATGAGGTAGGGGTGTGACTGCCCTAAATGCCACGTAAACTTCTCCACGTTCTTGCTTTTCTTTGTACTTCCACTTATCTGGGTTGGCCAGGAAAGGCAGTGGAAGACAGGAAAAAACGTCGTTCACCACTAGGGGTCCGTAAATTAATAGAGTTCAAAGAGAAATGAACAGTGTCACTATTATATTTTCATTAATTTCTCAATACAATAGTGATGGGCAGATGAGGGTGGGCCTTATTGTCCTCGTAAATGTAGGAAAAAATGGCAATTGTTTCTCTTCTTAAGTTCCTCTCTCTAACCCGGTAGTAGGAGATATTTTGAAGGATATCCTTGACAAGGATGGAGGCTCTATGTAAGATGTGAAGTGTAAGGTAGGGCCTTACACTTACCCTGAGGCTGGGAAGACAACTTCTGCCGGATTTCCAACCCATGTCTCTCCCTATCTTTGCTTTTCTTGAAGCTAAAATTTGGCTTCATTTGTGTGTGTGTGTGTGTTTCTTTTGTTGTTGTTGTTGTTGTTTTTCTCTTTCTTTCTTTCTTTCTTTCTTTCTTTCTTTCTTTCTTTCTTTTTCTCTTTCTTTCTCTTTTTTCGAGACAGAGTTTCTCTGTGTAGCCTTGGCTGTCCTGGATTTGCTTTGTAGACCAGGCTAGCCTGGAACTCACAGCGATCCACCTGGCTCTGCATCCCTAGTGCTGGGATTAAAGGCGGGCGCCACCATGGCCAGCTGTGTATGTCTTTCTTAATAACAACTTACACCTCTCATGTTTTTCTTCCTCTGTTTTGCCGGCTTTTGTTTGTCCTTTCCTTGGCTTTCAGCTCCCACTCGTGACACCCCATGTGCACCATACTTCCGTGTCACAAAAAAAGAGATCTGGATAAACTCAGCAAGCTTTTCATAGGAAACCAGCTTATAGATCGCTGGGCACCTGAGAGGTGGTGTCCCTGTCCACTTCCCAATTAACTGTCTTCAGCAGGAACTGTATGTAGAGCGGTTTCCTTGGAAGGCATGAGAGGCAAAGTGATTGACGTACACGGTGCAGAAGGCCCTAGTGATTTGTCAGCAGCTGAGCCATCAATCCTCTATTTAGGGAGCCTGCATCTCAGGAGATTCCCAAGCAACATTAGCAGCACCCCAAGAGCTTCTCTGATGGAATGTGATGCCCAAAGGGGAAAGAAAAGCTCAGCTGCAACCTGTAAGACCTGGAGATTAGCGAGGGAAAGCGTTCTTTGTGTCGTGACTTTGTCTATTTTGGGATAGTGTCTGGGAATATTGATCAGTTTTTACCACGGGAACAGAGACCAAGTGTTGCCGCGTTTCTTGTGCTCCTTGGCAACCACAAGCCACGGCTCTCTTTCTCAGCAGGCATTTGAGGATGGATCTACGATAATTAAATGTAGATTAAAATGTGACAAGACTTAATAAAAAACCTGTATGCTTCCAAGGAAACTGTAATTAGCGAAGCTTAAATTTCAGACTAAAGAAAAAAAAAAATCCCCAAACTGTGGACTATAATTTTTTTCCTTCATCAGTCATCTGTAAGCCGTGCATTTACTCATGATTTTTGAAAATAAAGAGGGTTCTCCTAGTTGGGTGGAAATGCTGCTGTGTTTGAGCACGGACTAAGTAGTAAAATGTTAGGGAGTGTCTGCATAAGGGTTCTGGTATTCCAGCGGGAGCCTGCAGTGCATTCTAACTCACTTATGCGACTTGGAATTACACAGAAAAAAATCCCTGGATGAGTGAGTGCTCTTGCTTCTGGTGATGGAGTTTCAGAATTGCTCATGGTCAAGGTACATGACTGTACTAAAGCTCTGGCTTACCAGTCTTTTTATACTAAAATATAATATGTGTTGAAATGATTCACTTCCTAAAATTTCTTGTGGAAATCATTTGATATGAAATACTTTGGAGTATTACATATTCATTTTTGGGAGTATTTTAAAACAATTTTGGTTCTCCATAAATCAGAAACAAAACCTGTCTTAGACCAGTAATAAACCCAAACATCCTTTTTTATTCTTCATTAAATGCAAATTGTATTTGTCAAAAGTTAATCAGTAGTAAAACAGTGCTAATTTTCTGTTGGCAGTGCTGCTATAAACCTGTATATAGATTATATAGTTTTAAAACTTTACCTGGACAGTACTGTAATATATTTAATATTCTTTACTTTTCTTCTTTAATTCAACATTACTTCTCTAGATAAATAGGGTTGTATAATTCATTCACTTTTTATTCTTGTATAATATGTAGTTATTGTATACCACAATTTATCTGATTTTAGATTGCTTTTAGTGTGTGTGTGTGTGTGTGTGTGTGTGTGTGTGTGTGTGTTAGACTAAACATATTTTAAATTTCCCTGGATTTTGGCAAACTTCACTCAAAAGTCTTAATAACAACTTACATTATATTAAGAATTCTCATTGTTTATATTTATGAAAAATTTAAACTCAGCTTAAGTTTTACAAATTCGGTTGAAATCAAAGGAGATGTTCCTTAAAAAAATTTTTTTTAAATCAGTACTAGTCAGCACATAGAACGTTTCATTATTTGTTAAGTGTCTGGATGTCTTGGGCTTGTGAACTTCAGATAAAACTTTGTCAAAAATTGTACAAGGCTGACTGGCAGATTAGAACTTAATGATTGTGAAGGGTTGAAATGCTGCAGATCCCAAGCCAAATCCTCTGGGCTGACCTACAGTCTTTGTGGCTGTCATGTGAAACCTATAGGGAACACACACATGCACATACTCCCGTACACACACACACACACACATACATATGTATACATAAATTTACATATATAT
>OU015750.1:28419552-28439688 GCA_907169655.1 Acomys percivali
GAAGGAAATATATTTTAGTTAACTGTTTTTCTTAAAAACAACTCGTGTCTAAATCCCAAGTTTCCTAATGCAAACAAATTCAAAAGAGAATTAAGGAACTTTGAGATAAAAATATTGTATCCGTGAAATTTTTACTTGCAATGACAACTCAACTCAAATCAGCTTAGGCAAAAAAAAAAAAAAAAAAAAAAAAAAAAAAAAAAAAAAGCAAGTAGGTTGTTCACTGTGGTGCTTATGAAAGACAGTGAGCAGACTGCGTCTGAATGTTGTGTACTTGTACAGCTTTGATGTTTCTGCTTATTCATTTTATTCCCAGACTGTTACTTCTCACATCACAGGAATGATTGTTGTTGATGCCACAAGGGTCACACACACACACACACACACACACACACACACACACACACACACACATGATATATTCACTAGTTGTATATATAGAAAGTTCAAAATGCCAACAAAGAAAGAGAAAGCTTTACCTTTTACAGTAAATAACACATATTATGCTGCTAACAGAACTGCATTTGTTCTATACGTCTTTACTTAAGAGCGGAGTACAGAGATAAGCAGTACTCATTATTTTTCCCATAATTGTGGTAACTTCTTTGTGAAGTTCATTCTTTGCCTGGTGGTAACTAGGCAACGAGAGTTGTTACAAGTGAACTATGAAGTCTAAATTTTAATTGAATCTTTAGAAATCACCTTCCAACCATTAACTTTTTATATTTTACCCAGATGCTTATCTAAATCTTCAAATATGAATAAAATTTTATGATTAACATATTAATATACATTAATTAGTTCTTTTACGTGGCTTCTATCAAGGACTTTTTAGTCCACCTCTACTTTTTCTTCCTATCCTGTTTTCCACTGTTTCTCTGAAGAGCAGGAGAAATGATTTCTTTTTTTATTTTAATTTATATATATATATTTTAAGTTGAGAATATTCATATTACATTTCAACTGTTATCCCATCCCTTGTATCCTCCCATTCCTCCCTCCCTCCTGCTTTCACCCTACCTAATCAGCGGTTAATTTATATTTTTAAACTTTCCATTGATTCTCTGTGAACATCATTCACATTATGCACCTCAATACCACTCAGCTCCTCTTCTCCCCACATCCACCCTCTGTCCCTATAATCTTCCCCTACAAAAAGAAAATAAATCTTGTCATGTAGTGTGTCACCTTGTGTCCCTTTTGTCCACATATCTTGACTTGCAGATGCTCATTACAATGGGTCATTTATCTGTTTTGAGGCCTCTGGCTTCTTTTACACCATCAATACTGGATCCTTATTGGGACTCCTCTAGGACATCCTGTTGTTGCCCTGTGTCATGGAAATTCTGCAGATTTTGATCTGAAGTACCAGCCCTTTCACATACTCCAGCAGCTTGTAGATGTGGGATGGGCCAACACAAAGGCCTGGATCTGGGCTTTGGTGGTAGCTGATTTGGCCAGCTTTCCTGCACCCACACTACCAGGGCAGTGGTATACCCAGGCTAGCTCACCCAATGCCACACTTGGCAAGGAGCAGGAATAGCTCTCTCAATCTCATGGCCTTAGGCTATCTTACCTGCACCCATGCCTCCAGGGCCATCTCTACTGTTATGCCCAGGCTAGGCACAGGGCCCACTCTCTGCAGCCAGTGAGGTGGGTTGGGGCCAGCTATTCAGGACCCATATTACCAGAGCCAGCTCTCCCATGCTGCCCAGGTGAGGGGTGGGACCAGTTCAGCACAGTGCCTGAACATGAACATGGCCTCTCTCTGGTGACAGCCCAGACCAGGGACATCTTCATGGTTTTTGGTAGTAACACCAGCCTTGGACATCAACACAGACCCCATATATGATGTAATCACTGACTCAGACATACTTCCCACTCCTCAGCAGCAGAATGGGCCCGAATGTCGCCATGGTCTCACGTGGCAGTGTAGCCCACTCAGCATGTCCCCTCTCGGCAGCATGGCCCACATGGTCTCCCACTGGACAGGGATATCGACGTGACCTTTGGTGGTAAGTTGGACCATAGGTATCGACACAGACCCCAGCTGCAGCATAGACCCAGACATGGCCCCTGCTAGCATCCGGAGCTAGAACATCATCATTATCTCAGGTGTTTGTGCAGGCTCCTCACATCTGCCTGTTCCTCACCACCACTGAGTCTCCATTTCCACCTTTCTCTAAAGTGTATGAACCACCCCTCCCAGCATTGCTTTCTCTCCCATTTCTCTACCTCATTCTCCATCTCTTTCATCTTTTCATCATACGTTTGCCCACCATAGTGGTACCTATGGAGGGTGCTTGGCTGTCTCTCTTCTGGCTACACTGAACCAGGGGGACCAGAGCAGGTGCTTGTCTTTCTTCTGGCTACCCTGGGCCTGAGGGACTTGGGTGAGTACCTGGATGTATTTCAATAACTTCTTTCAAAAATTGAGTACAATATATTTCACGTGAGGATATGTAGCAATGCTTTTTCAGTTTCAGCAATAAATATGAAATGTTTAACTTTTCCTTAAGTATTTTGTGTTTCCTCTTGTATTTTAAAGCATAATGCTTGAAGAACACAGCTTTTCCCAAAGAGATATAAAGATATCCCCCAGTGTTGTTTGTAGGACCAATTGCTGGAAGAAACACCTTCCGACTGTGGTTTACTAAATTTGAAGACATGTCCCAACTCTTCAAGTTTATTTGTATAAAAAGGACTAATGTTTGGAGGTGTAACTTTTTGAGACTATAGTGTGTTAAAAATTTTATCTCTTTTTCTGTCATTGTGTGAAGTCAGCATGAGTATTTGGGAATAGTACAATAAAACTCTCATCCTCCAAAGACACAGATGATGGGGTTGATAACTAGATAGTTTAGTTTTACAAGTAAGCCTAGTTGTTTAGGGGTTAAGATGTTTTTAGGTCTACATAGATGTTCTAAGTTGATAATGATGAGATATGGTTGATATTGATTTACATTCAGAATTTTAGGCTCAGGAAAATAGAAAAGATGTTTTCTTCAAGGCAGCCAAATACAAATAGCCAAAACACTAGGAAGGTAACATTTGTGTAATTCCTGATTGTGTCATGGTTCTTCTTGCTGTAGGTAGTTTATTGTATATATGTGTAATAAGATAAACATATATGTAAAAAATAAAAATATAAAAAACCAAGAAAATATTTTTATGAGAACTGATATGGTATAGAATCAAGTCAGAAATTCTGGGTTAGCTACATTTGACAGTAGCTCTGTGTTAGCTGGGTTATTGAACCTTGGTGATTCCTACTTGCACTTTAGAATGGAAACAATAAAAGGGAAAACTTGTAAGAGAACATTGAATTGATAAAAGTGAAGCATTTAAAGAGGAAATGGAAATAATGAAAACAAACCTTACAAGATGTCCAGGAAGAGTTACTGTGCTGAAGCATGCAAACCCCTTATGTACACTGGTGATCAGTGACTGTCCATCCACCCTTAGATTATAATAGCTATGTTGATACTCATCTGTGAAGAGATGCAGATAATTTAGGATTTCAGTAATTATTAGTGTTAACTCCCTGCTGGAAAGGACCATTGCTGGGATATGGGGCTATGTGTTAGGACATCGTGAAGGTAAGCATTTTATGGTTAATGCTCAGGTGTGAGGTGAAAGAATAGTCTTACTTTGGTGTTCCAAACCCAATGGTTTGGAAGCAAATATTGAACATGGGTGAAGTGCATAGTTCATAATAATATTATGTGAAATATTTTATGCCACCATACCACAGAATCTATAATAAACTTTATCTTTATTTCAATAGCTATGTCTATGTTTCTTTCTTCATATGCACATTAATTTTTATTGTATACCAACTAAGCATGAAATTAATGAGTTCTTAGTTTATAACATTGATGTATCAAAGAAAAGAATCTTGCCATTGAATTGTTAGTGTACATGCAACAAAACTCAAACCACCAACAAACACAGGTGGGAAATTTTCAGAACTCAACTGGAATTTTTGCATCATCTAACTTAATATTTCACCCACCAAACAAACTAGTGGTAGAATCTACTGCAACATGTATACTTATAACTTAGAGTAGAAATGTTTGTGTTGTGTGAAACAGTAGGTTGATATACTAGCAACTCAAAAATGCTGCCTATTGATATCTACTGTGGAATACTATACTCCAAGTATAAAAATCGGTGCCATCTTAGTCAGAGAACCAACAGACCCGTGAAAAGGTCAGGGCATCCCTCATAGGATAAAGTGGTGATGAAGGTCATCAGACACTCACTTGGGATTCCATCTACTCATTCTTGTGCCCTCCATCCAGCTGCATGCAATCCTGCCTCGGCTGGATTATATGTAGAAGGTAAAAGGATAACTGAAAGTTGGATTCCATGTACGCAGTTATGGGAAGCCATCACACATCACAGTGTGGGACTTTTCAATGATGCATTTTTGAAGCCTTCCAAGGTCCTGAAAGTAACTTCTTCCTTATACTTCTTTCTATAAGTAAGAACCCCAGGCCCTTTATTGATTCACTAAGCTAGACATGGGTGAAATAATTAACTTAGTCTGTTGTTTGTGTTTTATCTGTGGTGAACAAACGTTACTCATATCTAAGAAGAGTTAACACAACAAACAGACACACACACACACACACACACCAGAATTATATTGGATAGTATAACTGAGGCCTTTAACAGTATTTTTATCCTGAATTCAAGGACAAGCTACACATCTGTGTTTCTAAAGATCTTTGGTAAGTACAAAATTAAAGTACTCATGGACAGCTCTACAAGAAAGCAAATTTCTGTTTTTAAGAAAGGTAATCTCTATTGGGAAGCATGCCAAAGGTGCAAGTAATTAATTAGTCAAATGTAAACAATTTTGACTTCATAAAACCCAAAAACTTGTGCATAGAGAGAAACTATTAATAGGGTGAAAAGGAAGATCTAAGAATGAGGAAAATATTTTCAAATCACAGTGTTCAGCAGAGTTTTATCCTGGAAGCCTGACTTGGCTAGTGGAATGGAGAAAGAACAGACAGAAGGGAACACAGAGAAGCTGAGATTTGGTCAGCCATGCTCACTCTGATCAAGCGGCATCACTTATTATGCTACAATGCATGTCCTCAGCTGGTCTATTATATACAGTGCATGTAGGAGGAGCTAGCCAGTCTTGGGGGAGGAAGACAACAACCCATGTTCACAAGGGACTTCATCCTTACCTTACACTTTCACTCAAGGCTTCTCTTGCTTCCCATAGCCAACACCATGTGTGGTAGGTGATCCTGCTATGTTCCTTACTCCCACAAAGCCCTCAAGAGCTCCTCTACCCTAAATCCTAGCCAGTCATCTGAAAATGCTTTGTCTAACCACCTGAATACATTGTGCTCAGAACAAAATAGATTTGTTTTGTGTTTAGCTAATCAAAATGATGTAATGCGGCCCTCTTCCTTGCTTTCCACCTGGTTACCTGATTGTTAGCTTGTTACAGTTTTTTTTTTCTTATAAAAAGCCTGCCTTAGAAGCAGACCAATGTCACAGTTCGGCTCTTGAGTCCACTGTGTCCCTGGCCATGGCTAGTCTTGGGATGTGGCATTCTAACAAACCATCAGCATCTCACTGAGATTGCTTTGTGTAGCAATTCTTGTATTATAACGCCACGGTTCTTTGAGGGACAGAATTCTCACGCTAACACATACAACCAAGCACCGTCCAGCCTCTTATGATCTAATCAGTTTAATGATTCACAAAATTTCCCTGTCTTTTCTTTAGGCAGTTTCCTCTCAAGTCTTACTCTCCATGACTTAGGCTGGCACAGTTATTTGAAGGACTTCAAAGGGTCGTAATGCTTTGTTGTTCCTCCACAATAATTTCTTTTTTCCTTTTTCCTTTTGGCTCTTTACGTTTTTTAAATGATAAAAGCTAATACCTTTTCTTTGTAAAGCATTTGAAGAGATCAAAATGTTATAAGTAAAAAAGTGAAAGTTCACCCTTTGTCCCCTCGTCCCCTTCCAACCTGTGTTCTGGGTTTAATTGGAAAGTTGGCTTTGTTTAATCTTACCCACCAGCCTCCCAGTTTCAGGAACACAACTGCATTTCTCCCCACTAGTATTTCTTTGCTATTGTTTGACTGTGACATGTCTCTCACAGAGTCATGTGTTTCAACACTTGGCCTCCAGATCGTCATGCTGTTCTGGAAGGTTGTGTGACTTATAAGGAAGCCAATCTGAATGTTGTAGGTTGTTCACTAGTTAGAGGTCTAAGATTTATAGTTCAGCCACACTTTTTTGTTTGTTTGTTTCCTGTGTTGCCCTGACTGTTCTGAAACACACTCTGTACAGCAGACTGTCCTCGAACTGAACTCAGAGATCTGCCTATCTTCTTCCCAAGGGCTGGGATTAAAGGCATGGGCCACCATTGCCCGGCCAGCCTGGCTCTTGTTACATCTTTGGTTCGTGTTCTTCTGAGATGTGAGGGGTGAGGGGTCCAGCAATATTCCCACAGTGCTAGAGCCTTCTGACACCTCTTCTCCATCATGATGGGGTCTATGCACTCAAAGCAAGGGCCGAGATAAGCCCTTTTCCCCTTAAGTCACTTTGTCAGTAATGTAGTCCCAGTGACAAGAGTAAAGTTTAGAGTCTATTTCCTTTTCTCATTCCAGGTTTCGGATGGTGATCCCTTTCCATTTCTAGCTGACTTGAGGTACAGAAAATGTCTTGGTTGCACTGTGAGCAGGTATTCTGTAGCTCTCTGGGGTAGAAAGAGTCTTCACCAACCATTCCTCTACATGTACCACAGTCTACGGACCAAGAAACTTCCTAGATTACATACATTAGGGACACATGAACAGACTTGGCAAAGCTTTAATGGATATTTTTGCTCAAAGGGGAAGAGAAACAAAACTTGCATTCTACTTGTCAGTTCCTCCTGATTCTAGGATGTTACATTCTGTGGGTTGGAAAAGGACATCTCCCGGATTGCTTCAGGAAGGTCCTACTTTTCCTACATAAAGAGTATTCCAAGCACATTTTATAATTATTCATTAAACATTATCAAGAAGGTAGGGGAGAAGTGGGTTGATCCAATTCTATCAGGAGGACTAGTCAGCATCTGAATATTTCACAAAATTATCTAGGGAGGAGATTGTTGGGCCTGGGTTTTTCTTTGTAAGTGTTTGATTACTCTCTCGCCCTCTTTACTGGTTATGGCCTGTGAAGACATTTTATACTTCTTTATAATCTAGTATTATATGATTATAATAGTCTCTTATAATCCCTTTTAATTTCTCTGACATCAATTGTAATGTATTTTCTTTCATTTTTTAAAATTGTTGTGAGTCTTCTGTCTTATTTTTCCTTAGTTTGACTGTCAGTTTGTCTGTTTTGTTGTTAATAATGTATATAGGTTCCTGCTGTCTATACTATCTGACTTATGAAATTAAATGAAAATGGAGAGAATAAAATCTATATATAAATTTGATACCCAGATCCCTAAATATTGCAAGAAACAAATTGGTATGCTCCACTTTCAGTGTGAGGTATACTTGCAAGTCACCAGAGGTACAGATGAGTAAGAGGCCCTAGGCAGCTCCATCCCCTCCCTGTGAGCTAGCTCCTGCTTGTTTCAAATCCTAGTAGTTAAAAAGGCAGAGCCAATCAGCTATATGGCTGAGGCTGCAATCAGCAAAGGGGCAGCAGGGACCAGCTTCAACTTCATTAAATAAGGACTTTTCTCCTAATTCAAACACATGGGGAGTTTGAGAAGGGGATTATGCTAGACTGTAAATCTCAAAAGGTCTAGCCTATGGAAGAAAGAGGCAGGAATTTCTTATTCTCAGGAATTTATAGTCCACTGTCTTGGCCCAAGTCAGCCTGACAGTAATTTTTGCCTTTTTCTCTATGCTGGTGTCCCTTTCTGTAAGAATGGTATATTTTAACTGCATCATTTTCACGCATCTCTTGAATTTGTTATTATCTTCTTTCACACAGTACAAAATGATCGCTGCTGGGGGAATTTCTAAGGTTGCTTGACTGTGCTATGTAGATGTTTAGTTCTGAAAAAAGTTTTCCTTATAGAAAATAGAAGGGCTTTAAGCAATTGCATGTGGTTTTAGTAGAGGGAAAGATGTATCTGCATATTTCCTAAAAGACAGATTAAATTCTATGTTTCTATAGGGACACTATCACAGATTAGTGCTAAAATAGAAGTTTATTATTTGATTCCAATGTGCATTTTCAATGAGAGACATTCAGGTCTTTATCGTCCACATGAGAGTTCATTTTCCTTATGTCTTTCCTAGAGATCTCTATTTGTTTTTGCTAGCAAGAGTTTATTTCTTCTTCAGTATCTCTCTTGGTTACGTTTGCACTAGGCAATTACCTGTGTGCACTTAGATATTCTTACTATTTAGAAGGATATACATATTCTTGAGGGAAATTAAGTTTATATACATAAAAACGGGAAAGAGTTCTGCATAAAGAAATGTGGCAACGTTTTTAAGGCCTGAGAATCAAATTTTATGCAAACTGTCTAGAAAAAAAAAGTTACCTATTGTCCTAGTTTACTTTCTGTTGCTATGACAAACACGACAAAAAGCAACTTGAAAAGGAAAGAGTTAATTTCATGTAACAGCTTGTAGTCCATCATGAAGAGAAGTCGGGGCAGGAAAGCTAGGCAGGGACCTGGTTGGAGGCAGGAACTGAACCAGGCTACGGAGGAGTCCTACTTCCTGGACTTGCTCTTCATAGTTTGCTCAGCTGCCTTTTTTATGCAACCCTGCACCACGTGCCTAATGGTGGCACCATCACACTGGGTTGGGCGCTCCCACGTCAACCATTATCAGGAAAGTGCCCCACAAGCTCGCCCACAGGCCAATCTGATAGAAAGAATTCTTCATCTGAAGCTCCCTTCTCTCAGGTGACTTCAGTTTGTGTCAAATTGACGAAAACTAACTGGTAGTATAAATTTAAAGTTTAGAAAATTGTTGAAATCTTAAGGAGTTTTTAATCTTTATTCTTAGAGCAATGGCAAGCTATAGTTTCAAGAGGGGTTGGTAGAGTGTGGATAACCAAGCTGAGGCTCTGAGGGTTATTCTTTTTAGGTTAAATAGTTTTGCATTTGGAGCCAACTGTACTGGGGGAATGGAGAAGCCTCTGTTAGAACTGATGATTACGTCTACCTCCAGATCCTTGACTGCAGTAGGTTTATGGAGGAAATAAGGTTTCCTTTTGACAGTCCTATATCTTCCTGGTTAAGGAACTTGATGCAAAGAACTCTGCAGAAAGAGCCTCACGTACATTGTCAATGAGCTGTTAAAACAGCATAACATTATTATCTGCAGTAGGCGGGCCAGAGCTTGGGAAATGTAAATATATATTATACAATTGTGTTGAGATCCTTGAGAAACATTAACTAAATCACTTCCTTGTATATCAATATGGAGAACACTTCACCCTCATTCAATGGTTTTAAAGCATGTCATTCTACATAACTTTATGTTACAGCCATGCATGGGTAAGCTATATTCCAAGCAACCAATGGCTTCTCAGTAGTCAGTTGTATTATTTCTAAGTTAAAAAAAAATTACTAGTTATTTTATGACATAGGGTGGGTACATACTGGGTAACTTTTTGAAACTAATTATCTTGAGAATACATAAAAAAAAAACTTGCTAGCATGTGTATTTTAACTGAGTTCTCATGTAATAGAAACACTCATTTTTTTTCCTTGCTAACTTGACCTCTTATCTGTAGCAGAAGAGGTTGCTCCAGTACAAAACTGCAGTATGTTTTCCACATTTTGTCCTTATTTTGATACAGAATATTTGGATATTCTGAAATTACTATCATGTCTTAAACTTTAAAAAAAATTGACTTGGAAGAAATTCTAAGGCATTATCTAATGTAACCACGTCATTTTATGAACCTCAAGGAAGTGATGTCTCAGGTGGTACACAGCTCTCTCAGCTCCTGAGCTGCCGAGCAAGGGTCAGAAAGCAATCCTCCTGGACTTCCTCCAAGGGCTCTTTCCATGAAAAGAAGCTCAGAGGAGTTCCTTGCTGCAGTTTTTAAGGTGGAACCAACAGAGCACAACTCGGTGGGGGGAGTGTGGGATTTTGTCCAACAAAAGCTGAATATATCACTGATTGCAGCCTGGTTTAACTATTGAATTTTTGTCTTTTCCTGGATGTTTCTGCTCAGGGAGGAGGTCGGAGGGAAGATGGAGACTCCAGAAGGAAATGGCTATCCTTCCATGAGAAGCTCCTTGGGAGAGAACATTAAGCTAAAGAAACTTGCTTTGATGTCATCATACTTCCCACTAGCTCCTGCTTCAGCCTTCCCCCAATCATCCCCTTCATACAATGGGCATGAGAATGGAGGTAGGATATACTTTACCCTTGCCCTGGTAGAGAGAGCTGCAGTGATTTCATGGGCAAAATGGGTGAAGAAAAGTTAAGAGACACATGACTACTCCAAAATAAAAACTGATCTCTAGATTAGCTTCTGAGGAATTTTGGGAAAGATTTGTCTTTAGTATCCTCTTGTCCCAAACCCCTCCACACACTATCATGTTTTTTTCTTGGTCATTTTCTTAAAATCCTCTTTGTGTCTCATGCCTCATTTGCCTTTGGCCAAACCCCAAGACAGTTTCGTTTTTCTACACAATATTTTTCAGTTTAATCAACCCACGATGCTAACTCAAGAATTAAGAATTATCTCTGAAAGTGGACTGAGGAGGAATAAAGATTTAAACCAAGCATAAATTTAGAACTATATGCCTGGACAATAACGCCAGATGGGGAGGTCTGGGCATCAAAGGCTGTGGTCTGGCTCCAGCCTTCCTTTCCAGACACATTCACATAGCCCTCATTTAATAACCTGCAGTCTGATTGGATGGATCTGCTACTGTCTTGGAATTCTTGGCTAGTCCTGCCTCTGGGACTTTTTCATTTTCTCTCATGTGAGCACTCCTTCTCCAAACCCACTTACCTACTTGAAATCTAGCCATACATCAATTCTACGCACCATTATCTGCATTTCTTTCCATCTCTCCTGAAGCTACTCATTTAATATTTATCATGTATTGAATTTCTGATGCTTCATTTTCAACAAACATGTATTTGCCTGAAGCTATAACTGCAAGCTACTTTAATAAAAAAAAAATTAGGTACAGTGCTTGTGGTGGCCTTGTAACGTGTCCACTGGACTTGGCAAAACTAAGTTTTTCTTTCCTGCATATTTCCAATTATAGCAAGCCACAAGAGAGACATAGTATTGGAAGGGAAGAAATGACCCATATATAGAAGCTCACATAGGTTTTTGCTGGTGGCGACTTATCCTTGCTGTTGTAAGCCATTGGCTTTTGCCTGGGCCTGAAATTACTCTACCACTTCCTGGATCTGACTTCAGCTGTTAGTGTATTTAGCTCCATTAGGCAGGGACCCAGGATAGGAAGGACTCTTTGTGACACAATGGTCAAAAACACTGACAGGTTTAAGTTTACTCCAGAGTTAACATTTTACCTTGAATTCCCTAACATACACGTGCTGCTAAAACAGGCTCGTTTTCCTAGCTATTGTGTGCCAATCACTGAAATGCTGAGTTTTACAAAAGAGAAATAGTTTATTCATGATGTCAAATGTAGAGGTCACAAATCAAGCCTCAAGTGTGCTTCTCCAATGAAAGACTTAGCGTTTGGACAATGGTGATTTGAGATGAAGTAGCAAGAGGCACACACATGTGCAATCAATACTTATGGATTTTCATGATACACATTAAAAAAATGAGGTTCACTTTGGCTGTCGAAAAATTGACATCCATGTACCGGGAGACTCTGCTGGTTAGCTAGCATAGTGCCAGAAGGTGCTATGCATGCTGCTAGGGGACAAAAGACCTCATCCAGTTAGGGACTTTGAATGCTATAATACCAACTTTCCTGGGAAGATGTGCCTACAATAGTGGGCTGATAATTTTGGAGTTTTTAGCCTTTTTATGATTGTTTTTGATAGCTGCTCCATAGGACTAATGCCTGGCTGTAAACATGGTCTAACACACATAACTGGGGAGATAATAGGCCTTATAGGCAAATCTGCTGCTGTTGTTATAGTAAATGGCCATGCTTCAAACTGCATTCTAAATAGTTTTGCTCATACCCATAAGGTTGATGTGGCTCTAAACTTTTGTCAGAGAAAATTTCTTTGTGAAATCGTTAGTAGTTAATGCAGAAACTCATAGGTGGCAAAGGACTGAGTGTAAGCAAATATGAGTACTCAGTTGAGGGTAAATTTGAGTCATCCACATAAATTTCCCCCCATCCAAGTCTCAGGAGAAATCATGGAAGAAGGGGCAAAAAGGAAACAGCTGTGAAATCTTGACTTCTGGAAATGACATGAATATTGGACTCATCAACCTATGGCAGCTGTGGTTACCTATATAAAACCTGTACCAGATCAATGTAGTCAAAAATTTAGCATGAATTGGGGTAGAACCCCTAGGGCTCAGTCTTTGGTAGAGGATTTATTAGTTGCTGATGGCTACTGGGGAAAATAGAGTCACTCTCTTTTGCAGATGTAACTCCTGTTAAGTTGCCCAAGCCCCATTGGGTGGCCCCATACTCAAGCGCATGTGAGAAACACTAATTGAACTCAGGGAGTTATTAACAACAACAAAGAAAAGGACATGAAGCTGTGAAGAAGACAAGGTCAGGACATCAGGAGGAGTTGGAGGAGGAGACAATGAATAAAAATGGTAAAAACAGTACATGGTTTAAATGTATGTAAATTTCAATGAATAAGTACAAAATATTAAAAACAAAGTGCCCAAACCAAATAATGGTGTTGCTACCATGATCTTATAAGTTCCAACATCCTAACATCAAAGAGGTCATCATTAGATTCCTTTGTAGGCATAAGTCAAGAGCTAGTAGTTTCAACAAAAGCATTTTCCAACATCAGAAGTATTATCTATATAGTAAGGCTAGTGAGAGGTGAATAATATGTTATCGAGCTACGCTCGTTCTCTTTTCTTTTCCTCCCCCCCCCATTTTTTTTCAAGTCAGAGTCTTTCTGTGTTAGCCTTGGCTGTCATGGACTCATTTTGTAGACTAGGCTGGCCTTGAACTCACAGTAATCCATCTGCCTCTGTCTCCCAAGGGCTGGGATTAAAGGCGTGCACCACCATGCCTGGCTGCACTTTCTATAGTTGGTGATTCTTTTTTTTTTTTTTTTTTTTGGTGAGTCTTAAAATTGATCAAAACAAAGTAACTAAACTAACCCTCTTTCTCTTCCTCTCACCACTTATACAATGGATATTTATGTGTGAACACAGAGAGTTTTCTAAAGCCCATTTATTTTCTTTATAATATAATATTCCAGTGTATCAGAAGGGTGGTAATAGTAACAGAAGGACTTAAAAATCATTACAGAGAAGAGAAAGGAATTGCAATATAAATTAGGCAAATGGAACAAAATAAATAAGAATTGATAAAAGTAAATAGATGCATCACAATTACCAGAAAGAACAAACTGAAATACATCACTATAAGCAACTAAGGAGAAGTAATATAAATAAAAGTAAGACAGAAAGTGAGAAAATTTAACAACTGACAAAATCAGAATCCCTTCTAAGTTTTTAGACGTTCCTTTAACATTTCAGAATTTAAAAAAAATGCCTCTTAATTCAAAGAAAAAGCTAACAGTTTTCCTTATTAAATCATTAGGTACAAACAACTCTATGAATATTTATGTCAGCACTTTAATACCCATTGGGCACGACATATTTTTCTCAAACTCTAAATAAAACTGTACACCTATACTCTAATTTATGTACCATTCTTCCTTCCATAAGACACTTCTTTTTGTTTTTTATTACACCCACTGGAAAAAACCAAGTTATAAAAAACATGATCTTTTAGAAAGGAATATAGTTATCTAATACTGAAATTATGAACTCCCTCAAGCTAATGATTGGTTGAAAACAAACTTTCTCAGGGTGCCTTGTGAGTTTGCTGAGACACTTTAGGTGCCAAAATGGGGAAATAGACTGAAAACTGCAGAGCAAATTTTAGACTAAGGAAAACAATTGTCAGGAAAAAAGAAAGGGGAAAAGGGGAAAGAAGGCGGGGAAGAGGACTTAATTGAAAAACTGTTTTAAAAGTGTGTTGATATTGTTATTGTTGTTGTGTGTATATGAAGAAAGAAAGAGAATGAGGACATGGGGGCACGGATGAAGTGTGTGTGTGTGTGTGTGTGTGTGTGTGTGTGTGTGTATGTGTGTACAAGCATGCATGTGTGCAGATCAGGTGACAACTTCTGTGGAGTTGGTACTCATTTTCCATGGTGAGATCTGGAAATCAAACTCTGGATCAGCATTTCATGGCAAGAGCTTCTAGCCACAGAGCCTTCTAGCCATCCCAGAAGAAAAAAAAATTAATGGTATGAAAATTAATGTGCAAATTACAGCCTATATTTTGAGGTTATTTGAATTATTAATTCATTCACCCTCTATTGAGTGATTACCTTACATTATGGTGGGTATAGACTACTTAGTGGCAAATGGGTATGACTCACTCCCTGTCCTGAAATGCCTTTAGTAGTCTGATGCCACTATCAGGTATTAAGATAGGAAGAAAATTAACATAGGGAATAAATACGGAGATCATAAATTATTTAGAAGTGAAATTCAGTGTAGTCTGAGGTTCAAGCCAAGGTCTTCAATAACGTGTGTTCTGACTTGAGAAATGAAGGATAAATAGAGTTGGCTAGAATAAAAGTTTGCAAGAAGAATGAGGGCATGATCTCAAAGGCATGGAAAGAATGTCTGATTACCAGATTGTTAAAATTCAAGAGAAGGATTTTGCAGCATGGACCTGGGAGACACTGTATCACACCTTGAAATTCCTTGCAAAATAGTTGAAATTGATTCATATAGTTGCTGAAGAGGAGACTTTGTTACACTTTAAAAAATAGGATGTCACTCACCAATTTATAACTCAAATGATAATGCTGGATGCTGGGTGGCAAATTGACTCCAAGAGAACAAGGATGAAGAGACATGAGCTAGGAGGTTGTTGACATAGTCAGGTGTTAGACAAGGTGGGGACTGGAGTTGTATTGTTGGTGCTGTCTCACTGGGTCCCCAGCCCCATGTTCTAATTTGGCAGGCTTGAGGTGGACCAAAAGGATGTGTATTTCTTTTTTCTTTTTTTTAAAGTTTTGTGTCTGATCAAGAAAGTCAACTTTGAAGACCATTAGACTTAAATGTGGACCACCAAGAGGGAGAATAGAAGGAAAAGAAAAAGACCAAAGTGGATCCATGGACTTGTAGGTACAGGAGAACTACTCTATTGAGCTTGCTTCTTCCCATTGAGGTAAAAGAGAGGTCACCTGCTGAGAGGAAGTGAGTTGGCAACACAGCAATGTGTCTGAGATAATGGATGTTCTAAAGAATGAACAGAACTGTGCTTCCAAAAGATACCAGTGATTTTAAGACACAGTACATAAACCTACTAGATGGTTGAACTTTTTTTTTTAACAACAAAATTCAGTAGTGTGACCACATGAGCATTTAGGTTCATTCAAAGCTGCTGTTTTCCTGGCCTAAAATTGTAGGAGGATGATGATAAGGCAAGGGTGATAGGGTGATGAACGGTCACTAAAATATTTGACTACAAATTAATCTTTGAGGAAAGTGTCAAGAAAGAGAAGTATTTTGACAATAATTGAGAATGTGTTAAGAGCCAAATTTGAAAACAAGCCAAAATAGTAAGAACATTTAACTCCAGAAAGTACAGTCCTTATGGTTGTTAACGCTGTCCATGAGATTAGGTTGGAAAACATTTAGGAAATAGCAAAGCAGGGTGTGTCTGTAACAGTGCTTCTAGAGACTAATGAAGAGATTGATCCTTTAATAGATTCATGGCATGAAGCCATTGTTGGGGGGATGATAAAAGAAACATCCTCAATGGAGGACAGAGACTCACAGCAGTGCTTGTGGGCTCTTCCTTAATGGGGGGTGGGGTGGGAGAAAGGGAGATTTCCTGATTCCCCAGTCTCTGTTTCCTGGCCTCCATGGTGCACTCAGCTTTTTCCTCCATATATTCTCACCACCACCATGTCCCACCCAAAGGCATAGAACCAAGCAACTATAGACTGAAACTATGAGGCTGTGAGCTAAAATAAGTATTCTGTCCTTTAGGTTGCTCTGCTAGTTATTACATCACAGTGACACAAAGTTAACAAGCACAGTCCTGAGTGTATGATGCTAGTTACAGCTAAAAGTAAGTTAAAAGATACCCATGAGGTTAGGTGACTAGAACAGAGTGAAGGAGAAGGATATTGAAATGAAAAACTAATGTACTAATTGTACTCTCTTTGGCTTCTAAAACTAGCTCAGATCCTAGAAGATGCCATAAGGTGATATCAGTTATTTCTTTGTTAAATCTTCAGTGAATGCTGAGGGGCTCACCAGGAACTTGGTAATCATCATTGATAAAGAGCAATGTAGGGTCTTGGGATATTTCTTGGTGGTGGGATGCTTGCCTGGCATGTATAAAATCCTGGGTTAGATATCCAGCAATGCAGAGGGTAAGCAAGCCATAGCCCAATAGCACTCTTATAAAGTAACATGAGTGGGTCTCAGAGGAGACGAGAAGAGGTGCAAGAGGTACCCTAGCTCAGATATAATATTTAGAGGCGAATGGGTATTGCAGAGTGGACACTCATTCATTGAAAACACCTACTGGGCAGGCAGGGTCCTCAGGGGAGAACTGCTTTTCTTTGTTTTCTGGTTTTGTTTTGTTTTTGTTTTTAAATTAAAATCTAAGTACATCATTTCCATTCTTTCTTTTCTTATCCCCAATTCTTTCCATGCCCCACCCCTTACTCCCTCTCCAGTTCATGATCTCATTTTCTTTGTTATTGTTATAGAAACACATATATATACATGCATATATATACACACATATATATTTATATACTATATTTTTACCATAAATATACATACAATTTCAGGCCTAACTACTAACTATTACACACACACACACACACACACACACACACACACACACACACACACCCCATTTCAGGTCTGACTACTTGGTATTGGATATACATTTAGGGGGCTGGTCCTGGGGGAAGACAAATTTTCCTTCTCAGCAGTCATTGCCTGCAGGTCTTTATTTAGGGACAGGGCCATCCTACGTTAGAACATCTATTGGTCTGTTGGAGGGGAGTGTCTTGTTTAGGCTGCCATATTGCTGAAGTGTCATGGGTTTAGCTTTCCTGTCATAGAAGCCACGATGCTACAGCAGACTTCCTGGTTCTCTGGATCTTACAATCTTTCCAAGGACTTTTTTCTTGATAGTCCCTTAGCCTTTTAAGGTGCAGGATTTGTTTTGTGGTTGTATCCATTGGGCCTGAGCTCACCATAGTCAGTTGTTCGCAGTATTTTTGACTAGTTGTGGTTTTCGGGAATAGTCACTGTCTGCTGTAAAGAGAAGGTTTTTTTTTGTTGTTGTTTGTTTGTTTGTTTGTTTTTTTTTTAAAATGAGACGTGAGAACTACATTTATGTGTGGGTAAAAGGATAAATATTTAGAACATGGTTAAGAATTAGGCTGTTCTAGTAAAATGTTGGTAGTCATTCTGTAAAATCCATGACGTATCTAGCCTAGGAACTTGACTAGGTTTCCAGTATGGGGCATGATTTCCCTCCTTTTTAGTGGTCCTTTAGTTAAATTAGACAGCTCTTGGTTACTGTCATAAGTGCTACTATTGCACGCTTAGGAATATCTTCTCATGCTGGTCATCGTTTTCATCCACAGGTGTCACCACTGGGTAGGATTAAAGGCAGTTTTCTCCCTTGGAAGCTTGCTCAGCACCTTCTGGTAACTATGTAAGCCAGTTCTCAGGGTAGAAGCTTTCAGTTGGAGGCTTCTGAGTTGTTTGACCAAAGTAGATAGTTTCTTCAGCAATAGGGTCTTTCTTACCTGTCCTGCTTAATTTAATGCCAACTTGATACAAGTTAGAGCCATTTGAAAGGAGGGAAACTCAATTGAGAAAAGATCTGTAAGATCTAGCCCTAAGGGATTTTCTTTACTAGTGATTGATGGGAGAGGGCCCAGCCCACGGGGGGGGGGGGGGGGGGGGGGGGGAGGTGTTATCCCTGGGCTGATGGAACCCTAGGACATTACCTTACACCTTTGGGAGGCAGAGAAGGGTAATACCAGCAGCCTATAGTATTTTGGGAGTCTCTTGAATGAACCTAAACAACTAGAAAGGAAATTTCTCCTGACTCGTGTTGGGGTTTTGTTAGATAGAGCATTGTCACCCCATGTGGCATGAACTCCCTTAAGATTTTATGCAAATTCCGATAAGCATAAAATAAATGATTTCTTAAGGCATTTCCAAGCTTTAGTGTTATTTATCTGGCACTTTCCCTCTCCTTGGGTATACAGTGAAGTCCTTTTCTTTAACAACAAAGGTAACATTTAGCAGAGAGTTGGAGTTTGCTAATAGTTAAGTATAACTTTTAGATGATCCGTGGAATTATTTTAATTTATGAGACAGAAGCAACATACTAGCGAACATTGTTGGAAAGGAATCAATAAGCCTGATAGAGCCTTATTTTTTTTTTTTTTCATCTGTAGTTTGCTGAAGATCAGGGGAATTGATTTCTATATTTGCTGAGATTGTCATTAGCTAACAGGAAGTTCTGCACACACTTGAATTCCTGCTGGTTTGATCATATTAATGGCCCAAGGATGAAAGTCAGATTATATATGCTCAATTAGCATATTGATAATTTAAAAATAGAAATTTCATTGTCTTACACACATTAAGAAATACACTTATTAACCAGAACTTTTGAGAATAAAGTCACCTAAGCATGACTAACTAAAAATGGTAATGTGATACAGATTATCTATGTGCTTTATTCCTGCTGCCATTATGTAAAACTTAGAATGGAAGCAATTATGCTGAATTATCATATTGCTAGATTATCTGTCTTAAGTCTACATTATAGAGTGTATTAGGTCAGAGCAATTTACTACTAAATAACTCTATGTATCTATAAAATGATTCAAAATTCTGCTTCTTAGATTTACAGTGAGGTGAGATTTGTGACTCCTAAGTTCTTCGAGAAAACTCTATCGGATTGTATGATGCATGCCATAGAAGAGATGGCCAGCAGTGGAGTGGGAAAAGACGGGCATGCTGGGCTTCACGCTAAGGGTCAGACCCTGTGCTCCTTCCCCAGCTCCGCTTCACTGTGAGTTTAAATGCCTTTCCCTGACTGTCTCACGTTAGTCTGACTGGCAGGACCAGAATGAAGCACCAGGGAAGGGAGGGGACAGCCTGTTGTCCCTTTTCTTTCTCTGCTTTCATGGTCAACTTAACTTCCCCTCTGAGAGTCCTTGTGAAACAATCCCAGCTTCTTACAGCTCAGGATCGAGGCTGGAACAAGCCACTTGTCCGTGGTTGCTCACCACCTGCATGGCAGTCACGGTTTCTGCTGCCCTGGAGGCAGCTTCTCTAACCCTCTTTCTAATCTCATCCCTTTAGAAAATACTAAACACTAAACTACTAAATGTTTAAATACTAAAAATGGTTTTTATTTTCCTGATTGGACATTATCAACAGAAATATCTAACAAGGATCTAGTAAAGACTCAAAGTATATATATACAGAGCACAGGGCAGTGACTGATAAGGTCTTAAACATTTTCAAGTAGAAAAAGCAACTTGTCAAAGCTATTTGACATCTTCCTTCTATCTAACATTTATATAGACATGTTCACTAGTTGCAATCACTTTTTATTTATTTTTTATTTTTTAAATTTTTTCTACATATTTAATTGGAAAATAAAATAATTCATATTACATCTCATTTGTTATCCAATCCCATGCATCCTTCCATTCCTCCCTCCCTCCCGCTTTCACCCCATTTACCTTCCCTATGACTGTGACTGAGGGGGACCTCCTCCCCCTGAATATGATACCAGGATATCAAGTCTCTTCTTGGTGGTCCTCTATCCTTCATTCGAGTGCCATCGGGCCTCCCCATCAAGGGGACATGGCCAAATATGGGGCACCAGAGTTCGTGTGAAAGTCAGTCCCCAGTCTCCACTTAACTGTGGAGAATGTTCTGTCCCTTGGCT
>OU015750.1:28449688-28481239 GCA_907169655.1 Acomys percivali
AAATAGCTTTTTAATGTACTTTATTTTTATTTTCACATAGTTACATTTTACATGCTGATGCATAAAACATCTCTATTCAAAAGAACAAAAGCTTTACTCATGTATATTTGAAATATTCTCTTCAATATAATTTAAGCTATTTTCCCATTATAAGAGTAATAATGCTCATTTTTAGTAGTTAGAAATTACAAAAAATATAGACAAAAACAAAAGTCATAATAAACACCTTTGCTTTAGAATTTTTATGGTTCCCTCAAATTTATATATTCAAATGACAGCCACAAGTGCCCTAGAATGGCCTTTAAGAAGTGATTTGTTTATTGGGTAGGGCCCTCATGAGTACAATTAGTACCCTTAGGGGAAAAGGCAAGGGAGCACCCTCACTTCTAGCAAGGTGGATGCCATTTGTAAACCAAGAAGTGGGTCTCCCCTGGACCCTAGCTCTACCATTGCTTTGACACTGGATTTCTCATTCTCTAGAACTGTGATTTTTAAAAAAGGCCTATTGTGACTTGATACCCTATGAGCATATACAGAGGGAGGAAGTCCCCCTCAGTCACAGTCATAGGGGAAGGGAGTAAGAGGAAAATGGGAGGGAGGAGGAATGGGAGGATACAAGGGATGGAATAAACATTGAGATGTAATATGAATAAATTAATAAAATAAAATAAAAAAAGAAAAGAAAAGAAAAAAAAGGCCTATTGTATGCTGTTACAGCAGCCATATCTGACTAAAACATTCTTCCTGGATAGAACTGTTGTTAACATTTTGCAGATTTTATCTTTTGAGCTTTCATACCATCACATTTACTGTCTACTTACACATTTAAATTCATACAATTTTTTCTATGTTTAACTTTTAAGTCTTTAAGATTATATTGTATGGGGCCTGAGAGATGGCTAGGCATTTAGGAGCACTGGTGCTTTTGTTGAAGATCTGAGTTCAGTTCCCAACTGAAATTGTAGCTAACAACTGCCTATAACTCCAGTTTCAGGGGATCTCTCTGGCCAGTGTGGGTATTTGCAAACATCTGGTGCACATACATGCACTCAGGCACAAAATATATACATACGATAAAAATTAAAAGTTCATATTGTGTAATATCATGGTCAGTTTATTATTATTAGTGATAATTAGAATTATTACATTACTACTAGTAATACTTATCTTATTAAAAGAAAATATAACAATATTAGTAATAACAAGAATTATTATTGATAATTTTTAATGCTATTATTGCATTTTAGTCTTGCCGATAGTTTTATGTGACTAGTTAACATTATAGAAGTGATGTATGTTTGTATTAATTTTGTTTTCTACCAATGCAGATACTAAGACAAATACTTGGAAGTGGGTGTGGTGCTCATGCATACAAAGTAAAATAAGTCAGGGTCTGATGACTTCAATGGTCAAGCCAATAGGCCACACAGTGCCAAGAAGAACAAAAAACAGGAGTCATTCCTTTATTTCTTGTTTTACACAACTGAAGCAAAGACTCCAGAAAACTGAAGCACCACTTGTAAACCCAAATTTAAACTGCTACCAGTGATTATCTATATTTTTAGCTGTTGTGAGGGGTCTGAGGCTGAAGGGAAGGTGATGAGAAATAGTCTTACATCAGCTAAAAGGAGATAAATGAATAGTCAACCTTAACTCCTCACATAGAATGCGATAGCTTCTCACACAGAACACTAAGAACAGACATAAGAGGCATCTGTTAGAACTCCAAATTTGTGATTCAATGTTTACTTTTATGTGGCTATCTGCAAGAGTGCCAAGTGCCGCAACATGATCCATTTTTATAAAACAGTCAGTTTTCATTGAAACTGATTCCAGGAAGCAAAAGCGATACAACCAGGAAGTCAAACAAAGCAGAACATCCAACAGGATGTGCTTGAGGGAGTGGGTTACTCCTATGGACATGGACTGAGGGCAAAGGAGATCCCACGATGAGCCCTATGGACTGTGCCCAAGTTTACCCTAGGATGGTGAATTGGGCTAATTTTCTCCTAACTCTGGCCCTTCATTGGTGTGAGTTATCATCGTTCATTCCCTTGCCTTTATAAGATGTTTTGTGTGGGGATTGAAGCTTAGAGAATCTGGAGGAAAATGGGCAGAGAAGAAAGGAAAGTCTAATCATCAAATCTGAGCAGCTGCAGGGAAAGTCACAGATGTTCAGAAGGCTGTATGCTGTGACTTACACAATACACAGCTCTGGGTTAGAAAACAAACGTTCTAGAAAGATACAAATGCCTCATTTCTATTATTAGTAGTGTTATGAATATCTCAGTCATATTTCTCTGCACCTTACTAACTAGATTATATTGTAGTTTCTAGTTTACATTTGGTTTATTTACTCTCTACTGATTTACAAACATTGCATATATTATTATAAATGCTTTGTGTATATGTATTTTCCAGAAGATAGTAAAGCTTATTTTAGGGATAAAATACAAGTGGAATAAAATTATAAAAGCGACAGAATAAATTAGAGAATTGTTGCTTAGCAATTATACAGGTATTTGGTTTGGCCAAGTAATTAACAGGCAGATAGGCTATATGGAGAAGAAGAAAAAAGACTTCATGGAAGAAAACAAGTTTAAGCTGGTTGCTTAAGACCTAAGTAGAAAATGGCTCAGATATTTATAAATTATGAGCTAAATAAATCACAGGTGCAATATGAACATGACTTCTGAAACAGAATTTAGTGAGCTCCAGGAAGCTGAGATACACATATTGCTCATCGCTGAAAACTGAGCATTGTCTTCCCTGACAGTGGGAAATTTAGGTTGTGGAAGGACATGAAGATACTAACTGGGTGATCTTGACAGTACAGTGTGGTTGGACAGGTGGGCCCACTCTCACCATTAATGTTTTCAGAAATGAAAGGCCAAGGGCAGGGGATAGTCAGAATGTGTGACCTGGGAGATGGGGGAGGGGTCCCCTTTGGAAGCTTAAAAAGAAAAGGAAATAGATGCACTTGGAGTCTCCAAAATGGGGCCCAGCCCTACCGACACTTTGTAGCTCGGCGAGAGCCCAGAATGATGTCGCCCGGAAGGCGGTGAGTCCTTTTCATCAGCATATTTGAGTTTCTTTCTTTCTAACCAAGAAACTCCTTTGTGTCTGCGCTTCCATCGTTAGTGTACTCGACCACCATGTAGTCTCTGTGGTGTCAATGTTTTTTTAATCTTCCAGTTTTTACTATTTTTATCTTTTTAACATGATGAGAAGTTCTAGGTTTTGATTTCTCTAACTTTATTTTCTTCGGGAAATAGTTTTTACCTTCCCTGTGATTTTCTTATCTAATCTGTTATCTTCGGGCTATCTCTTAAAAACTTCATATTCTGTAGCTGTCTGCCCCAATGTATTCTGTTTATGGATTTCTGCACCTGCTGAGAGAACTTTTCTTTCAACATCCTATTAAGGATTCTAAAGAGCTGACCTTCCCCTCTCTGGGTCTTTCAGCAAATCACATGGAGAGGCCCTGAGGACTGAAGGATTGGTTTGTATGTAATGTTTGCCAGTACATGAATTCATGAGCAAGGCTTGAACTGATTTTCTTTTCTAGGATTTACAATATAGAATGTGTGACAAAATGTGGGATTTAGTGCACGTCCCACTATAGGTTTCTCGTAAACATTCAGCCGCAATATGCTATATCGAGATGTGGTTTCCTCTGCTGCTAGTTACTAAAAATACAACTCTGAATCTAGTACTCTATTTTTCAGTCCTCATAAATTCTCCTTTGCTGTGTCTTCAGATGGTGCCACACTTCTGCCTTCATGGAGCTTGCTTTGCAACCTCTCTGGATACTTCCCAAGCACTCTTTAATACCGATTTATGGTAAATTTATTCTTTTTACCTTATAATTATCTAGATCTATATTTTGTATTTTGATGTGGCCTTCTTTACTTTATAATGTTATGCTTTTTTTATTCCATGACCTCACTTTTCTTTTCAAAGGTAATATTGTGCTCTTTTTATTACCTTAGGCATTCATTTTTATTTCTTGCTGTTTTCTAAATGAAGGTTATTCTTTTTTAAAAAATCTTTTCGAACATCTTGAGGATACTAATTTTAAATCCTGAGTCATATTATTCCATAAAATTATCCTTGCAGGACGCTCTAGTTCCTGTGTTGTGATAGTGTGTATGGTTTTATTCTGTGTGCAGTTTTATTCTTTATTCTTTTGTTTTCTTTTTTCTTATTCCCTGAATCCCTTGCTCTAACCAGAGGTTTTTTTTATTTTTTATTTTTTTTTATTGCCATTTCAGGGCTCTTGTCCATGGAGACCAACAATTTCAATTGAAGTTATCAGAGTCAGTGGCTTGCTTGATTCATTTCTTAATCTTTCAATTTTGCTTGTGACCTTTTGCTTTCTAGGTCCCATAGCAAGATGACAAGAATAGACATGGGTGGTAGTTAGTAATAGTTTCCATTTAGCTCTGTTTCTGATGACTGTTTCTGTGGCACCTCCAACTGCTGCTGCCCAATCACGAGCTAACCTACATTCTCTTTCATCTGGGAGCATCTTTTGCCCTCTAGCATGACAAGACTTAACTGCCACCCACTGCAAACCCTCAGACTCAGAAGAACTCAGTGGGTCTGCCACCTCAGTTCTTTTTTCTCCTTTGTGTTTTTCTATTTCTAGTTCATTCTATCCCTACAAAATAGAGATGTTTATCTAAGTTTTGTATCTGAATGTGCCTTGTGCCTATTTTTTAATGGTCTATGAAATTTCTGTGTTTACCATTCAGATCTGATATGAACATGAGCTATTGTCATTTCAGTCAGAAGTGCCAGCCTAGCTTCAAAAACCACTGTTAGATTAGCCTTGATTGTCTGCACCCATGAATTTGGTGTGTGGAAGGTATGTGTTAAGATTAGTAACCTGCTTTACCCTGATGTGCTTAGTCCGTGTTGTTGTGAAGGCCTTGATATTTTTTTCATTCCTAAGAAATATTGTTAAAGAACCTAGAGGTACAAGTTTTCTTCTGGTCTAGTAGTGGTGTTTTGTGTGTGTGTGTGTGTGTGTGTGTGTGTGTGTGCTCAACAGTTTTTTCCTCTTTTCTGGTAAGTTATTTTTTGTAATGTTCCTCCTCTTTTACAAAATAAAGAAAAAAGAAATGGGTTTGGTTGATTTCAGCTCTCTTGCCATTGGTTTCACTTAGGGAGAGCTGTAGTTTTAATAACCATTTCCCTGTTGGGCGAGTTAGGTCAGTGAACCTTTGTAGGAGAGTGATGGGGAGAACTCAGCATCCTCACCATCCAGCACCTACCTGGAAGCAGCTGAAGTTTGACTTGTTGCTGTGAATACCTTGGGGAAGATGTCCAGGGCATGCTTGCTGTGGCCTCCTCCCTTCTAGGAGGCATGCGCTGCCATCAAGACAGCTCCGGTCCTATGGAAGGAAGCCTGCCAATCCAGATCATCGCTAGCATATGCACTGTTCCCACTACACCTTTCCTTTTCAATGGATTTCAATGCTTCTTTTCTTAGGCATAACTAGTGTCTGTTCTGTGATGCTAATTTATTTTTGCAGTTAGGTTTTCTTGTTTCCAGACTTGATAAGATCCTCATAAAGTTCTCTGACAACAATGAGTCTGATGGTAGAAAGCTGATAAAGGGATTGGGACAGTGAGTTCATTAAATACTTACAAGAGCAGTGGAATACACCTTCCAAACATTGAGCAGGATTTCCCCACATACCACCATTTTTTGCTCTGATCATCTTCATCTTCTTTGATCCTTAAAATTAATCTTTGTGTCAGGAGTTATCAGCCCTGTGTTTTCCATGTTACAGGGAAAAGGAATCAGCAAAACTACAGACGTATTAAGTGGCAGAATGAGACTATGTGCCCCATGCTTGCTCGAGCAACATGCTGAGACATTAGCTGCAGGATGTAGAACTCCGCTATGAAAATGTGGCATCCTACAGAGGACAGACATAATGGGAAACAACTTGTTTTATTTATTCCTGAGGCCATTTGCACTTTTTTTTCCCAAATAGACACATTTCTGGAAACAGGCAGGCACAATGACCATCATTCTGTCTCTGGGTGCCTTGGCCTTTATCAGAACCCAGAATAGGAGACAGCTGTACTTCCATCGTTTTTATTACTGTGTAAATTCTACTATATGTGAAAATTCTGCCTACAAAAATTGAGTAGTAACTCCTGTGTGAAGAACCTCTGAAAATAACTTTTGGCAGATAATATTTAGCTTGCTGGCAAATAAACCCAAATACTCACCAACAATTATCTAATATTCTCCAAGAAATATAATTTGTGAAATCATAACTTCATTAGTAATTACATTTTCTGCTCTTAAAAAATATAGGAATTCTGGGAAGTTGTGGCACATGCTTTTAATCCCAGCACTCAGGAGGCAAGGGAAGGCAGATTTCTGTAAGCTCAAGGCCAGCCTGATATACAGAATGAGTTCTGAGACAGTCAGAGCTAAAACAGAGAAACTCTGTCTGAAAAACCCAAACCAACCAACCAATGAACCAACTAACCAACCAACCAACCAACCAACCAACCAACCAACCAACCAACCAACCAAACCAAACAAAAAGAAACTACCAAGTTATGAAAAGACACAGAGAAATTAAATGAATATTCCTAAATGAAAGGAGCCAAGATGATCAGATTCATACTAACATTCCATATGACATTCTGGAGGGTGACAAAACCATGGAGATAGAGTTATTGATTGATTGGTGCTGGGGGCTCAGGGAAAAAGTGAATGATATTTCTAAGGGAACACAGGACATTTTCAGGGCAGTGAAAGCATACATGTGATATCATAAAGGTGAATGCAAGACACATTTGTAAAGTCGCCACATTCTGGAATCAGTCCAGTGTAAGGTATAGGCTTCATCAATGATGATATATCACCGTGGGGTCATTACTTATAATAAATTAACTGTACAGATACAACATCTTAACAATAGTCCTGCGAACTTAGCCTTAAGTTTTCTAAAAAAGTTGAAAATGCCCTAAAAATAAATTCCATTAGATAGATTTCTTTAAAGAACCAATGTGTTTTTTAGCTGTTTAATATATATGGAGACAGTAGAAGCAGCAAGGAGACAAGGGGCTCCTTATTACACAAAACACAAACCACACACACACTGTACTGTGCACATGTGTGTTAGGTCTGTGATGACCTAGAGTCAGAAATCTCCTTTGCTCATATCACTCAACCCTCGGAACAGTTTTTCCTTTTAAATATGAAATATCTCTAATCTTGAACTTAGCTCAAGGCAATAGGAAACATAGTTTCTTCAGATATGACTTATGAAATAAGACATTGAGTTTTTAAAATTTTAGCTCATAG
Organism: Acomys percivali; assembly: GCA_907169655.1. NCBI lineage: Eukaryota > Metazoa > Chordata > Mammalia > Rodentia > Muridae > Acomys > Acomys percivali. The sequence continues at coordinate 28,457,028 of OU015750.1, forward strand.
GCATTTTAACCCTCATAAATCATAAGTAACTACAGTTAAACATTCAGTTTTGTAGAGTGCAAATCCCATAGACACACTACAGTTGAAGGAAAAATCCTTCCTCAAACTTTTTTTTTTCATCTACCAAACTTTCTACAAATACAGTGACTATACTGATGCAACAAGAGAAAATTATTGTGAATGAAAACTTGTGAAAAATTTAAAATAAAAACCGTGGAAACTAATGTGAATGAAAACACATGGAATTGAATGTATCATATCTAGGTCAACATAAAACAATCTGAACTTTATAAAGAATATGCTGCCTAAGGAACACAATGCTATAAAGTTTATGTCTTTCTACATTCTTATTTCTTATATAGTATTCAGTATTTATAAATTTTTTGATACTTTTGTTTATTTATTTTACAGCCAGATCACAATTCCCTCCTCCTCTCCTACCAGTGTTTCCCTTTTTCATACGCCTTCCGTTTCTCCTCTGAGATGGGGAGGCCTCCAATGGATATCAACCCACATTGGCATATCAAGTTATAGCAGAACTGGGAGCATCTTCTATTGAGGCTATGCAAGGCAGCCCAGTTAGGGGAAAGGGATCCAAGAGCAGGTAACAGAGTCAGAGACAGCCTCTGCTCCTGATGTTAGGGATCCCACATGAAACCCAAGCCGCATTTCTGTTACATATGTGTAGGGGCTTAGAGCCATCCATCCCAAGCATGCTCTTTGGTTGGTGGTCGAGTCTCTGTGGGCCTAAGTTAGTTTTCTCTGTAGGTCTTATTATGGTGTCCTTGATCTGTCTGGTTCCTTCAGTCCATCTTTTCTGCTTTCCACAAGATTTCCTGAGCTCCTTCTAGTGTTTGGCTGTGTGTCTCTTCTCTGCATTTCTTTCTATTATCTGCTAGGTGAAGCCACTCAGAGGACAGTTATGCTAGTCTCCTATCTGTAAGTATAGCAGAATATCATTAATAGTGTCAGTGGTGGGGTGTCTTTCATGGCATGGGTCTCAAGTTAGGTCAGTCATTGGTTGGCCCTTCCTTCAATTTTTGATTCATATTTACAGCTGTACATCTTGTAGGCAGGGCAAATAGTGAGTTGAAGGTTTTGTGGGTGGGTTGGTGTTTTCACAATCCCTTTCTCAGCCCATCTATCATTTGTATAGAGGAGGGTTACCGATTTTTTTTTTGAGTTAATTTTGTATCCACCCACTTTGATGAAGGTGTTTATCAGCTGTAGGAATTCTCTGGTAGAATTTTTAGGGACACTTATGTATACACTATCATATCATCTCCAAATAGTAATAGTTTAAATTCTTCCTTTCCAATTTGTATTTCCCATGATCTCCTTTAGCTGTCTTATTGCTATAGCTAGAACTTCAAGTACTATATTGAATAGATTTTGAGAGAGTGAGCAACCTTGTCTTGTCTCTGATTTTATTGGAATTGTTTTTAAGTTTATCTCAATTTAATTTGATGTTGGCTATGGGATTGCTGTACATTGCCTTTATTATGTTTAGGTTGATATATTTTTGGATGCTGAAACATCCCTACACTCCTGGGATGAAGCCTACTTGATCATGATACATGATGTTTTTGATGTGCTGTTGGATTTTGTTTGTGATATTGTTGAGTATTTTTGCATCAATGTTCATAAGGAAAATTGGTCTGAAATTCTGTTTTTGTTGGTTTTCTGTAGGTTTAGAGTGATTGTGGCCTCACTGAATGAGTTTGGCAATGTTACTTCTGTTCCTATTTTGTGGAATAGTTTGAGAAGAATTGGTATTAGCTCTTTGAAATTCTGGTAGAATTCTATGCTAAAGCTATCAGGCTTTGGGATTTTTTGTTAGTAAGGCTTTTAATGATTTTTTATTTCCTTAGGGATTATAAATCTATTTAAGTTGTGAGGTTTAATGTGTGATTTCAGATTAAGTAATTTTTTTTTTTTACAAATATTGGTGCCCTTGCATTTGTGGCATAGATATTCAGAATTGAGATGGATTTTTCTTTTGAGGAATATGAAGTGCCCTTCCCTGTCTCATTAATTAATTTTGGTTGAAAGTCTATTTTATTAAATATTAGAATGGCTACTCCAACTTGCTTCATGGGCCTGTTTTCTTGGAAAACCTTTTTACAGGATTTTTCTCTGAGGTACTGTCTACTTTTGTTGCTGAGGTATGTTTCTTGTATGCAGAAGAATGGCGGATCCTATTTTTGCATCCATTCTGTTAGCCTGTGTCTTTTATTGGAGAATTGAGTCATTGATGGTGAGGGGTACTAATGATGAATGATTTTGATGTAGTGTGTGTTGTGTGTGTGTGTGTATGTGTTTGTGTGTGTGTGTATGTGTTTGTGTGTGCCTGTGTACATGTATGCATGCGCATGCTTCCCTTCTTTTGTTTTTGCTGGCATCAAGTTACTTATTTTCTGTGTTTTCTTGGGTGTAATCTCCTTGGGTTGGAGTTTTCCTCTAGTATTTTATGTGGTGCCGGATTTGTGGATGGATATCGTTTAAATTTGGTTTTGTCTTAGAATATCTTTTTTTCTCCTTCTATGGTGAATTAAAATTTTGTTGAGTATAGTAGTCTTCGCTGGCATCTGTGGTCTCTTAGGTCTCTTAGAGGCTGCTCAGATCCTTCTGGCTTCTAGATTCTCTGTGGAGAAGGCAGGTGTAATTCTGATAGGTCTGCTTTTATAAATTACTAAGTTACTTGGCATTTTTCCCTTACAGAGTTTAATATTCTTTCTTTGTTCTGGACATTTAGTGTTTTGATTATTATGTAGTGGTAGGACTTACTTTTTGGTCCAGTCTATTTGCTCTTTAAGTTTTTTTTTTCTTTTTTCTTTTCTTTTTTTTTTTTATGTTTATATGCATCTCTTTCTTTAGGTTGGGGAAATTTTCTTCTATGATTTTGTTTGAAAATATTTTCTGGGGCTTGGAGCTGGGACTCTTTTCCTTCTATTCCTATTATTCTTAGGTTAGATTTATTATTAAATAGATACTATTTATTTTATTTATCGATAAATATTATTTATTTATCTATAAATATAATATTTATAAATACTCTCTATATAATCTCTATAATAATACTATCTTTAAATATATAATTATATAATATGTAGTATATTTATAGATACTATTATTATATAGATACTATTAAGTATCCCAGATTTCCTGGATGCTTAGTGTTAGGAATCTTTTAGATTTTACATTTTCTTTAATTAATATATCAAGATATCATCTATCTTTCATCTGGTGATTGAAAGTTTTCCTGGGTATACTAGTCTAGGCCAATATCTATGATCTCTTAGGAACACCTTCCAAGGCTCTTCTCTCTTTTAGCGTCTCTACTGAGAAGTCAGATATAGTTCTGATAGGTCTACCTTTGTATGTTACTTGACCTTTTCTCATTCTATCTCTTGTGTTTTGTGGCGATGCTTATACCTGTAGCTCCTCTTCTCCTCTCTAGGTTTTTCATCTCCAGGATTCCCTCAGTTTGCATTTTCTTTATTGCTTCTATTTCCAATTTCAAGTCTTGAACAGTTTTACCCATTTTCTTCACCTGTTAATTTGTATTTTCCTGTATTTCTTAAGGGATTTACTTATTTCTTCTTTAAAGGCCTCTATCTTCTTTATAAGATTGGACTTAGCATCATTTCTTGTGATTTGGTTGTGTTAGTGTATCCAGGACTTGCTATATAGTAGGATAGCTGGACTTTGGTGGTGCCATATTGCCTGCATGTACACCTGCATACCAGAAGAGGGCACCAGGTCTCATTATTACAGATGGTCATGGACCACCATGTGGTTGCTGGGAATTGAACTTTTGTAGGCCTTTGGCCATCTGCTAGTCCTGGGATGTTTCTTGTGCAGTAGGCCACAGGCATGCAGCCTAACCCTCGATATTCCTGGCACAGCATGACTGGACCCAGTCTTTATAAATTTTAAGTTGTGCCAGGAGTTACATAAAAATTCTTGGGCAGCACCTCATGAAGGTAAGTGCTGGTCTATAGCAGTAATGAATTTTCTAGGCAGAGCATTACACAGCCCTCCAAAGTTAATGATTATGCCAAGCAACCAGCAATGTGGTTAGTATACATAGAGTCCTTAAGTAGTATTAGAGAGATTCTTACCCTTAATCAAGGATAGAGTCCCAGAGTTGGTTTAACTGAGAAATTGCATTGATTAACAGAAATCAGCTAATATTAAAGTATTCATATTTATTTTGTCATATTTGAAAGTACTTAATCTCTAAGACTATTATTTTTGCCTATGAGCTAGAAATATTTTATATGCTCAATTATTAAAATAATGTCACCAAGAACATATGTGGACTAGCACATATAATATGTCATTATTTTAGTTTTTCCACTGTTTTTAACCTCAGCTTAAGAATATAGAAATTGATAAGTCTAGGATATCTTACCTTATTTAAATTTTTCATTATATTTCAATCATATTCTTTCCCCTCCCCAACTCCTCCCAGATCCTCTCCACTTCTATATCCACACAATTTTGTGTTCACTCTCCCTCCTTCCTCCCCCTTCTAAGGAAAAAGAGCAAAACTCAAAAGAAATAAATAACGCCAATACAAGAAACACCAAAACATGACAAAAGGGATGCAGAAAATATAGAGTCTATTTTGTGTTGGCCAATTACTCTTAGGCATGGCCCTGCCCATGAAAGGTTGATATGCCTAGTATCACTCAATTGGAGAAAACTGATTCTTCCTTCCCAAGTAGCTGCAAGTTGTGAACAACTTCTTGGTTAGGGGTGTGGCTTCATGTCCAATTTCCCTTCTCAGTGCTTGGGTTTTGTCTTGTTAGAATTTGTTCAAGTCTTTTGTGTACTGTCACAGCTTCCATGAGTTTATATGTATATAATCCCTGTTAGACCTGGAAGATGTTATTTCCTTGGTGTTGTCCATTCCCTCTGGCTCTTACAGTCTTTCCACCTTCTCTTCCACATAGATCCTTGAACCATGAGGTGAGGAGTTTGATAAAGACATCTTATTTATGGCTGAGTGTTCCAAAGTCTCTCCTCCTATATGCCCTGTCCCTTAAAGATTCTGCTCCCTCAACATGTTTCTGTTCTGGTGACCATATCTTTAACACATGGACTTTCAGGGGACACTTAAGAATCTGACATTGAGGAAGGACCATTTCAAAATCTCTTTAAGGACTGTGTTTAAACTAAAAACCAACCTGTGTGTCTTATTGTCTGTTCCACTGGGATCTTTTTATGCACTAAAATTTTATATCAATATACTGCAATTGTGTGTGTATGTGTGCATGTATGGGAATAAGTATGTGTGTATATGTATGTGAATGCAAATATGTGTGAAGGCCAGAAGACAACCTTGGGAGTCATTACTTGGGACTCAAAGTCTCTTCTTCTCCTTCCTCCTCCTCCTCTTGTTCTTCTTCTTCTTCTTCTTCTTCTTCTTCTTCTTCTTCTTCTATTTTTTCTTTTTTTAAGACAGGTCTTTAATGCACTGAGAGCTTCTTAACTATGTAAGTCTAGCTGTTCAGTGAGTCCCAGGGATCTGTCTGTCTCTATCTTCTTGGCACTGATCATGTGTCATCATGCTTGGACTTTTTTTTTTAAAAAAACCTTGGTTCTAGGGTTCAAACTTAGGCTGTGATGTTTATGTGGAAGCACTTTACTGAGTTTCTCCTCAGCCCTAATGGTCTTTTAATAATCATATCTGAAAGCTAAAAATTGTTGGCATTATATCCATAATTAGGTAGTCACTTTTTAATATCCTAAGTGCTGTTCAGGCAGTATCTTGTTGAATGTTCATAATACTTCTAATGAAGTACATCATAAGTAGACTACACACTCGAAATATAATGTCCTGTGGAAATAGCAGAGACATCTATTTAATAAGATTTTACATTGATTTCTTAAATGTTCATATGCATTTCTTCCTTTTCTTAATAAAATTCAAGGTAATCAAGAAAGTGGGTTTGGGATCCTCAGCCTATAAACTTTTATTGCTAGTGTCATACTTTTTTTCGGAGTAAAGCTACATTTCAATGCATTTTTCTCCAGTAACAAACTTATAAAAGTAATAGAAATAAAAATAACATTTTTTTATATATGTAAAAACAAACTGGGAGTTAATGGTACAATAGACAGAAAGAATTAAGAATTTGGAACCAAGGAAATCACTGAATTGTATAAATGTTTATTTATTTTTAAAATACAATGTTTATGTGTGAGTGTGTATATACAAGTGTGTGTGTGTTTGCATACCAGAGATCATGTGTTGAAGTCATAGGACAACTTGAGGCAGTCTTTTGCTGTCATTCTACCATGTGAATTCTTGGGATTTAGTTCAGGTCTTCAGGCTGGGTGGCAAGCAACTTCTTAGACAGCATAGGCAAAATGGCAAGTAGTCTAGTTTAATTCTGATGCTGTAACAAATAACCACGATGAAAAGCAACTTTCCCAGGGAATAATGCTGCCCATAATAGGCTGAACTCTGCTACATCAGTGAACAATCAATGCAATCCTCCATAGACATATCACAGGCCAATTTGACCTGGAGAGTTCTTTAATTGAGAATTCCCTGTCAGGTGACTCTATGCAATGTGAAGTTGATAGTTAACTAGCACATGCCACTCTTTGTCAACTTAATATACAATTCCATCAACTTAAATCACTTAAATAGACTTTGCAAATAGCGGTGCCTGGTATATACCGTATATGAGGAGCAGAAGATCAGAGACTGTGGACCAAGCGAGTAACCTGGCTGCTGACTCCAAATGCCAATATCTGTGTTTCCCAGACAAGAGGAGGCATCCTGGGAGCTAGGGACACACAGTTCCAGGCTCCACTCAGATAATTCTAGGCTCATGGCACCCGCCACCTTCAGCCTACTCAAACACAACTCCCAAATTCACGAAATGCAGGGCTTCAGCATCCAGGTCCCAGACTCCTCCCACCTTTCTGAGGACAATTCATGGATACCAGGGAGAGGGTCCCAGCCTCTGGTCCATAGTTCTACTGGTCTCCCCAGCCGAGACTTGCTGGACAATAGTAGCATACAGCATATACAGTATATACAGTAGCATATATATATATATATATATATATATATATATATTTTGTGTTTTTTTTTTTTTTTTTATTTGTTTTTTTTTCTTTAGAAAAGCAAAGAGTCCTATGGAGAGGGGGGTGGGGGGGGGGGGGGGGGGGTGGATAGAAGGACCTGGAGGGAACAGGAGCTCCACAAGAAGACTAACAGAGCCAAGAAATCTGGGCCCAGGGGAGCCAGTAGAGACTGATGTACCAAACAAGGACCGTGCCTGGAGAGAACTTAGGCCCCTCACTCAGATACATGTATCCTATTAAGGGGAACGGGATGTCCCTGCCATGGACTCTGTTGCCTACACTTTGATCACCCTGTTGGGGTGCCTTACCATGCCACAGAGGAAGAGGATGTAGGCAGTGTTGATGAGACTTGATAATGCTAGGGTCAATTGGTAGGGGAGAAGGTCTGTCCCTCTCTGAGGAGTAGGGGAGGGGAATGAGGGGAGTAGAGAGGGAGCTGGGAAGAGGCAAGAGAGAGGACAATGATTGGGATGTAAAGTGAATAAATTTTTGAAAATAAATTTAAGTTTTAAAAAATGAATGCTGTTACTTGTAGCTATTTCATGAATGTTAGCAAGTGGAAGAAACTCCTTTCTCATTTGATAAGAAATTTCATTATGAGCTCATGTTGACCTGACACTTAGGAATAGGGTTGGGTTGGAGGAGCAGAGGGAGTTCATGGGAGGCAGGAAAGCAGGCTGTTCCACTGGGAGCTGCTTAGTTAGTCCTCCGGAAGTGGGGACAAAGAAGCTACAGAAGAAAGCTGCTACAAAGCTGGGGATGAGACTGGTGAATTGAACTTGGAGGATTGGAGGGAGAGGTGAAGATCTCAGTTAGCCTACTTGCTTCCCTGGTTTGAGTGGCCTATGTGTTCACAGGGAGTGCCTGCTTGAGTTGGGGGTGGTAACAGAAAACAACGGAGTGGGAAAGCCAGCTTAGGAGAGGAAGACCTGTGTAGTCAACTGGAGATGGGGGAGGGATAATGGAGTCCTCAGCTAGGAATGGGACCATGAAGCTGGATCTGGAGGAGCTGATAGAGAGGTGAATGTCTGCCATCAGCCTCTCTGCGTCCCTGACAGGAGTGGCCTGTGGGCTCCCAGGGTGTGGTCCTCTTTCTTTAAGGAGATAAACTGGAAAGAGCAAAGGGAGGAAAGATCCAATGCATCCTAAAGACTCAATGAGGTTTAGGAAACCATTCAGACACACATATTATAACTGATCTCATTCAGTTCAGGCACAAAGTAGCCTTAAACTGTGTTTAGTGCAGAAATGCAATCACTGGCTGGGTATTTGAGGGAAACAAGGAATTATTATTAAATATCTGGACAATAACTGAACTGTCTCTTTGACGTCAAACTATTATGTATGCATACTGAAATAGGAAAATAAGTGTATATGCAGAATTTTCCTTCAAATAAATGTGGGATATATGGAATACTTGACACAAAATTGGGGAACTGTTGAGCCTTAATGACAAGTTCTGAAAGATTTTCTCATCTCAATATTTACATATGCCCTCTATCCTGTTTAGTTTTAACTGTCAGCAAAGCCTAGAGTCACCTGAGAAGGGAGCCTTGTTTAAGGCATTGCCTAGATGAGACTCGCCTATGGGCCTGATTTTATTTGACTGGCAGCTAATGGAAGAGAAACCAAACTGGGCTATGAGCGAAGGCTAGCTAAGTATGAACTGAAACCTGCTAGCAAGCACTACGTCTCTGTGGTTTCTGATTCAGGTCTCTCTCTCTCTCTCTCTCTCTCTCTCTCTCTCTCTCTCTCTCTCTCTCTCTCTCTCTCTGTGTGTGTGTGTAAAACGTTATTTTTTTAAATATTTATTTGTTCACTTTACATCCTGATCATAGCTTCCTTCCTCGTCTCCTCCCCCTCTCCCCTCCCCGACTACTTAGAAAATAGGTCCTACCCCTTACCTAAAACCCACCCCAGCACATCAAATCACATCACGACTGAGCACATCTTCTTCCTCTGTGGCCTGGTGAGTCAGTCCCACCAGGGGGAAGTGATCCAAGAGCAGGCAACTGAATCCATGTCAAAGACACCTTCCACTGTTTCCCTTGTTAAGAACCCACATGAAGCCTGAGCTGACCATCAGCTACATCTGTGTAGGGGCCCAGTTGCTATAAGCCCCCATGGACCTAAGTTAGTTGACTCTGTTGGTATTCCTACGGAGGTCTTGTCCCCTCTGGGTCCTTCTACCCTTCCTCCAGCACTTCCACAAGAATCCCCAAGCTCAGCCTAATGTTTGGTTGCGAGTCTCAGCATCTGTTTCGATCTGCTGCTGGATGGAGCTTCTCAGAGGACAACTCTGCTAGGCTCCTGTTTGCGAGCATAGCAGAGTATCTTTAATAGTGCCAGTTTCGCTCTTTCCCATGGGGTGGGTCTCAAGTTGGGCCAGGCATTGTTTGGACATTCTCTCAACCTCTGCTCTATCTTTATCCCTGGACTTCTTGTAGGCAACACAAATATTGGGTCAAAGGTTTTGAGGGTAGGTTGGTGTTCCCCTCTCTCCACTAGAAGTCCTGCTAGCTAGAAAATAGCCATTTCAGTCTTCATGTCCCCCCCGCTGCTTGGAGTCTCAGCTGGAGTCACCCCAGATCCTCTGAAGAGGCTACCCTGTCACTCTTCTCCAGGTTCTCTGAGATGTTTCCCTTCTTTCTCTTTCTCACTGCCTGCCCTATGTCCCCTACCCACTTTCCCCACAACTAATCCCCAACTTCATTTTCCTTCCCACACCTCTTCATCCACTTCTATTTTATTTCCTCTTCTGAATGAGTCAAGCAACTTCTTTTGAACCCTCCTTGTTACTTAGTTTCTTTATGTTTGTGGGTTGTAGCATGGTTATCCAGTACTTTCTGGCTGATAGCCAGAGTATATACCATGTGTGTCTTTCTGGTATGGGTTACCTCACTCAGAATGATCCTTTCTAATTCCACCCATTTGCCAGCAAATTTCATGATTTCCTTGTTTTTAATAGCTGAGTAGTATTCCATTGTATAAATGTACCATATTTTTTTATACACTCTTTGGTTGAGGGACATCTAGGTTGTTTTGAGTTTCTGGCTATCATGAATAAAGCTGCTATGAACATAATTGAGCCTTGAGGTTTGGTGGAGCATCTTTTGTGTATATGTCCAGAAGTGGAATAGTTAGGTCTTGAGGTAGTACTATTTCCAATTTTCTGAGATAGGGCCAGATTGACTTCCAAAGTGGTTGTATAAGTTTGCACTCCCACCACCAATGGAGGAGTGTCCCCCTTTCTCCACATCCTTGCCAGCATGTGCTGTCACTTGAGTTTCTGATCTTATCCACTGTGACAGGTATAAGATGGAATCTAGAGTACTTTTGATTTACCTTGCCCTGATAACTAAGGATTTTGACCATTTATTTAAGTGCTTCTAAGCCATTCAAGATTCCTCTGTTGAGAATTCTTTATTTAGCTCTGTGCCTCATTTTTTAAATTGGCTTATTTGGTTTGTTGGTACTTAACATTTTGAGTTCATATATTTTGGATATTAGTCCTTTGTCAGATGTAGAATTCATGAAGTATTCACTATCCATGGTTGTGGGGAGAGGGGAGGTTGCCTCTGACATGAACTCTGGTTCTCCTATGATTTGGTCACTTCACCTTGGTGGGAAGGCCTGGCAAGTACACAGAAGAAAGGGAGAACAGGCTATCTGGATGAGGACTGATAGGCTGTGGTCATATGGTGAGGGAGGAGGTTCCCTTCTGTTAGTGGTCTAGGTGAGGGGAATAGGGAAGAAGAGGGAGGTAGGGTGGGAATGGGGAGATACAAGCTAGAGAATATCAGGTTGTAATCTGAGTAAATTATAATAAATTAAAATATAAAAATAGACACCTAGTCTTGTGGGTTTTTTGGTTGGGAGACTTTTGATGACTGCTTCTACTTCCTTAGGGGTTATAGGACTATTTAAACTGTTTGCTTGATCTTTATTTAACTTTGGTAAGTGAAATATATCAAGAACAACATCCATTTATTTCAGGTTTTTCAATTTTTGGGGGAATATGGGCTTTTAAAGTTAGATCTAATAATTCTTTGGACTTCCTCAGTGTCTGTCATTATGATTCCCTTTTTTATTTCTCATTTGGTTGATTTGAATACTCTCTTTCTGTCTTTTAGTTAGTTTGGCTAGGGGTTTGTCTATCTTGCTGATTTTCTCAAAGAAGCAGATCTCAGTTTCATTGTTTCTTTGTATTGTTCTCTTTGTTTCTAATTTATTGATTTCAGCCCCAAATGTGGTATTTTCTGATGTCTTTCCTCTTGTGTGTGTTTGTTTCCTTTTTTCTAAAGCTTTCAGATGAGATGTTAAGTTCCTAGTATGAGATATCTTCAATTTCTTTACAAAGGCACTTAGTGCTATGAACTTCCCTCTTAATGGTGCCCCATAAGCTGAGTATGTTGAATCTTTATTTCCATTGAATTTTAGGAAGTATTTAATTTCTTTATTTCTTCCCTGACCCAGTGGTCATTGAGCAGGAAGTTGTGCAGCTACCATTAGTGTGTAGGCATTTTGCTATTTCTCTTGTTGAGTTCCAGCTTTAATCCATGGTGCTCTGATAAAGAACAATGGATTAACTCAATTTTCTTGTATTGGCTGAGATTCGCTTTCTGTTTTTTAATATATATTTTATTAATTTATTCATATTACATCTCAATTGTTATCCCATCCCTTGTATCCTCCCACTCCACCCTCCCTCCCATTTTCCCCTTACTCCCCTCTCCTATGACTGTGACTGAGGAGGACCGCCTCCTCCTGTCATAGGGTATCAAGTTTCTTCTTGGTAGCCAGCTATTCTTCCTCTGAGTGCCACCAGGACTCCCCATCCAGGGGACATGGTCAAATATGGGGCACCAGAGTACATGTGAAAGTCATACCCCACTCTCCATTCAACTGTGGAGAATGTCCTGTCCATTCTAAATGGTGGATTTTAGAGAAGGTTCTGTGCAGTACTGAGAAAAAAGTATATTCTTTTATGTTTGAGTGAAAAGTTCTGTAGACATCTTTTAGATTCATTTGATTCATGACATCTGTTAGTTTCATTATTTCTCTATTTACTTTCTATGATCTGTCCACTGGTGATAGTGGGGTATTGAAGTTGCCCACTATTGATGTGTAGGGAATCAATGTGTGATTTAAGTTTTAATAATGTTTCTTTTTCAAATGTAGGTGCCCTTGTATTGGGGGTATAGATGCTCAGAATTGAGATGTTCTCTTGGTGTATTTTTTCCTTGATGAGTATGAAGTGTTTTTTCTCATCTCTTTTTATTAAATTAGTTTGAAACTCTATTTTATTAGATATTAGGATGGCTGCTGCAGTTTGCTTCTTGGTTATGTTTGATTGGAAAACCTTTTTCTAGCCCTTTACTCTGAGGTAATGTCTATCTTTGTTGCTGAGATGTGTTTCTTGTATGTAGCAGAATGTTAGGTGCTGTTTAAACATCCGTTCTGTTAGCCTGTCTTTTTTATTGGAGAGTTGAGTCCATTGACGTTGATAAATATTAGTTACCAATGACTATTAGTTCCTTTTATTATGATGTTGGTGGTGATAATCTTTGTGTGCTTGTCTTCTTTTGTTTTGGCTATTGTAAAGTTATTTGTTTCCTATGTTTTCTTGGGTGCAGTTGACCTCATTGGGTTGGAGATTTCCTTCTAGTATCTTCTGTAGAATTAAAAATAACCTTGTGGGCCCAGTTAAGACTGCAAGTTGAGGAATCAACTCAATTATCTACTTTTTGTCCTATCATCCATCCCTATATATTTCTATATTACCCCTTCTTTCTTTTCAGCCCCTATCTCCAAACCTAAGAAAGAAATATAAAGAAAAAGAGAGACATCCCTGAGTCCTACCTTGTTTTCTCTCTAAATAAGACCAATAGTAACTTATAACCAACTTCCAACGAAAATAAACATCTATCACGCAGTTATATACAGTTAATATTTGTGAATTTTTTATTCTCTCAATGTCTTCCTCATACCATAAAAATAACAAACATAAGTGACAGTTTTGAAACTGGGTAAGTAGAATTAGCGTTGAACTCCATAAATATTTCTTAGGATAATGAAGCATATAGAAGGCATCTCAATAGTTGTAATTGCTGATTTTGTGACCTAATTGCTATTCTGTATAAAATTAGTGATTGATAATAACTAAGTTACCATATGTGTTTCCCTCGATTTTTATTTAGTGGTAACATTATTAGTAACACAAACAGAACAATCAAACTCAGAGATTAGAATTTTGTATAAAACACTGTGGTACAGTGCCTGCCTGTTCTCCATGAGACCCTGGGTGAACGTCCCAGGGACACAACAGCAACAAGCAAGTATACACAAACCCAGATTCCTTTGAAAATGTTGCTTAATCCTCAAAGTATATCATACCAAAGTCCAACAGACATGGAGGTCTCACAAAGTATACCAAAGCCGTAACAAAATCGCACCCTCTAGACCCCTGTCTCCAGCATACATGGTAGAAGTCGGCGTGTGGTTTCCAGGCTGATGAGCATAATAGTGGGTTGCAGTGGCACTGGTTCACAGAGATAACAGTGAAATACGAGGAGGGAAGCATTCATTTCACATCAGACCACAGACAAAAGCAGATGTAATTAAAGCATTCTGCCATCTGTCCATGGAAACATATACCCAGAGCTTTGCAGAGAAGCCTATTATGTGAATTTAGGGACTTTCAAACAATTTCACTTGGGGAAATTTGTTCTGGAAAAAAAGAACTATTATTCTTAAATGTTGCCCATGGACCATTTTTTTTGTAGGATTATCAGTATTGTTACTTCATGTTTCCTGAAAATAAGAGATTATTTTGCATTTACTTTTGTTCTGTTTGATCTAAAAGCAATAATGTGAGTATACAGTATGTGTCCTAATTACTAGCAACTGAGGATATGTACACAAGGTAAGACATTATGATGGCTTATAATAGTGTTTAATAGCTACTCAAAATTATATACATATTGATGTGTACTTCTAAGTTATTTATGAATGTCTGTGTAAAGTGTGTAATGCAAAAAAAACCTGTCTCTATTTTTCTTTTAAACCCACTAAGTATATTAGTGAATGTTTAATGTTTAACAATCAGGTTTTTGGGGAAAAATAAACTTTAATGTTGAGAATGTTCACTATTTCCATGGCATAAGCATTCCATGGCTGAGTTCAAACTACTAGTTCTCTCTGCTACTAAACATGGAATGTGAGTCCATTATTTGATGTACTTCTATTTAGTCTGCAGATGAGGCAACTAAAACACAATTTAAGTATAGAATTTACTAAAAATATAATAAAAGCTGTGTGTTGAAAAAGTAACTCAAGGTTCCTTCATTTCTCAAACACCTTTCTTACCACTCACCACTAGCAATGATGTTCACCCCCAACATCAGCTCCTAGAACTAAAGGGCAGTACCCCTATTTTTAAATACTTTTATTTTATTACACATGTATAAAACAAACTACATACAGCAGAGAGAACCATGTGACAATCATGAGAATAATGAGTTCTATACATGTTACATTCATAGTGACTTGGCCATCTGCATTCGTCTCATTTGAAGTAAGTGTTTTTCCTGTCTTGTTGGGTCTAAATTTTTGAATGCGATTCAATATCTATCCTATCTCAACTCTAATAGCTTAACTTCTTTATCTTGATCTAAAATGATCTTGTTCTCTAATCAGCTAAACTTGGTTGTAAAACTATACTACCTTGTCTTCAATTCTCCTCAGAGACTTGAGAAGGAATAAAACTTAAAATCCTGAGTGAACCAGCAGTGTGGGTTAGCCGTTTCCAAAATGTACAAATTGACTTAAGATAGTTTACTTCCTGATCAGTCACCCAATACACTTTGTAACATTGGAGCCTCATCTTCGGCTTTCTGGCCTAATATCTCTGCCAGAGTTGTTCACAGGGCAGGAACTATTGAGGACTTGCTTACCCTGACTTGGCAGAGTGTGGCCATTGACTCTGCCTGCATCTAAGTTGCCCATTTTTAGGCAGATTCTGTTTGTGGCAAGAACTAGGACATTTTGACCAGTGGTTATTTTGCCACCTTTGAAGCCATGTCCATAAGGAGGCTCTTTGATGCTCATCATCTTCTTTGAGGTTGGCTGGGTGTTGTCAGGAGTTAACTTGTCTTGTTGTAGAAGAAATTTAGGATTGTAAGAACAACTTTAAATGCCATATTCTGTGTGTCTCTGGGGCTTTTGAAGACCTTATTCAACTATTTTACCTCATATATCAATAGAGTCGTATCTATCTGTTATGGATATATTCTTGTGTTAAAATCTGCCAAGTATTTGACATGCCCATGTTTTGTGTCAATATACTAAATTCTATAGCAATGACTTAGACAAAGCCTTCATTATAAGTAACAATTAAGGCCTTGAGTTAAGGAGAAGGTTCAATCATCTAGCTTTTGTTCTATCCTGCCTCTATGTTCCTAAATCTCCCTTTCTTTATTTTCAGCTCCCATCTCCTTGCCTACGTATGCAAGATAAAGGCAAAGAGAGATGTTCCTGCGTTTCCCTTAATTTTTTCTCTGTATCAGACCAATAATGACTTCTTGCATGGTGGGGCATCTTTTGGGTATATGCCCAGGAGTGGTATAGCTGAGTCTTGGGGTAGAGCTATTCCCAATTTTCTGAGAAAGTGTTATATTCCTTTCCAGAGTGGTTGAACAAGCAGTGGAGAAGTGTTCCCCCTTTGCCACATCCTCTCCAGCATGTGTTGTCATTCGAGTTATTGATCTTTGCTAATAGGATAGGTGTAAGATGGAATCTCAAGGTCGTTTTGATTTGAATTTCCCTGATGAGTAGGGATGTTGAGCATTTCTTTAAGTGTTTCTCAGCCATTCAATATTCTGCTTTTGAGAATTCTGTTTAGTTCTGTACCCCATTTTTTAATTGGGTTGTTTGGTTTGGTAGTGTTTAATTTCTTGAGTTCTTTATATACCTTAGATATCAGCCCTTTGTCAGATGTAGGGTTGGTAAAGATTTTTTCCCAATCTGTGGGCTGTTGCTTTGTTCTGCTGACAGTGTCTTCTGCCTTGCAGAAGCTTCTCATTCTCATAAGGTCCCATTTATTAATTGTTGATCTCAGAGCCTGAGCTGTTGGTGTTCTGTTCAGGAATTTGTCTCCTGTGCCAATGAGTTCTAGGGTCTTACCCACTTTTTCTTCTAACAGATTTAGTGTGTCTGGTTTTATGTTGAGGTCTTTAATCCACTTGGACTTTAGTTTTGTACAGGATGATAAATATGGATCTATTTGCATTTTTTTTTACATGTTGACATCCAGTTGGACCAGCACCATTTGTTGAAGGTGCTTTCTTTTTTCCATTGTATCGTTTTGGTCTCATTGTCAAAAATCAAATGGCCATATGTGTGTGGATGTATATCTGGGTCCTCAGTTCGATTCCATTGGTCAACTGGCCTATTTCTATACCAGTACCATGCTGTTTTTTATTACTGTTGCTCAATAGTACAGCTTGAGATCAGGGATGGAGATTCCTCCAGTAGATCTTTAATTGTATAGGATTGATGTATCTATCCTGGGTTTTTTGTTTTTCCATATGAATTTGAGGATTGCTCTTTCCAGTTCTGTAAAATATTGTATTGGTATTTTTATAGGGATTGCATTAAATCTGTAGATTTCTTTTGGTAGGATGGCCATTTTTACTATGTTGATTCTCCCAATCCATGAGCATGGGAGATCTTTCCATTTTCTGATATATTCTTCAATTTCTTTCTGTAGAGATTTGAAGTATTTTTCATAAAGGTCTTTCACTTGCTTGGTTAGATTTACACCCACATATTTTATATTATTTGAGGCTATTGTGAAGGGAGTGGTTTCTCTAATTTCTTTCTCTGCCCTTTTGCCATCTGTATACAGGAGGGCTACTGACTTTTTCGTGTTAATTTTGTATCCTGCCACTTTGCTGAAGCTGTTTATCAGCTGTAGGAGTTCTTTGGTTGACTTTTGGGGATCACTGATGTATATTATCATATCATCTGCAAATAGGGAAACTTTAACTTCTTCCTTGTATCTCTTGCTCTCCTTTAGCTGTCTTATTGCTCTAGCTAGGACTTCAAATACTATATTGAGGAGCAATGAAGAGAGTGGGCAGCCTTGTTGTGTCCCTGAATTCAGTGGAATTGACTTAAGTTTCTCGCCATTTAGCTTGATGTTGGCTATAAGTTTTCTGTATATTGCCTTTACTATGTTTAGGTATGTGCCTTGTATCTCTCATCTCTCTAAAACTTTTAACATGAAAGGGTGTTGGATTTTGTCGAATGCTTTTTCTGATTCTTTTCCTTCAGTTTGTTTATATGATTAATTACATTGATGGATTTTCTTATATTGAACCACCCCTGCATGCCTGGTATGAAACTTACTTGGTCATGATGGATGAGATTTTTGATGTGATCTTGTATTCGGTTTGCGAGAATTTTATTGAGTAATTTTGTGTCTATGTTCATAAGGGAGATTGGTCTAAAATTCTCTTCCTTTGTTGGGTCTTTGTGTGGTTTAGGTATTAAGGTGATTGTAGCTTCATAGAATGAGTTTGGTAGAGTTTCTTCTGTTTCTATTTTGTGGAATAGTTTGAAGAGTATTGGTATTAGTTCTTTTTTGAAGGTTTGGTAGAATTCTGCACTGAATCCATCTGGCCCAGGGCTCTTTTTGATTGGGAGACTTTTGATAACTGCTTCTATTTCCTTAGGGGATATAGGACTGTTTAATTTGTTTGCCTGATCTTGATTCAACTTTGGAAAGTGGAATTTATCAGGGAAATTGCCCATATCCTTTAGATTTTCAAATTTTGTGGCATATAGGCTTCTGAAGTAAGACCTAATGATTCTTTGAATTTCTCGGTATCTGTTGTTATTTCTCCCTCTTCATTTCTGATTTTGTTAATTTGTGTACTCTTTTTTTTTTTTTTTTTACTTTTAGTGAGTTTGGCTAAGGATTTGTCTATCTTGTTGACTTTCTCAAAGAACCAGCTCTTGGTTTTGTTGCTTCTTTGAACTGTTTTCTTTGTTTCTAACTTACTGATTTTAGCCCTGAGTTTGATTATTTCCAGCCGTCTCCTCCTCTTGGGTGTGCCTGCTTCTTTTTTCTCTCTCGAGTTTTCAGGTGTTCCATTAAGTTGCTTATATGCGATGTCTCCAGTTTCTTTGTGAAGGCACCTAGTGCTATTAAATTTCCTCTTAGCACTGCTTTCATTGTGTCCCAAAGGTTTGGATATGTTGTGCCTTCATTTTCATTAAACTCTAGGAAGCCTTTGATTTCTTTCTTTATTTCATCCTTGACCCAGTTGTCATTGAGTAGAAGGTTGTTCAGTTTCCATGTGTGTGTAGCCTTTTTGTTATTCCTATTGTTGTTGATGCTCATCTTTAAGACATCAGCACCCCTATTTTATTGGAATGGGACTTCCTCCTCTATGTTATGCACCCATGTGCATGCATGTGCGTGCACACACACATGTGCTTGCATGTGCATGCACACACATACACATACACATGCATGCGTTCCACGTATACCATGTGACACTATAAAAATGCACTGTTTGGGAAGTAGATTTGTGAAAAGCTTGGTTATTCATATGCAATTAAAATCTGAGTGTCATGCATTTTAATTAGAAACGCCTCATTTGAGCAGTCCTTAAATCAGGATAACAAGACTACAGATGGTAAAAGAACAGAGAGGTTAAGGGGCAGAAGTAAGCATAGTAGGCTCACAAAATGCCAAGGAAACAGAAAACAAGTATTGGAAAACCTCTTTGTGATGGTGAACTATGTCTCGCTTGCAGGTCCATGATGCGGCCCAGTGCCTGACTACAATGGAGAGTTGATGGCTGCTGGATGAATACTGCTGTGTGTAAATGTATAGTTGCCTTGCGACAAAGAGAAAATCCCAGAAACTGGACTGAAGTCAGATTGAAGAGAGAGAGGACTTCTTTGTCTGGGAAGTGTGTGTATGGACTAGGAAGACAAAGACCAGACATGGATGGACTCTCATTCAGTAAGTTTAACCAGGATCTGTAAAAACATTTCTACTTTACCCAGAAAACACTGAATCCTTCTTTTGCTCCTGTGGACTTTTCTACTATTTCAAGAGGAAAAGCAGGAGAGCAAAAGTGTTTAAGAGTGAAGATAGTTAAGTTTGTGGTTCAGTTCACAATGTTCCTTCCAGAGGTAACATGAAAGATGGATGAAGTTTCTATCTATTGTAAGTGTTGGTTATAAATGCAAGACTGGTGAAACACTGCAAGGAACCAAAACACCCTCATCGTGATTCTTAGCCCAGCCTGTCTGTTATTCAGACTGTATTCTAACCTTGCCTTGGACGCTTGCAGTGATCAGAACGGACAAACAAGCACGCAAGGAGAAGACTGATATTCTCTGCACAGAGGGTATTGTTGAGTGTGTTGACAGACAGAGACATTTCTGCCACTGGGCTGATGAATACCAGCCATTCCTATAATTGCCAGGGTTTTTTTTTTTTAAAAATGTGACGTCCCTGGGCATCATCATCTGATAGTTGTGTGTGTATGTGTGTGTGTGTGTGTGTGTGTGTGTGTGTGTGTGTGTGTGTGTGTGTGTGTGTGAGAGAGAGAGAGAGAGAGAGAGAGAGAGAGAGAGAGAGAGAGAGAGAGAGAGAGAGAGAAGAGAACAGTAGTATTATGATTGTTAATTGACACACACATTTATCTAGTTAGTTTTATGTCAGTTTCTTAGCTTCCTTTGCCCTTTCCATTTGCAGATGGAACCATTGCTGTGAGTACCTTCTCATGTTTTAGATGCTTTTAGTATATATTAACTACACTATCTATGCATGAGCATGATGTGTGCACATGTGTAAATACTATGCATATTTAGCATTTAACATCACATTTATGCATATTATTGTCTTGTGTTACTCATTTGTATAACTATCAGACTTAGTTCATTTAATAGCTACTATTTTATACATATGTGTGTGTATGTATGTATGTATATATATATGTATATTGCAGTGTGACTTCTTTTTTCAATTGTATCTTCAGTAAATGTTTTAATGCAGATGTATGGCTTACAAGGTCTGTTTTTGGGGTTATGGTTGTGGGAGTATAAGTAAAAGATGTAGACTTACATTTTCCCTAAATATTAATTGTGTCCCAAGCAAGGTAATTGTAATACTTTTATTTTTTGACTGTGTGTAAAAATATTCTTTTTAAGAATTATGGATAACATTTTAATAGGCTTAAATTTTCATGTATATGATAAAAAATGTATCATACATATTATCAGTATATATTTATCCACAGGCAAGAAAGGCTGAGCACATTTTCATGATTGTATCATAGCTATTATTTTGTGAATTACTTGTGTCTATGTATTGATTGTCTTATATTGATTTAAAATATTTTCATTGACTGGTGGAAGTTATTTATATATTATGTACATCATTGCTTTGTTGGGTAATGGCAGGATTTTCTATTCTTTGACTTAAATTTTAAATTTTATAAATAAAAATCATCCGAGTGTTTTAGGATGTCTTTTTCAGCTGTAATGTCATAATATTAAAGTCTTAAATATTTCTTTGTTATATATAAATATTCAGTGTATCTGAAACAGAGTTTTGTTTGTTAAAAAACAGTAAAATCAGTTTTCCTTAAGTCACTTTTACTGACATAATCTATTACAGAGTCTGTCTTTACCTATCTTCTTGATTCATGTACTATACACACCTTGCACCTGGCTCTTCTACATACCTGGATCATATTTTGTGCTGCCTCTCCTGGCTCATAGATTTATTTGACAATTACACATTGATATTGTGTGCTGCAACTAAAATAGTTTTATGTTGAGTAGAAAGTAATATTTTCCCCAATGTTGTCATATCTATGTTTATATACAAGCTTTAGAATGATGTTTAGTTGCATAAAATATTCTTTTAAAATGATTTCAAATGTAAACTTTGGGAGACATTATTTCTTCTGTGTTGAGTGCACCAGCTATCCAAGTCTTTTTGATCTTAAAGACTTTGCTCAATGTGGTCATAGGCATTTCGGTCAGAATTTCTTGTAGGTTAAATAATGCTGCCACTGTGTACTAGATGATTTTATTTTGTTTTCTTGGGGCACTCTTGCTGATGTAAGCATAGTGTTACTGATATTTTTAGTGTTGATCTTGTGTCAAGAAGCCTGGCTAAACTTAGTTCTCATGAATGTTGATATCAAAACGGAGAGTGTTGTTTGGAGAAGAATCCAAATAATGACAATATTCTGTCTTTCTTTGATATATACCATTAATTTAGCTCTAATGTCATTTTCCATACCATTGGCGGGGGTAGGATCCTGACTAAGACACATGGCTATATTTTCTTATGCTTATGTGTGCTAAACGAGGAAAGATTTTATTTGTTTTGTTTTAGGTGGAGTCTCATTTTATTGACCCCTGACCACAAACTCCTGGGTTCAAGCTGTTCTTGTTTATAGTTTTGGCTAGTACCTTTAATATACATAGGAGGGATCTGCCTTTGTATCCTCCTAAATTTAATGGGGATGTATTGGAAGCATCATTAATTGTGTGTATGTCACAGAGCTTCAGCACATACTCGTCGCCAGGTTTGGTAACTGTATTCTAGTCTTACTTTCTTAGCTGTCTAAATAATCAGGAGTTAATTACTTTTTAAATGTAATTCATTTATTTTTTTATTTTATATGTATGTATGTTTTGTCTGCAGGTAAGTTTATGCAGTACATGTATGCAGTGTCCATGGAGGCCAGAAAAGGGCATTAGATTCTCTGGAGTTGGGGTTATAGATGGCTATTAATGACCATGTGATAGGAACTAAATCCAGGTTATATAGAAGGTCAGCCAGGTTAATGTCCTTGTAACTGATTCATATTTTCTATTTCATATATATGGGTATTTTTCCTGCAGGTATCTATGCACCACTTTTGTCTATGGTCCATGAATGTCAGGTAAAGCCATCAAATCCCTTGGAACTAGAGTTACTGACAGCAGTGAACTGTGTGTGGGTGCTGGAAATTATACCTAGGTCCTTTGGGAGAGCAGCCATTTCTCCTAATTATCAAGCCATCTCTCCTGCTTACAGGAGTAATGTTTTTTAAAGCTTCTTTCTTCTAGCATCTCTTGAGATCATATAAAACTATGGTAACAACTATTTTTCTTCTTTTATCAGCTACTGTATATAATAAAGTATGCTGATAAACATTCTAATGTGAATTTACCTATCATTCTTATGGTAAATTTCATATATTAATGATAAATTTTATTTCCAAATTACTTTTTATTCCAGTTTTCTAATAGTTTGATTTTATATACCTAAATTGAATTCATAGTTTTCTCCTGTTTTTAATGGCAATATTGCCAAGATTACATTTCATTTATAATAAAAATGTATGATTATTATTTATATATTTAATTATTTAAAATTTGAGGTGCTAGAGATGAAACCCCAGGCTTTAAGGATGCCAGACAAGTGTTTTATGCCTGACTTACACCCTAGGCCCTGGAGCTTGTTTTCATTTTGCCTTTGAAACAACAGTTTCATCTTGGGTTGGTTTGGTGGTCTGTTTCTTTGTCTTCTGGTCTGTAAGGAGTGTATCTAGCTCAAGAAAGAATTTTTTTTTTAAATTTCTTCTTTCTTTGAAATTTATTGTCCTTAATTTGTGTCTTATGATATTTTTTAAGATCTCAGAAGCATATGTGTAATTATTTCAGAAGCAATATTTGAAGTTAAATTACTCTGTTGAATGATAATTATCCTTTGGGGAAGGGAAAATTACTATATTAGGGTTCCTTAATTTTCCACTTAAAAATTAAACTGTTGCTATTTCCTTGGAGAAAAACGTAATTACCATTTTAAAAAGAGTAGAAAGAAAATCTTGCTGGAATGAGATGTGAACTGCTATGCATTTTATGGAATTTTATTTAAAGTAGTGAAGAAAAAGCCCAGAGTTGCTCATAGGGGGCTAGGGATGAGCTGCCATAGCTTCATTTCCACTTTCTGTGAACCACCCTCTTCGTTCCCTCCAAAAAGACTCACCATCTTTTACTTTAAGTTAATTTCAAGTTCAAGTTGAGTCAATTTCTTAACTCAGTGGCTCTCCATTATGTGGCGTGACAGGTGCTGTATGAGAATCTTCACGGGCATACCACTGATACTAGTTGATATGAAAATGTAGCTTGAGCAGTGTTATCATGGCGCTTTCTGTGAAATGGACCACTGGTCTGACTTAGTCATGTTGTTGCCACAAGCTCTTTTATTAGCATGCGGGAGGTACACCGCATCATCTGAAGGGGCAGGATGCTCACTGAAGCACAGTCGCGATATAAAATGCTCAGACTTCTTCCCAATTGGTCCCTCTTCTTCCACATTTATCTTCCCTCTCTAGTGTACAGCATGCAACAGTTAGCTTGACTGGCTGAAGAGCTACATCTTACCACGTTACTTTCCTCTTAACATCCTGCAGTGTGATCTCGAGTACTTCCCTACCTTGTTCTTCCTCATTGCTGATCACATGCTATTTCTGTGTCTGGTCCTGCATGCTGGCTTCCTCGCTGTTTTTTTTTTTTTTTTTTTTTTTAAGTAGATCCAGGTTCTTTCCTTTTTTGGGTTCATTCCGACTGGTCCTCCTGCATGGAATACTTCAGAAGTAGCTGTATTCCAACATGAAATGTAATAACTCTAGAGGCACTTTACTCTCTGGCTTCCCAACTGCTCAATATATATATAGTATCATAAATGAGGTAATCACACTGCGTGTGTATTATCTTATAAACGTCAAGTTAAGGAAGTGAATTTTCTTTCGTGGTGAGGAATGTGAAGCTGGAATTGGATCGGCACAATCTGCTTCACGGAGAAGCTTGGCTCCTCAGGTACCATAAGTACAGCGGAGTGAGTGGTGCATGTGGACAGTCAGCCACAGCCCTTGAGTTTCTTTTCTGTACTTTGCATCACTTGATCATTATTTGTTGTTGTCCACTATGAACTTTTTATATTCCCTCTGAGTTAGTTGTGATGTTGACAGAGAGAGAGAGAGAGAGAGAGAGAGAGAGAGAGAGAGAGAGAGAGA
>OU015750.1:28482295-28499663 GCA_907169655.1 Acomys percivali
ACACACACACACACACACACACACTTCTAAATACATCCTTCTTAACCTGTATTCTACTTATTTCTATGTTTTCAGGAATAGTTATTGGTATTAGATAATCGATTGGTTGGTTTTCCCTGGAGAAGACTATTTCTCTCATTCTCAGCGTTCCTTACCTACAGATTCTTGTGTAGGCTTGAGGCCTCAAGCCCCTCGCTCCTTGCATTCTATTCTGGCTGTTCAGCACATGTTTCAGCAGTCATGTTGGTCAGACTGTATGTGAGTAGCCTCTAGAATCACTAAGCCAATCTCATAGAAAACTCCCTGGTCATCAGGCACTTACAACAGTAAAGACACAACAACAAAAAAGAGAAAGTTACAGGCAAATATTCCTTATGAGAATAGAGGATCAATAAGGGATAATAAGATTAAAAAAATACCCAATAAAATACTTGGAAACAGAATACACACATCAAAAAGATTACTAATCACTATTACCAAGTTGGCTTTATCTATGAGATGCAGTAATGATTCAACATATGTAAGGCAAGAAATGCAACAAGCCACCAAGTAGACTTAAAGACAAAAATCATAGGATCATCTCAATAGTTATAGAAAAGTTTTAGCAATAAAATACGACATGCTTTCATGATGAAAGTCCTACAGAGGTAGAAATAGAGGAAAATATTTCAAAATAAATAAACAGTACATACAGGATGATGGAAATTTCCATCATCCTAAATAGAGAAAAACTTAAAGCATTTGCATTGAAGTCAGAAACCATATATTTAGATGTAATTTTTGAAAATTTGTGAAAGTTTGAGTAACATATATTCCATGTTAAAAGTAAATAATACCTTTCCTTATAAAAATATCATCGCTTCTGATCTAGATTCATTCATTTGGTTTTATTTGACCAGATGTGTTCTACTTAGAAATTGCAAACTAGAAACCCACAGTGTAAACACAGTCTGTAGTGTGTATGGTTTGGCTCTTACAATGTTTAAACATTTTGAATTGATTGCTATAATTGAAATATTAAATTTCATTTCAATGTTTGAACTTTGAGCTTTCCTGAAAAAATATGGCAGCCTGATTGCTTTGATCCGTATGCCTTCATGATAACATATGGCTCTGTTTCACCATAGATTCTGTTGCTCATGGCTCACTGATTTGTAAGTCCTCGAGGGATTCCTTACCCTTCAGAGTCTGAGATCATTGCTTTAGTCTATTCAATGCTTAGGTAGCTTCAGTTAGTGACTAACTAATAGTAAGTTAGATTTCGTTATTCCAGAACCCAGTCTTTCCATGATCTACCACATTTGATAAAGTATGGAAGCACAGGTGTATGTGAAAGAAAAAGTGACTAAACAGTTCAAGAAGCTTTCATTTGATTACAAGCAGAAAGAAGAAATAGACTTTGTACAGAAACCAATGTGTCCTTTTGTCACTTTTTCAGAGACCGATTTTGCAATCATTGTACCACTTTGGAGCCAAAGTTCTTTCTCAGTGAAGCAGGAATGATGTATATGTTCTTAAGATTCCTTTTAGGCTTAACAGCCTTTTGAAAAGAATCATTTTCTCTGAGTGTTGATTTGAGCTATTAACTGTGACATTCATACAGCTGTTTGGGGGGGTCTGTTGACTTGACATTCTGTCACAGTGCATGTCTTTTCTGTATCCTGCACACCTGTCTGACACTTCCTAGGCACCCCATGGGTGCTCAGAAGAGCTAATTAAGTTGAGTGCTATTATTCAAATTATTCCCTTGTAGACTGTATTTGACAGAGTCGAGCTGTGCGATTCTATTTCTCTTGCCATACACTTAGATTTCTAAATGTAAAGGGAAGGTCCACAGACAAATGTATTTTGGCTTCATAAAAAGAATGATGATGAATTATGTACAAGTCTCTCAGACCATGGTAGGATTATCTCAGAACATACTTGGCTTTTGCTGGGCATGGGGGTGGGGTGATTCTGGCAATTTGCTGAACTCAACCCATCTGATTTCTTCTTTGGAACATTCTGAAGCCCACTCTCTCCCTGAGTGGATCCATGTCAGACATGATTAAGTGTTGTGCTTTATATCTTGCCTAGAAAAGTGGGAGTGGCTCAGCCACAGCTCTGCAAGTCCTCTTTGCCTCTTAGGTAGGTGTTCCTCCGAACCAAAAATAAAATCCAGGTTCTCCAGACTGCACGTCAGATTCCAGAGTTACTTCATGCCAAGGTCTAAATAGAGTGATGCAATCCAACTATTTGAGCCTCAGAAATGTATGTTGGCCCCTATAGAATTAGGGTGAAGCACAGGGGATGTTCCTTATGAACTATATAAAACTAGGTTTTAGAAAAAAAAAATCCTTCTCCACTGATGTGAAGCATGTAAATTAGTGCTTTCCTACTCTTGTTAAAAGCTTTGGGATTGGTTTTCTCTTAGAAAGTATTGTATCTATAATTAAGAAATAGGTTTAAATTGTGCTGAAAATTATCCTAGCTGGCATGAAAATCTACATAGATACTTCGAGAGCTAAATTGTCCCAGCTGAGTTTTATAAGCAATGAACTTTTTAGAAAAAGAAGCTAATGTAGGCAAATAAGTTTTCAAAAATAAAAAGTCTGCTGTCTTTAAGTAGGTTACATTTAGAATTCCTCCTTTTGGGTCTGTTTGTCTTAATTTGGGTTTTGATAGTGAAGACCAAAATAAGACCCAAAATAAAGAAGGTGCACTTGACTTAGTTGACCTTGAGACAAAAGGCCTTCATTGTCAGATGCAGACACTGAAAGCTCTCAGAAGTGCCATTGTGCCAAGATAGTTTCCAGCTGAGTAGGGATTTAAGAGTGAGCCCATGTGGATCTGCCTAAGACAAGTGGTTTTCTAAGCATCAACCACAGTGTACGTTTTAAGACTTCAGGATTTTGTAGGTGGCATTGTTAGAAGAGAGATTTGAGAATATTTTAGTTTGGATTTTTACTGATATGATAAACCATCATGACCAAAAGCAGCACGGGGAGGGAAGGGTTTATTTGATTTACATATCTGTGACACAGTTCATTGAGAGAAGCCAAGGAAGCAACACAAACAGGGTAGGAAACTGGAGGCAAGAGCTGATGTAGAGGTTATGAGGAGTGTTGCTTACTGTCTTGCTATAAATGGCTTGGTCAGCCTACTTTCTTATAACACTTAGAACCACAACCTAAGAGTAGCACCAACCATGGTGAGCTGGACTCCACTCCCATTAATTGTCCATCAAGAAAATGCACCATAGGCTTGCCCACAGGCTGATAGAGTGGGAATACTTTTATCAACTCAAGTTTCTGTTTCCAAAATGACTCTTGTTTGCATCAAGTTGACACAAAACTAGTCAGTACAGAGAATCTTCATTAAAAAAAATAAACATGTTCATTAAGTGAATTTTCAAATACATTCTAAGTTTCAGGTCATTGTCCTATAAACTTATGTAAACCACATGCTAATTTCAAGCATGAATAAAAGGTTAAGCAACAGGAAATGGTTACTGAAACAGAAAGATATATAGTTTTATAGAAGGAAATAGTGATCCAGATAAAAATAATTAACCTAAATAATTTGTGTTTGCCTTTGGAAGATATATTGGCAGTATAGGCACCATAATGAGTTAATTTTACTTAGGATAGTAATAAATGAGCTTTTATTTCCAAAATATATACTTGAGAATGTGAGTGGGCAGAGGGAAATAGCTTCATATTGTTAAGGAATGACAAGAAAAGCCATTTCTAATTTAAAGCTTGCCACAGAAAATCGACACCAAAGACAAATACAGATAACTAAGGAGAAGCTGTGCATGGGTTAAACACCTTCTCTAACACATACTGTTTCCACAAATTATGCTGTCTTACTGGTGTTGCAGTAAGGTGACTTTTTATGATATTGTACTAACTATAAAATAATAAATCTATTCATAAGGAATAGAATAATTATTCTTTATGGAGTAGTGATTTTTTTTTTTTTTTTAGCAATCTGAGTTTTATTCTGTATGTAGAATGTATATGCACTTCTGTTGGGAAGGTACACTGTGAATATATCAGGCAACTAAAAATTTTAGGACAACCACTTTTCCCCTTATTTTCTTCTAACTCTAAAGATTGAAATAATCATTTGCTTACCATTTATCCAAGCAAAGCAAACACTCAGGAACTTGCAAGTAGAAGTATTAGATTTACTTATTCCAATTTCATTCAGGGAATGCTTAGATTTATAGACAGTTAAAAATCTATGTTTGGAAGACATACTACTAGGCCTGAAGATTCACTGCTCACCAGAACCACAGGCCAGAAGACAAGAGAGGAGACAGAAACCAAGGAAAAAATATCTACCACCACCAACAAGAAAATAACAGGAATTAACAATCATTGGTCATTAACATTTCTCAATATCAATAGACTCAATTCCACAATACAAAGACACAGGCTAACAAAGCAGATGCAAAAACAGGATCCATCCTTCTGCTGCATAGAAGATTTATACATCAATACCAAAGACAGACATTACCACAGAGTAAAGGGCTGGAAAAAGATTTTCCAAGCAGATGCATCCAAAAAACAAGGTGGTGTAACCATTAAAATATCCACCATAATATACTTTCAACCAAAATTAATCAAAAGAGATGAAGTAGGACAGTTTATACTCATCAAAAGAAACATCTATTCCTCAAATGAAAGGCACCCACATTTGTAAAAGAAACAGTGAAATCACACATAGAACTCCAGGTATTAATAGAAAGAAACTTCAACACCCCTCTCTCACCAATGGATGGGTCATCTAGAAAAAACTAAACAGAGAAATAGT
This sequence comes from Acomys percivali, assembly GCA_907169655.1. NCBI lineage: Eukaryota > Metazoa > Chordata > Mammalia > Rodentia > Muridae > Acomys > Acomys percivali. Next base: position 28,487,096 of record OU015750.1, read on the forward strand.
ATAACTAACAGATGTTATGTCTCAAATGGACCTAACAGATATCTACAGAACATTTCACACAACTAAGAAAGAATGCACCTTCTTCTCAGCAATGTGCAGAACTTTCTCCAAAATTGATCACATACTCAGTCACAAAGCAAGTATCAACACATACAAGAAAACTGAAATAATCCCCCTGTACATTATTAGACTACCAGAAATTAAAGCTGGACTTCAAAGCAACAGAAACAACAGAAAGCCTATAAAGTCATGGAAACTGAACCACTCTTTACTGAATGACCATTGGGTCAAGGCAGAAATAAAGAAAGAAATGAAAGACTTCCTAGAATTCAATGAAAATGGATGCACCTCATACTTAAACTTATGGGACACAATGAAAGCACTGCTAAGAGGAAGGTTCATAGCACTAGGATCCTACATAAAAAATAATTAGAGAAACCTCATACTAGTGTCTTAACAGCACAACTGAAAACTCTAGAACAACAAAACACACACATAAGAGGAGCAGATGGCAGGCCTGAAATTAATCAAGTAGAAACAGAATAATATAAACAATATAAAGAATCAATGAAAGAAAAAGTTGATTTTTGAGAAAATCAACAAGATAGACAAACCCTTGCACAAATTAACTAAAAGACATACAGCAAATATCCAAATTAACAAAATCAGAAATAAAAAGGGGGACATAACAACAGACACTGAAGAAATTCAAAGCATCATTAATTCATACTTCAAAGAAGTGTTCTTCACTAAACTGGAATATCTAAATGAAATGAATGATTATCTTGATAGATACCACTTACCAAAGTTAAATAAGATCAGATAAACAATTTAAATAGACTTATAACCCTAAGAAAATGAAAACAGTCATTAAAAGTCTTCCAGACAAAACAAAACAAAACAACAAACAAAAAAACCAAAACCAAACCAACCAACCAAAACCAAGCTAAACCAAACCAAACCAAAACAACAACAACAACAACAACAACAACAACAACAACAAAACCCAGCTCTAGCATTTTTGGGAATTTACTCAGTAGGTACTCCATCATACCACAAAAGCCACTTTCTCAACTATGTTCATAACAGCTTTATTCATAGTAGCCAGAAACTGAAAACAACCTAGATGTTCCTCAACCGAAGAATGGATAAAGAAAATACGGAGTATTATTCAGCTGTTCAAAATGATGATACCATGAAATTTGCAGGCAAATGAATGGAACTAGAAAAAAATCACCCCAAACTAGAAATGCAAAAATATGTACTCACTGGATATTAGCAGTGGATATTAGCAGTAAAGTAAAAAACCATGCTACAATCCAGAGACCCAGAGAGGCTAAGTAACAAGTAGGATGGAAAGAGTCATGCAAAGAATTTCCTGGAAAGAGGAAATACAATAGATACCAAGATTGGAGGGGGTTGAGTGCGGGAGATGGGAAGAGGGGAAGAGGGGGGAATCAGAAAGGATGGAGGGAGAGAGTACAGGGAGATAAAACTGGAATTGTGGTGCATCTCTGGAATGAGCCTAGAAACCTAGTTCAATGGAACCTTCAAGGAATCTATGAGATGATGGCCCTAGCAAGCATCCCTAGCAATGTGGGAGAAGTAGGCTGAACAGGCCATCTCTGCTAACCAGGCAAGACTTCCAACAGAGGGACTGGGATACCAACCTAGTCACAAAACCTGCAATCTGTCCAGTCTATAAAATGCACTGAGGTAAAGATGGCACAAAAATTGTGAGACTAGCCAATCAGTGACTGGTCCAGCATGAGAACCATGCCATGGGAGGGAGCTCATACCTGGTACTGCCTGTAGGGCCATAATCCAGAAGCTGGAAAGACCAGAGACCTCAGATAGAACCAAACATGACGGCCAAAAAAAGTTAATAGAATGATTCCTAACGCTATACTGTTATACTCATAGATTGCTGCCTAGCCCAATTGTCACGAGAGAGGCTTCATCCAGTAACTTATGGAAACATACGCAGAGACCCACAGTCAAACATTTGGTGAAGCTTGGAGAATCCCCAGGAAGAGGGGGAGGAAAGGTTATAGCAGCCAGTAGGGTCAAGGACACCACAAGAAAAATTGCAGAATTAAGTAACTTGTGATCACCGGGGCTCAGAGACTGGACAGACAACCAAGGAGCCTGCTTAGGACTGACTTAGGGCTTCCACATATACATTCTTGTTGTACAGCTTTGTCTTTTTGTGGGACCCCTAATAGTGGGAGCAGGGTCTGTCTCTGACTCTGTTGCTGGCATTTGGGACCCTTTTCCTCCTACTGGGTTGCCTTGTCCAGCCTTAATATGAGGGAATGTGCAGTCTTACTGCAACTTGGTATGCCGTGTTTGGCTGGTATGCATGGGAAGCCTGACCTCTTTGGAGGAAGAGGAGGAGGAAAAAGAGAAGGAGGAAGAGGAGGAGGGAATAGAGGGAGCAGGATGAGAGGTGGAGGGAGGAATTGAGAGAAGAGGAGAGAGGGAAACTGCAGGTGGGATGTACTACTACTGCTACTGCTACTACTGCTACTACTGCTACTACTAAATATTAAAATAAAATAGTATGTTTGACACCTCTAATTTGGCATCTGTTATACATGCTTTTAGAAGGATGTTAAAAGTATAGGAACTTCAACACATGCAGATACAGTTTGGCAGGTTCTAAAAGGGGGAAAATAACACGGTTCTTCAGCTGGGGTTCTCATGTCTAAGAGATACAGGGAACGCTTAGTAACTTCCTGTAGGGCTGTTTCTTAATAGTCTTTGTTCTGTATCACTTGCCTGCACATGTGATAGCTCATACATGCCATCAACTGAGGGACTGCATTCTAAAGATGAAAGAAATGAAACTCATACAGGATATGTCTACAAGGCTAATAGGTGCTTGGGTCAAGCCTTGGAAGTGAGCATTGCACTGTGTCTGAGAAGGAACTTTCTGACAACATGTAGTCACTTTCCTTGTCAGTACTGATGAAAAGTTCATGGGCTCTAAGGATTGCTAGGCATTTTGGAATCAAGGCACTGTAATGCCTGGTCTTGCTCTGAAGGCATGCACACAATGCTACAGAAAACAGAGCAGAGTATGTGGGAGATAGAGGGGGTACTTATGGAGGACGCTGCTCACGTTTTAACAGGAAAAGGCTCTTGTTTCAAAGTTCTTTTCACATATTTATGGGGTAGAATATGATGTCGCAGCACACTATGTGATAAGTAAGAGTAATCACCATTTTCATCTCCTTAGAGATTTATCATTTCCTTATGTTGAGACTCTTTAAATTCATTTCTCATAATTCTTTATAAGGTAAAAATAGAAGCTTTTTTGGTGCAAAACATATTTTCCTGTGTAATTTAGTATTCATTATCCAACTTCCTTCTTTTCCCCCACCCCCTTCTTAGCCCCTAGCAAATCACTATTCTACCTGAAAGAGACTTTTATACGGAGTCTTAAAGAAAAATCTTCCAGAGTTTTGCACCCAAATAGGAGCAGAGCCAACACTGAAGCTTTACTTGTATAAAGTAGGTGGATGTCTTCAGTCTAAAAGTCTTAACATGCCTACCTAGCTGATCCCTCTAAGCAGTGGCTTAGGAAGGTCAGTAAGTCATCTTTTCTGCCAGTTTTGGTTTTCTTCTCTTGTCTCACCTGTTCACTATCATCTAATGACAATAATCTGACATTTTCTGTAAGACCAAAGCAATTTTGATTTCTTTACAGTGTTAAAAATAGAGGTTCTGTAAAGGCATGTAGAAAGCAAGGTTGGGCTGAGTCAGCTTTGGATGTTAAACACTTTATTTATAGGCTTTTGTTCTCTATGAAATATTAAACTATAAAAGCACAAGGTAAACAGATTTATTTTTAATGTGTGTATATGACATTTTATCAAGTTTTAGAGTAGGCTGAGCGATTCTGTGGTTTGAGGTTAAATGTACATCTGTTTTCTCTCCCTTTTGAGAAGACAACTCATAAAAATTCATCTTCAACAGATGGTTGTAAATGAAGACAAAATTACCTTATTTGGATTAATAACATTCACACAGAACATGTTGCTTTCTGATGAAACTAAATCAAGCCGTAAATCCTATCAATAAATAAATCTGGGATTGCTTTAAACTCTACAATAATGTAACAAGTGGTTGGAACACAGACTTCCACCTACTGCTCTGAACCTCATATTTCCCACATTAGATCACTCATAGCTTCAAAGAAGGAGACAAGATTGGATTCTAAGGGAGTAAGAGGCTGGAAAAATAAAATTATACTACAGGTATTTTAGGCATCAGAAACTATCATCAAATGCAGTAAAGCAGTCTTTCATGCTGTTTTGTCTTGCCTTCGTTCTTGAAAGTTATACAAGTTTATCACATTTACTCTCTTACTGGCTATTTCTTCTTATTTTTGATCTTATATAACTATGTATAATATTTTATATAGATATAATATAATATATAACGATATAATTTCCCCCTTCACTTTCCTCCCTCAACCACTCCATATATACCTCCTGGCTTTCTTTCAAATCCATATCCTCTTTTGTCAATAATCACTATTACATATATTTTTAAATGAAAATAAATACAACCTTCTAGGTCTGTATAATATTATGTGGATGTATGTTTTCTGGATTGACCTTCTGGAATTATATAGCCATTGGTGTGCCCTTCCTTAGAGAAGATATAGGGTCTGGATGCTACTGAAGTGGAACTGACCTGAAAGATTCCTCCCTGAAGACTAGCTTTCATGGTCCTAAAAGGTGCCATGCAAGTTTTCACAAGAGGGAACTTATGCCTGGTTCTGGAAACCTAACTCAGGGCTGACGAAGTCATGATCTTGGAGGAGAGTCAGAGACAGCTGCTTTATTAGACCAGCATAACCCTAACTACATTCTAAGAGAAGATTTTGGAAGGTCTGTTCTCTTAGTAGGATTCAAGGACTAAAACATTTACTTTTTAAAAATCTATCATTCGAAATCCTCACCTATTGGCCCAGGACTAATAAAGCTGGTGGTCAGGACATGATGCCACTAGGTAGTGCTAGAATCTTTAGGAAGGAGGACCTAGTGGGTAGGACTTCTTAAGCTATTGTCATCATGACCTACAGGGGAACACTGGAGCCTTGAAACCTTATGCTCTTTGCTTCCTTGCTGCTATGATGTAGGCAGCTTTGCTCTGCCACATTTTTTTTCCATGATGTCTGCCTTGCATTAGGCCTCAGAGCAAGAGGCCACTAAGCATGTGAAAGTGTGAGCCCAAATAACACCTGATAGTACACCTATGTAATGCGTCTTGATTATTTTCACTTCTGCCTTCATTTACCTCCAATAATTTCTGATCACTCTTACCCACCCACTCACTTAGCTCTCTCTCCCACCTGTGTCAATCCTTACTTTTCTCTCCAAATTCTTTTACTATGTTCTGCCTTTGTCTGTTTGTTTATTTCTTGACCCACCAAGTTTAACCAGGGGTTGAGAACTATCCACTGGAGCTTGATAGGCTCAGGAGAGGCACACAGCTGGAGACAATGACCCCCACTCTGCCCATGCCTCCCAGCATCTATAGTAAGTAGTAGCTGGCAGGGAAGGGTGGGGCTTCATAAGACCATCCTCCTTCCAGGACTGATTGTGATCACAGTTGCTACGAGTTCATGACTGCTATGGGTATGCTGTGCACAGATAGTATAGTGACACCGATTAATGTGAAACTGCATCCTTATTTTTAATTAAAATTTGTTTACTTTCGTAGAAGCTATCTGTAGTTCAGAATACAAATTCACTTGCGATCCTACCTCAGCCTCTCTCAGGCTGAGATGATAAATTTACATCAAGACGTTTGGCTTGAATCTAACTTTTAAGTTGTACAGATGATTTCCTTTCTACAACTTCATGTTTCCAATTTTTCTATTAGTTATTTTAAAAATATGCATAGAAATTGACACTCTATATTGACTCTATATAGGTGATCGAGACTTCGTAGTTATTACTTAATCCACAAAGAGATATTAAGCAAAAACTTGGAAATAGAAAAACAATCTGAATTACTGAGATAACAGTAAAAATTAACACTTGGTTCATTAATGAAAACTATCACTGTAATTCTTCTACTGATTAGAGAGTGTTGATCAGTCTTTTCTGGAGGAGGAGACTTTGTAGATCAGTTTTGCTAATGTCATTAGAAGAGGGGAAAGGGCCTGCAATTAATTCAAACATAAATGTTTGAAAAGCATAGAAATATACTCACATGCAGGAGAAGTAATGTGGAAAGGCAAGGGGATGGAAACTATGACTTTAAGTCAGCATCCCCAGGCAGAGAGGTCGTTCGTTACCCATGTTGCCATGCTTATTTAAATAGTCCTCAGTTTAATTTGGGTATAGGTTGTCAGTTATATTTCCTACTGTTGTGATAAAGCACTATGGTTAAAAGCAACTTGGGGAAAAGTTTGTTTTTTTTTTTTTTTTTGGCTTACAACTATCAGGTCACCAAGGAAAGTCAGGGCACAAACTCAAGGCAGAAGCTAATGTAGAGGCCGTGGAAGAATTCTGCTTAGTGTCTTACTCCACGTGGCTTGGTCAACGTGCTTTCTTGTACAACCCAGGACCACCTGTACGGATAAGACACCTGTTACAGTGATGTGGGCTCTCCCACATCAGTCCTTATTCAAGATAGTACCCTGCCAATCTTATAATCCTCTCTTCTCATTTATGTTTAGGTTTGTGTCAAGTAGATAAAAGACAGCCAGCACAGGTTAGAGTTTTTGTATTTTTATTTAATTTTAGATATATCATTTATTAACTTATTCTCATCTGTTACATCCTGACTGCAGTTTCCTCTCCCTCCTCTCCTCCCAGTCCCTCCCCACCATCTCCCTTCTCTCCATCCACTTCCCCTCAATTTCCCTTCAGAAAAGGGTAGGCTTCCCAGGGGTGTCAACCAAGCAAGGCATATCAAGCTGTAATAAGAGGAGGCACTTCCCCTCATATTAATCCTAGAGAAAGGCAGCCCAGTAGGAGGACAGGGGTCCCCAAACCAGGGAAAAGTGTCAGAGACCACTCCTGCTCCCTCTGTTAGGAGTCCCACAAAACCACCAAGCTGCGCAATTAGAATATATATGCAGAGGGCTTAGGTTAGACCCACGCAGGTGCACTGATTGTCAGTTCCGTCTGAGTGCCCATGAGTCCAGGTTTGTTGATTCTGTGGCTTTTCTTGCGCTGTCCCTGACCCTACTAGCTCCTACAATCCTGCTTCCCTCTCTTCTGCAGGATTCACTGATCTTAGTGTTTGGCTGTGGGTCTCTGCATCTGCTTCCATCAGTTGCTAGATGGAGCTTCTCCGATGGTGATTATACCAGGCTGCTGTCAACGAATAAGGCAGAATATCATTAGGGATCTATTTTTCTTTTTGTGTATTCATGGATCTCCCTGGGAAGGGGAAGTAGAAACGATATTGTGGATGGGCTAGGGGTGGCTAAGGATGGGAACAAGAGGGACGGGTTTGGTCAGGATGTAGGGAGAAAGTACTGAGAGAGACAACTGGGACTGAGAGCAAAACCCAGGGCAGTGGAAACTCCCAGGAATCTGAGAGGGTGACCTTAGCTAAGACTCCTAGTAATGGGGATGTGGATCCTGAACTGGCCGTATCCTAAAATGAGACAAGACTTCAAGTGGAAGGATTGGAACACCAACCCACGTGTAAAATCTTCTACCTACAACTTGTCTTGCAGAATGATGTGTTCGAGTAAAGGTGAAACAAATTGTGAAAGTGGCCAAACAATGATTGATCCAGCTTGAGATCTCTTTCACAAAAGGGAGCCCACCCCTAACACTGCCCAGAGGCACAGAAGCTGCGTGGATCAGAGACCTAGGACAGATTTAAAAAAAAAATTCAATTCATGTAGCTGTCAAGGACAATACGTGCAGTAAACTTCGAACCCCCTACCCAAATCTAGCCAATGGACAGTACATTCTCCACAGTTGAGTAGAGAGTGGGGACTGACTTTCACATGAACTCTGGTGCTCCGTATTTGACCACGTCTCCTAGATGGAGAGGCCTGGTGGCACTCAGAGGAAGGATAGCAGGCTACCAAGAAGGGACTTGATACCCTGTGAGCATATACAAGGGGAGGAGGTCCCCCTCAGTCACAGTCATAGGGGAGGGGAGTAAGGGGAAAATGGGAGGGAGGGATGAATGAGAGGATACAAGGGATGGGATAACCATTGAGATGTAATATGAATAAATTAATAAAATATATTAAAAATGACTTAGCAAGTTTTCCTATGGACTTCTTATTAGTGGAGCATATGAATAGCATCCCTTTTCCTTGACATTTGACCTGTTTCAATAACTCTCCTTTCAGATCCATTGCTAAAATAGCTAGTAGTTAAATTTTATTCAAATATAAATGTTCTTTAGCTATTTCTCTCTAGGAATTAATTATTGGATTATGAAAATCTTCTGCTTATCTTAATTGGTAGTGGACCAAGAACATTTTTATAAGGTTCATGGGTGGATGGAAACAACCTAAATGTCCCACAGTCAAAGAATGGATTAAAAAAACGGTGGTACATTGATACTATGGAATACTACTCAGCTATTAAAAACAAGGAAATACCAAAATTTGCAAACAAATGGATGTAACTAGAAAGGACAATACTGAGTGAGTTAACCCAGACCCAGGAAGACTCACATGGTACACACTCACTCATAATTGGACACTAACCCAAAAGGGATGCCTCATGAAAGTCTTCACTTACCAGGAGATTGGGATAGATGCAGGGACTTCCTATTGGGACTCTAGGTGAGAGAAGTATGGGAGAATGGAGAAATAGAGAAATAGAATGATCCAGAGGGTCCTAGAAACCCACAAGAAGAACATCATGATGGGCGCATCTAGACCCAGGGGGCTCTGCTCAAACTACTGTACCAACCAAGGACAATACATGCAATAAACATTGAACCCCTACTCAGATCTAGCCAATGGATAGGACATTCTCCACTGTTATTTAGAGATTAGCGACTTACTCTGACATGAACTCTGGTGCTCCATATTTGACCACTTCCCCTTGGTGGGGAGGCCTGGTGGCACTCAGATTAAGGATAAACAGGCTACTAACATGAGACTTGATAGGCTGTGACGATATGGTAGGGAAGGAGGTCCCCTTCTGTCACAGACCTAGTGGAGGGCAATAGAGTGAAGGAGGGAGGAAAGGAGGAATGGGAGGATACAAGTGAGGGGATAACAACTGAGATGTAATCTGAATAAATTAATAAAATAAAATAAAATAATTTTTAAAAAGGGTGGAAAGATGATTTTTTCTCCTTTATCCTGTATCCTTAGTGTCCTGTTTGTTTCTTTTGGTTTTGATTTTTTGAGACAGAGTCTTTCTGTGTAGCCTTGGTTGTCCTGGACTCACTTTATAGACCAGGCTGACCTCGAACTCATAGCGATCCACCTGCCTCTGCCTCCTGAGTGCTGGGATTAAAGGCATGCACCACCATGCCTGGCTACAGGTAGCATTATTAAATTTAGTGTTTTTTGTTTTGTTTTTAATAAAATATTTACTTATAGCATTTTTGCACTTAATTTTTGTTGATTGCATCCACCCTGATCCTTTCTCCTTTTGCAGCCTTCTATCTTAAAGATTCCCCTTCTACTTTCATATTACATATGCTCCGTCCATCTACTCCTCACTATTAATACCCCTTCCCCACCCCCAACTCTTTCTAAATTTATGGCATCTATTCACCCTCACTTCCACAGAAATTGACATGTATAAAAAATTAGATTTTAGGATCTTCATAAGAGAGAAAACATGCAGCATTTGTCATTCTGGGCCTCAGTTTCCCCCACTTAATATGATATATTTTAATTCTATTCATTTTAGTACAGATTGTGTAATTTCACTCTTCTAAGGCTGAAGGAAAGTCCACTGTGTATATATAGCACATCTTTATTACCCACTCATCTATGAGGGACATCTAGACTGATTTCATTTCCTTGCCATTTTAATAGTGGTCAAAGCAACCACGAAGATGGATGTACAAGCATCTCTATAGGAGGAAACTGAGTCCTTTGGGTATATTCTTGAGAGTTGCATAGCAGAGGCATATGATTTTAGTTGTTTGCAAAACATCTACACCAATTTTACACTAGTTTACACTCAGAGCATCAGTGAATAAGTATTCTTTTTCCCCACATCCACATCACCAGTTTTTGTCATTTGGATCTCGATGAGCATTCACTAGAGTGAGATAGACCATCAAAGTCATTTTAATTTTCCTGTTGGCTGAGGATGCTTAACATTTTACAAATGTTCATCATTTACATTTCTTCTTTTGAGAGCCATTTGTTTAGTACACGGACCACTTATTTATTAGTAGTTTCATTTATTTTGTGTTTAATTTTGGCAGTTCTTTATACATTCTACATATTAACCACTGTATCAAATGCAACTGGCAAATACTTTTCTCTCTGTTCTGTAGGTTATCTGTATACTCTACTGATAGTTTCCTTTCATGTGTAATAGCTTTTAATCCATTTAATCATATTTGTCAGTTCTTGGGACTATTTCTGTACTACAAGGTTTCAGTTAGAAAGTTCTTGCCTATGCCTATATACCAAAATGTTCTTTCTACATTTTCTCATAGCAGTTTCAGGTTTTCAATTAAGGCCTTTGATACGCTGGAATCATTTTTTAGGGGAGGGTACAGGCTGGGAGATATGGGTCTAAATCTTTATTCTGCAGATGTATTTCCAAATTTGCCATTAGCATTTATTGATGAGGTTGTCTTTTCCCCCAGGTTATTTTTTTAAGTCCATTTTCCAAAATCTGAGTGTATATGGCACTATGGGGTTGTTTCTGGGTGCTCTATTATGCTTCATGGGTCTATATGTGTGTGTGTGTGTGTGTGTGTGTGTGTGTGTGTGTTTTTTGCAGTATTCTGATTACTCTGCACATTTCTTTGTTACAGTGGTCCTATAGGATGGTTTGAAGACAGTTAACATGACATTTTGGGTGGTGTGCTTTGGAATTTTTATATGAACCACGTTGACTATGTAGATTACTATGGAGAATACAGCCATGTTTCACAATACTGAGTCCACCAATTCAGGAGCATAGACGTTCTCCTGACTATCTAGTACCTTCTTTAGCTTCCTTTTCAGCATCTTGTAATTTATCCTGTAAGAATTTTCCTAAATGGATTGAGCTAGAAATTATCATAATGACTGAGTTAACCCAGAAGCAGAAAGACTCAAATGGTATATACTCACTTATATCTGCATACTAGCCCAAGGGCCATGTCCCACGAAAGCCTTCACTTACCAGGAAACTGGGACAGAGGGGAGGACATCCTATTGGGACTCTAGATGAGAGAAGCATGGGAGAATAACAAAGTAGAAGGATCCAGAGGGTCCTAGAAACCTACAAGTAGAACATTATGATAGGCAGATTTGGGCCCGGGGTCCCGGTCAAACTAAGGCACCAGCCAAGGACAATACAGGCAGTAAACTTTAAACCCCTACCCTGATCTAGCCAATGGACAGAACATTCTCCACACTTGAGTGGAGAGTGGGATATGACTTTCTCATGTACTCTGGTGCCTCACATTTGACCATGTCCCCTGGAAGGGGAGACCTGGTGGCACTCAGAGGAAGGACAGCAGGTTACCGAGAAGAGACTTGATACCCTATGAGCATATACAGGGGGAGGTAATCCCCCTCAGGAACAGTCATAGGGGAGGGGAATAAGGGGAAAATGGGAGGGAGGGGAGAATGGGAGGATACAAGGGATGGGATAACCATTGAGATGTAACAAGAATAAATTAATTTAAAAATGTCATATTAAAAAAAAAAGAATTTTCCATTCCCTCTTAAGTTCACTACTAGGTTTTTAAAGCTACTGTGAATGGTGCATGTTTTAAATTTCTTTCTTAACAAGTTTACTATCCAGTGTTCTTAAAAGGTACTAAACTTTGTATACCAATTTTGTAGCTTGCAAGTTTACACAAAGTGTTAATCAGATATAACGTTTTCTGGTGGACTTTACAGGGCCTTTTACAAATAGCATCGCATCATCGTGTAATAATAATAAGTGTGGGAATTAGGGTAGCCTCAAATATGATATAAAATATGATTATTTCAGTTGCAGAGAATGTAATGATTAAAAGAATCTGTACATATATATACATATGTACATATATATATATGTACACACACATTATATTGAATACCAATAGAAAAAATGGACCTTTTGTATTTTGGAAGACACATTCTTAGTTTCTTCCCATTTAATGGTCTACATGTTTGTTTTATGATGCTTTTATTATAATGAAATAGTTTAGTCAAAGTCTAGAATGATGTTTGTCTAGTTTCTTGGGGACTTATATCATGAAAATGTATTGAATTTTGGCAAATATGTTTCCTATATCTGTCTAGATAATCATATTACTTCCATCTTTAATTCTACTAATATGGTGTATAACATTTGCTAATTTGTATATGTTGAGAAAACCTCATATCTCTGGAATTACACAAACTTGATCATGATGGATGATATTTTTTACTGTCATTTTGTGTTCA
>OU015750.1:28499673-28519549 GCA_907169655.1 Acomys percivali
CTCTCTCTCTCTCTCTCTCTCTCTCTCTCTCTCTCTCTCTCTCTCTAAAACATACCATGCTAATACTATCAGTGTAAAATGAATTTGGTAGTATTCCCCTTTTTTATTGTGTGGAACAAGGGTTGACACATTAGATCTTTCTTAAAAGAAATATTATTAAGAGGTTGCACTTCTTTACTATTCTTAGGATTCCTTTCATGTAGAGGGAGCAGGTGCAACATTTCTAGCTTTTCTGCCCCTTTGGTCTCCCAGGAGATGCCCAGGAGATCTCCGTCCCTACTTGATGGATGAGTTTGGCTAGAATGAACTTGGTGCTCTTAAATGTAGCCCTTCCCTTTTTCCTTTGAGAGGCAGCTGCCTGCTGGAGTATGTACTCCCATCTTCCCAGTGGATGTTGTTCTCTCTTCGCTGACTGATGCAGAGATCATTCCTGTCTGGTCCAGTAGTGTTTCTAATTGGGCGAATTTGTTTGTCTAATCTGGTTCAGTATTAGCAAACACATGCTCCTACAGATAAAGCTACATTTATCAGTTCAACCATTGTAACAGATAAGTGGTGCTAGTAGCTCATGTCTACTTACACTTTCATTTTTCTATATTTATATAAGGAACAGGGCTATTTCAACCAGTCCCTGATAAATACTGTGTGTACATTGATTCTTACCATACTAACCTATTGTTTCTAGGATAATGTTTTATTAGGGAAAGATAAATAGCAGGATTTAGAAACCTATAAAGGTGCTAAATTAAGCTTAAATTCATTTTGCTAATTAGAAGAAAACATTTTAACACTCTTGTTTAAAGTGTTAGATTTCCACTTTAGAGATAAGCAAACATGCATTTGTTCAATTCAGTTGTAGCCAGGAGAATGGTCACAGCCAAGCTTTACTGTGTCATTTATTGTTAGATATTTGTAACTGTGGTCCAGCTTTAATCTTTGTAACAAAACATGAGGAAAACACACAGGGAAAAGTTAACAAAGTTTAAGTAGATTCTTTCTCACATATTCTAGCCAGAGAATGTGCTAAAGAGATAAAACTTGCCTCTGACATGAACTCTGGAGTCCCTATTTGACCATTTCTCCTTGGTGGGGAGGCCTGGTGTCACTCTGAGGAAGGGGAAGCAGGCTATCTGGATGAGACCTGATAAGCTTTGATCATATGGTGGGGGAGGAGGTTGCCTTCTGTCATAGGTCTAGGGTAGGGGAATAGAGTGAAAGAGGGAGGGGGGAGGAACAGAAAGATACAAGTGAGGGGATAACAATTGAGATGTAATCTGAATAAATTATTAAAAAAAAGGAAAGCATGCCACATTTCATCACATTTTAGACTTTACCAGATCAAAGTCCATCTAAAGAATGGCAAGGAAGAGCAGAAGAGAGACATTTGAGAACCATAATATATATGTCCTTGATTTGAGTTAATCCAATCACGGCCTTAAAGAATGTAATTTTACACATTTATATAAGTTAAGACAGGCAGTGGAAGAATGTCTAACTCTGTACCCTTGCAAGTGTGAACTTTGATGTTTCTGCCCTTTATGCCAGATTCCATGTTGCCAACACAGCACTGACAAACCTCAGCAAAAACACAGAGAAAATTTTGTTTCTCCTTTATAAAAGCTGTACGTTGTTTTTATGTTTTACAGCTCAGGTGCAGTCAAGTGCAAATTTCCTTAATTTGGGGCCCCACCTACACTTTTAAAACTCAGTAAGGATAGAATATAAAAGTTGTTAATGTTCTCATTGCAAGGACCAGACATGTGTAGAAGTTGGGTACCATGGCATAGTCAGCTGGAATTTTAAAGCTATAGAACTCTCTACAAATTATGGTATTCTAAAAGCTATAGTATAATACTCTACAGAACAAACATAGTTAACATTCTCTTACGAATTAACCCTTTTCCCAAAAGATATGTGCTTTATATGTCAAGAAAACATACTTATTGTAGTTAATAGAATGACAATGCACAGCTGTTTTAGACACAATTTTATCCTACTGTTGGAGGTTCTTATCAAATTTTTCATTTACTGTCTTGTGTACCTGTTTATCTTAAGTAGATTCAGAACTGAAAAGGTCTGAAAAACATGAGGAAACGGACAGTGATTCTCTTATAATGGAGGCAAAGCTTCTTTCTTAACCCATTACTAAGTTTAGAGTCGAGGATCATATAAGAAAAGATAAGTTAACAAGGAAAAATAAAGGTAAACAGAAATATTTAATACATGTTTATATACCACAAGAGACAGAATTTATCCTGTCTGTCTAAAATTGCCAACATCCACTCAAATTGAACGATCGTCCTACTGTGTTTGTCCTTGGTTTAAAGTGGATTGTTCCTTGTAGGAGTTCTTAGCTCTTTATCTCCCTGTGCATGTTCTAGGCTTGCAATGCCAATCAACCAGCTTTCCCTTTCCTGACACCTATAGCAGCACTATGATCTGTTCTTGGCAGAGAAAATATCATTCATTGTCACGTCTTGTCAGAAGCCTGATGAAAGGTCGATGAGTTTGCAGTAGAAACTACTGACTAGAATAATTTGAATTATCTTGTTTATGCTCAATTACTTTGATGTCTACTTCACAAAGAGTCATACATTTTGAATTCCAGTGTGCAGACAAATGGGAACACATCAGAAAGTAGCCATCAGTGGAGATTTCTTAATGAGATTGCCTTTGACAACTGAATACAAGAAGAAGATAACTATTGAAATCAAGACTAATAGAAACAGAGGGCCTAGCTAGGGGTGTGAGTTATGTCAGAAATAAAACTGTCAGAGTTTTCTATTCTGCCATAATTAATTCTACCATGAGCTTCAGTAGAAGAAATGAGCTGAACCTGTGCATTTCAACACATCATCGCTCACACACTTTTCTCTCTCGACCTCTTGTTGCTATCTTTCTTAGTTAAGCATGTGAGTTGACACTTGGGCTACAGACTGATCTGAGTTTAATTAGAATTTCACTTACCAGTTGTGGGACATTGAGCATATTACTTTGTCTTTCAGCCTAAGCTTTCCCATCTGTGGGATAAAGAAAATGATACTATGTCATGAAGTGCTTGTGAAAGATCATTAGAAGAATATATATATATATATATATGTGTGTGTGTGTGTGTGTGTGTGTGTCTGTGTGTGTGTGTATGTGTGTGTGTATATATATGTGTGTGTGTATATATATTATATACAGAATGATTTCTTCTTATGAGGGCTCAAAAAGTTATTACCATCTAGGAAAATGTTTGCCATATCTAAATAGCTGCACAAATGCCTTATTGAACTTCTGTCAGAAATAAAATAATATTCCTCATGCCTTAGAATATGTCCTGCCTGTTGCTCTCTTGACTTTCCTAAAGTCTAATTTAATTTTGTTCATTATACTATAAACTTTGGTCTTTCATTGGCTTATAATTGCATATTATGGGGTATATATGATACTCAATTAACAGTTTCTGTCAGATTTGCCTAATATCAATTAGACAAAGTAGGCTTTCAGGTGAACCAATTAATCTTAGGTTATTACCCTATTCTAAGGAAACAGTCTTCAGTCATCATCAGTTTGTGTGGCTTTTTTCCTCAAAGGATATGTTATTGTTAATGAAAAAATTGGCCAGTGCTGTTTTTTAGACTTGTTCATTAACATTTCTGCTATGTTATTTAAAACACTAGTATATGGTTAAATTAAGGCTTTGGTTTTAGGGGATGAACTAAAAGGATGCTTCATTATATAAAAAGAACAAGAAGATTTATGTTAGTAATAAATCTAAATTGGGTTGTCTTAAAATCCTTAATAAAGGTTCTGCCAAGTACTGATTGTAATATGTTTTCAAAAGTTAAAGTTTTATGAAGTAATGAGATGATTTTTTCCTTTCAATGGGAAAACTAGAATATAAACAATATATATATTTCCTTTAAGTGGTCTTTATACCAAAGGTATAGTCTTGTTTTGAGTTTCCATTTAGCATTTGTCTATAGAAATAGGAAAATAGAAGAAAATTGTCATGCTTATTTAATGACCTTGCTTCACTGTTGAATTTATGCACTTTGGCCACTATGCCATGTGCTACAATTGGCTATAAATGATGTTGATTGTAAGTAAAAAATCAGGTGAAACTTTTGAGGCTGAAAATTTGCTGTCACTGAATGCACTGTACTAAGAGTGCTCTGATGATTACACCTTAACAATGCTAATGTTGGAGAGATTGCAGCATCGTTGGAAAACTGTCTAACTGCATAAAATGACATTGCCTTGAAAAGAAACCCTTGGAGAGGTGTTCTGACTTCTTCATTAAGAAAACAGTTTCCTTATTTTAAAGTTCAAATAAAGGATCACAGAGGAGGAAGAGGAGGAATGTATCCTTGAAACAAGGACCTCCTTTACCTAGGAAAATCTCCATCAACATTAAATCCTGAGGATAAATAATTGTAAATAAAGAGGAAAGAAACCCTAGTAAACACTCAGTGAAATCATATGAGGTATCAGTTGAGAACTGAAATTTTAACTTCATAACAACTGTGTAATTATCATGGCTTATGTAGTCTTAACCTAACTTTTCCTGTTGCTAATTCAGTGATGGCATCATAAAATGGAGTGGCCACCAGACCATAGAAGAGAAAAGATTATACAGTATAGCTATATAACATCTTTAAAAATTTTTTTATTAATTTATTCTTGTTACATCTCAATGGTTATCCCATCCCTTGTATCCTCCCATTCTTCCCTCCCTCCCATTTTCCCCTTATTCCCCTCCCCTATGACTGTTCCTGATGAGGATTTCCTCCCCCTGTATATGCTCATAGGGTATCAAGTCTTTTCTTGGTAACCTGCTAACCTTCATCATGATAGGCAGATTTGGGCCCAGGGGTCCCGCTCAAACTAAGGCAACAGCCAAGGACAATACAGACGGTAAACTTTAAACCCCTATCCAGATCTAACCAATGGGCAGAACATTCTCCACAGTTGAGTGGAGAGTGGGGTATGACTTTTTCATGTACTCTGGTGCCTCATATTTGACCATGTCCCCTGGATGGGGAGACGTGGTGGCACTCAGAGGAAGGACAGCAGGTTACCAAGAAGAGATTTGATAACATCTTTTAAAAATGTCCATAAGAACATAAATGAAGCAGGGAATGACCACTTGCTTGTGTGAATAGGATAAGTTTGCTCTTGTAATTAATGTTATGAAAAGGAGGCAGCATGAGACATTTAAAAAGGGTGATAGATGCTCTGAGAATGAGGTATATAACATAGCTATATATTTTGCATGTATTAAATGTATATATGTATATGCGATAATGTATATACAATCTAATATATGTTAATAATATATAGAAATATGTATAGTGCTTTGTACTAATTAAGAAGTTGGAAATGGAAGACAATATTTGGCACAATAGATAAAAGCATCTTATGTTTGTTTCAGTGCAATGGATGGACCAAGTATTCAACTGATTTTTACTGTGAATAGAGAATAACTTCTGGGTAATTTCATCAACTTGCAGTCTCATATACTGATGCCATCAAAGACATAGTTTGCTCAAGTAGATGGGTTTGCTTTAGTTTCATGTAGGTGCCTCAAACTTACCATATCATTACATAAAATGGCATCATCTCCTTCCATCCTAACTTAACTGTCTTTTGTACTCTTTGTCTGATGATTTCATGGACACCCAGGAACTAATGTTATAGTGCCTTTTAAAAACCTTCATTTTCTGCACACACCACATCCAATTAGTAAACTTGAACAGTTAGTTTCTTTGAACTTGCTGCTTTCATCCACATTGCACACTTTAGATTTCTATTGTCTCTGGCTTGGGCTGGAGTCGCAACAGATTTATTTTTATTTTTATTCTTTTTAAATTTCCAGCCAGTTATTCATATCTATCATAGGATTTGCTAAGATAAAAATCTATGATTTTCTGCCAAATTAATAGTTATGTTTTTTTCTTTTAATAGGAAAGTATCAGTAGCTTTCACCTGGTGTCCTGGCAGCTTTTGTGTCAACTTGACACTAGTTTGAGTCATCTGAAAACAGGAAATTTCAGTTAAGAAAATGTCTCCATAAGATCTAGCTATAGAGTATTTTTTAAAATTATTGATTGATAGGGGAGGTCTCAGACCTTTGAAGGTGATGATATCCATGGGCTGGTGGTCCTGGGCTCTATAAGAAAGCAGATTGAGCAAACCATGATGATCAATCAAGTAAGCAGCACTCCTCCATGGCCTCTGTCTCAGTGCCTGTCTCCAGGTTCCTGCCCATTTGAGTTCCTATCCCGGCTTCCTTCAATGATGGACTACAGTGTGGTGTGTAAGCCAAACAAACTCTTTCCTCTTTAAATTGTTTTTTTGGTCATGGTGTTTCATCATAGCAGTGGAAATGCTACAAAAGACACCCAGTGAACAATGACTTTTATTAGCTTAAAATAAACTATTATTGTATTTCTTTGCACATGGTATCCCAAATTTTATTTGCAGTAATGTTCATCCAGGTCACTGTGCCAGTTTCCCAGCTCTTGTAGGCTGTTCTCTTTTCAAGGCACCCATCACCTGTTTATGGTGCTTACTATCCCCTATGCCAACTACAAGGGCAAAGTTAACTGGCTTCATACAAGCAGGTGGTCACTCCCTACATGTGCTTCTTATGACCCTATGCTATTGTGATACAACCACCTGTCAAACCAAATCTTCCCACACATTGTTTTGATTAGTCTTATTCAATGTATTAAGATTAGAGGGATGCAATGTTCTGATTGCTCTCCATGGCTATGCATAAGAGCTCCTAGCACAGATTATAGACTCAATCCATGTTGAAAGAGAAACATAAGTAGCTAATATTTATATGGACTTGATTTTGAAGTAGTACTATTTTGTAATTTTTGTTAACTCAGAATTTTGTTACAATCTAGAAAGTATGCAACATGACAATCATTACGTTTGGAGGAAAGAACACTGACTCCTTCAGTGAGGAGTTCCATGCAACTTGCTCAGAGTACACAGATGGCTAATGTCTGAGTACAGTGGTAAGTAAGCTGTATTAGCCATAGGCTTCTCACCTATACCAGACTGCCATATCAGTTATCACATGCCAGAACCCCACATTAACTACTTTTTGTGAAATACTTGCTTTTAAGAGAAAAATAAAATTACAAGACATTAGTTTGAGATTTACTTATCTAAAGGCATTTGTATAGATTATGTCACAGGGAAAAATAAGATTACTGTCTAGTACGATCACAAAATAAATACTAAACATACGATATGCAAAAATATTAAAATATGCATGGTTAATGATACATTTTAGATACCTTCACATACTCATCTGACTTCCAGCTGACAGTATCTGCTTCTGTCTGTTTCTTGGAATTTTCTAGAAGGGTGTAAAGTTATTCTGCCTTTTCAAATAACAGGCTGAAATTCATACTCACTGGGAGTTCCTTTCCACAAGAAACTATTCAGAGCAGTGTGAAAACACCCTAGCCCCTTTGCTGTTTAAATGGAATAATTCTGAAACAGGAGCTTTGCATTTTTTCCAGAGTTTCTTTGGGAATTGAAGTTTCAGTTGTCCATCATGACAGATGTTTCGGGATTGTATACATTTTTTCTGGCTTCCAATCTATATAAGGTATTTTTCTACATATTAAAAATATTGTCTCTAGAGTCCCTATATATTTTATATTTATTACAATTAAACTATTTTCTTTGGAATGCTCTTTTCAGAAATTTCTTTTGGGAGAACTCTATTGAGGCAATGGTGGTTATAATTATTTCCTTGGTTGCAAACTTGAGGTGTGTTAATATAGAAAGATATTATAGTATGTTAGGGGTTTAAAAACTGTCATTTAATCTCTGCTCTGGGCTCTGGCTCTCTACCTAGCTTCCTGTTTCAACTCAACTTAAAGCAAGATGATGAAAAAAAACTGTCAGCAGGAGAAGGGAGTCCACCCTATACTCTACACTAATAGATTACTTTCTAATATAAAGGTAAAGAAAACTTCCAATTTGCCATTAAATTCAAGAGGTAATAACATCCCATCCTTTTCCAGAGTTTTAAGTAGCTGCAAGAGAAAAAAACTATCCGTAGCTTTCCAGTTTCTTTTTGAGAAGATTATAGAATCTTTTGCTTATCTTTGTTTTATATGTGTGTTTTGCCTGTATGCACGTCTGTGCACCATATGCACGCAGTGCCCATCAAGGCCAGAAGAGGGCGTAAGATCTCTTGAAGTCGGAGTTACAGATGGTTTGAGCCACCATGGGGATGTTGGAAACTGAACCAAAGCCCCCTTAAGAAGAGCCAGTGCTTTAAACTGACGAGCCACCTCTCCAGTTCCAGGACCAAAGCATCTTATGAGATAACTTCGTGTCACAAAGTTTTTCCTCCTGTGACTCTCAAACCTTCTGAGAAAAAAGAAGTGGTACTACAACAGTTACTTTTAAATTGTTGTCCAGGGAGCAGTTCGCTTACTTTAAGCTGCAATTTCCCACTCATGTTTATTTAAATCTCATTAGGCTTTATGTTTAGTAGATGGGGGAAATGCTTGCTATTTATTCCAAGAACTTTTATATGCCAATACGTAGAAACTTGTAGCTGGGGTCAAGAGAGGAGTGAGAATAACAGGGTATCTCAGGGTCAGAAGCTTGAAGCAAAAGTCCAGTTCACAGTCTCATAATCCTAGAGGCCAGAAATCTGCCTGCTAAGAAGAAAGGCTCCCACAGTCATACACCTGGGGAAAACAAGTCAAACTTTGGTTATTACCTAGTTTGCTTCATTGTACTAGTTATAATTAGGAGAGAGGCATTTTGTGTTATACAGAACATTTTAATACAACCCAATAAATAGCCTTAGTCCCTATTATTAGTTGAAGTTCCTGCTTCAGATACAAAGGCAGGCAATGTACTAGCCTTAGCAGGAGTGTATTGGGAGAAAGAGAAAACATAATCGACATGCTTGGAGCCAATCCCAGTAGATCTGATGAGGGGTAAGTGTCATACTTATCTGTGAGTTAAGGGTAAGATTTAGGATAAAGTTAAGGAAATATGTTGGCTTAGTAAACACGCGGTATTATGTTTTCTTTTAAGTTCCATGGCCTTAATAGCCCTGATCTCTCTCCTGTGGCTGAGCCCTACACCATTTAGACAGCTGTTGGTTACCTCCAACACATGAATGCCATGATTGCACCTTTAAAGCTATCTAGCCATTCTGGTCATTGTTGTGGTTAATAGGCATCACAGGTAGGTTGAGTTATCAATTGCTTCCCTTCCTTGGAGGCTTGCTTAGCATTTTCTGCTATTATGGAAGCTAGACCATAGGAAGGAAACGTTCATGTTAGATCCAGCCTGAGTAATCTATGTCTTGTGTCCTATGTGTATAGTGTCTTCATCAATAGGTTTTTGCCATTCGACCTCAGGGACACCAAGGCCAACAATAGCCTATTGTTTTGGAAGCCATTTGGATTACACTCGCCAACCACTAGAAATTATATATTTTGTGATAGATACTGTTGGTTTGGTTAGTCTATAGTTCTGATGAGCATTATCAGCTCAAGTGTTATAATACTTAAATATAAAATGATTTACCAAATACCTCTGGTGTTATTTTTATGCCTCCGTCCTCCTATTGTGTTGACCTCTCCCTCCCCAGCTGGAGCCCCTCTCTTCGTTTTCCCATTCCACCTCCTTATATATCACCTGTACCCTGACATTTCTCTCTTAATACCCACCCTACTACTGCTTTATTCTTTCTTGGTTTCTGTATACAGTCCATGCTATATACTCCCAGCTGAAGAGCTAGAGCTAGAAACTGCAAATGCGATAGAACATGCAACATTTGTATTTTTGGATCTGGGTTACCTCACTCAATACCATCTTTTCTCGTTCCATCCATTTATATGTAAACATCATCTTTTCATTTTTATTTATTGATGAATAGTATTACACAGTGCATACATACTACTCTTTCATTATACATAACTACTGACCCTCATCCAAGAAGCAAATGAAAATCTTACAGAGAAACATAACTGGACACAGTAGGGACACTAAGTTGTGGTGAACTTAGTCCTAGTTGGTATGTCTGCAGCACAGCTTCTGCATCTATGGCTCAGGGAGCACCACATAAATGGGGCTGAAAAACTGTAAGAGCCAGAATACCAGAAAATCTTCTGTGAGACTAGATATCAGAAATAGCTGCCTAAGAAAGACTTGAACAATGACACTATCAACAGACATGCAAAATGGAGTGGGAAAAATCTCACAGGGTCCCACTCCTAGACAAAGAACTACAGGTAAGTAATGACTACTGAGAGAGGGAGGATTAGCCATCTGGTTGACTATCCAATAGATAAGCCTCCCTGAAAACACACACACACACACACACGCGCGCGCACACACACACTCAGTGCTACATGTCATTCATATACGTGTATGTGTGCCAGCACTCACACGTGCTTAACAATAATACAAAGTGTCTAATAGTTTGAGAGGAAAGGTATTGGAAGAATGGGAGGGAGGAGACATAGGGTGGGCTGGAGGGAGAAAAGGGATGTGGGAAGGGGATGTGATGATATTTTAATTAAAAAGTAAAAAAAAAATGTTTCATTATGGCTGTCACAAGACAAGTATCACAGAACAGAAGGGCAGATGCACCTGGCACTGTGGATTTCCTGTCCTATAAGCACGTTGACCATAGACTTTGTAACTTCTTAAAACACAACAGTCTCTCTCTTTTCTTTTAAAAACAATCAATTTAAAAATCTATTTTAAAAGATGAACTAGATAAGGAAGAAACAAATACTTCCACTTAGCAGTAGCTCTATTTAAATGGTGTTTCTGCTTTCAAGCATCCAATAATGCTAAAATATATAATACAGAAATTTAAAGCCCTTGCTAATTTCAATTACTGAAGAGATTTGTTAATAACATGGTATAGATTTTTCTTTCAAAATGTAATATAACTTATTTAAAAAACACTGAAAATTGGCAAGTCAAACAATTCACTCATAGTGTTAGATTACAATAAAATTTTACTCAGTGTTATCCCATTCTTTTTTCCTAGAACTGTGTTTCCATTCCCGTGAATGGTATATATGCAATCTTGTACAGCAATTTATATTTCACAATATAAGTATTTTTATAGGTTGCTAAATAGTCATTTTCTGTGTCTATAATATGTGTAATAGTACATGACAAGTAATTTTTCTATTATTTGCCTCTCCTTTTTGTTAATGCTATTACAAATACTTTTATGCTCATGTTTTGTGTTTAAAAATGTGTCCTCCAAAAACAATATGGCCGAGTTCCAATCTCTGAATTCTAGGCATATAATCTTAATGTAGAAACAGATTCATTGCAGAAGTGAACACATTAAAACCAGTTCATTTTAGATAAAGATTAGATTGGGCCATAAGCTAATGACTGGCGCTTCTACAAAATGTGGCAACCTCTGAGTACAGAGGAGACATAGAGATGAATTCTATGTGAAGACGCAGAAGCAGGAGGAGGTTTGAGTGGTGCAGCTACAAGCAGACAAGCACATGATTGATGGGAAACTGGGAAGAAGCACAGAAGCAATTTTTTGCCAGAGCCTTCAGAGAGGCCTGTCTATTCTATAACACTCCAGTTTAGAATTCCTAGCCTCTAGAAGTATCTTCTGGTTTGTGGTATTTTATTCTGACAGCACTGGGAAGCTAATCTATAGCTCAAGACAAAATTTCCTGCATGCTTGAATTTGAGAGCCACTAGTAGACTGATTTAAACTTTCAATTTAGATGATTACTAATTTTGAGCAAAAAATTTTAAATGGGAAACAACAGAGTAAATGGCATGCCTGGGGATGGGTAATGACTCACACACGGTGAGTTTGGATGACTACAGAAAGCTATAGCTCAGCACATATCAGCTGTGACTCTCACTTTCAAACAGGAATAGACAGTCTTCATATAAAACAGGACAAGGAGCAGATATATTTGAGAGTTTTTAGAAATAAGCTATCTATCTTGATAGGGAACATGCTCATAATTAATAAAGCCTGATACCATTAATATTAGCCATCAATGCTCAGTGTCCAGATACAAGGTTTCCCTGTTGATGTATGAAAAAATATGCCTCAAAAGAGCTACTCAGTGTTCTTTCCAGCATGTTAAAAGTATTGTAAGCAGTGTCTGAAATGCAAACCAATCACTTCGCTGTACTTGTCCTTGACTTACATAGTCTGATTCTACACCTTTATAATATAGGCCACACCTGCTGATTTTGCTTTTTAAAAAAAGCCAGAATGTGGTAAATTTGATGGCTTATCAATTCTGAGATGTCTATAAAAGACTATAACTGATTTGCACTGATAAGTGAGCTGGCTTCTTTGTAAACTGTCCTATGAAGAGGCTTATGTGGTAAGGGACCAAGAGTAGCTCCTAGTTCCCAGCTGGTTAAAAGCCCATCTGCATGACACTGAGTGACATTTTCAGTCACATGTGTAAGCTGGCAGTGTACTGTGTGTTTGCTTTTAGACATGTCTACAAATGTAGGCAGCACCTTCATTGTGGTCCTGTGGCATCCTGAGTCGAAGGAGTCAATTAGGGTATACATGAATTTCTGATTCCCAGAAACAGAGATAATGAATGTTTGTTGTAAGGCATTAAGCTTTAGAGTAATTTATTATGTGCTGACAGATAACAAACAAACCACTCAATTCTTAGGCTTTTTCTTTATGTTTGGAAGTTAACAGAGACATTGTGTCCAACTCTGTCATTAGGCAGGCAGCTATGCTTGGTTGGTTTTTAATGTGACTGGTTTCCATAAAGCCCCACTTAATAGAGAGCAAAAACAATGGGAGACGTTTTATATTTTATTATTTTCTGAGTGCAATGTTTTGATGCTTTGCTTAGAGGTTATTTGTTTAAAGCCTACATTACTCCACTGATGAAGTTGTCATTGTATCCAGTCTAGGCAGGGTTATCAAGACGTGGCAAAAAAAAAAAAAATCCCAAAATATCCAGGGAGCAGGGTGGCTCAGCAATTATGAATGGTGGCTTCTCTTCTAGAGGACCTGGGTTTGGTTTTTAGCACCCATATGGCAGTGTACAGGCCTCTCTAACTCTAATCCCATGGGCTCTTTTATCCTCTTCTGGCCTTGACAGGCTTCTGCACACACATGGTGTGCATACATACGTGCAGGCAAACAGTCCTATACATAA
The DNA here is from genome assembly GCA_907169655.1 of Acomys percivali. Taxonomy (NCBI): domain Eukaryota; kingdom Metazoa; phylum Chordata; class Mammalia; order Rodentia; family Muridae; genus Acomys; species Acomys percivali. The sequence goes on from OU015750.1 coordinate 28,512,858, forward strand.
AATGAAAGTAAGTGAACCTTTTTAAAAAAACAAAATGTCCGTTAATTTCAATTTCAGAAAACCACCCAGTGATTTTTCTTAAATAATATTTGAGACATATTTAGGTGAAACAGACTTTGATACGGATTTGATGTTTGAATTTAACTTGTGTGCTTTAATGTGGTAACCCCTATGAGCAATGTCTTGGAACTGATAATAAGGGAGTTTGCTAAAGGCCAAACTCCCATCCAGCCTTGCTGCCATACAACCCTGTGGTGCTGATGAAAGCAATGCTTTGGAAACATATCTTATGGTTGTGCATACTTGAAGTTTTAATGTAGTCGCCATTATGAACATCCTTTGGAAGGCGCTCATACTCGTTAAATGATGGGTGCACTTTGACTCTATCAGTGAGTCCCATTCTGAGAATGGAAGTGCAGTCTGATAGCATTAATGGAAGGCAGCTGTGGATCTTGATGTTCCGATAATAGCAAGCAGGACAGAATGATGTTAGTTTCTGACTTGATTATATTAGTGTAATGATCGCCAAGTATGTAGATGTATTATAAAGAGAAACTACTTTTAGGAAAAAGATTAGTCAATTTTAAGAAGCTTTTATATTTTAGTATATGCAGATCAATATGCATTAAAATAATTATGTGAAATTCGTAAATGTGCACAGTAGATATTAAGAAGCCTTTTGCTACCTGCTACTAAGAGACCTATAGCTGGTATGTGATGGCTCTCTAATTAGAATCAATGCTTCTTTTCTTGTGTTCTTGAACTTAGAATGTCTGCGTGGTTTTAATTGTATAAGTACATTTAAATGTATAATTTAAATGGCTTCCTGTATAATTTAAATGGTCTCCTGTAGAATATAGCCATTTGAGGATAACAAATGCAATAAGAAAATAGACAGGAGAAGTAAGAAGAAAGGAAATCTCTACAACCCTAGAGTTTGAATGAATGCCCCTAGAATCTGTTTCTTTGCTAATTCTAGTACATTTCTGCTAATGCATTTTAATAAATGTAGATTCTTTTATTTTTATGGATTAAATGAAACAACCCATCATGGTAGAACACTTGCCTAGCATACATGAAGACTCAAGCCTGCAAAGAAAATAAAACAAAATGAGAAAACCCTCGAATTCATTTCCTCCAAGTGTCACTGATAAAAGTAGGTTTGCTTGCTCTGGGGACATATCATACGTATCTCCCACCTGCTAGCTTTTATTTACATACATTTTTATGGTAGTAACTAGAAGACAGTAAGAAAGTAAAAAATAGACTTACGAGAAGAGAAGAAAAAAACTCTAAGAAGTGTGAATGTAATAAAACTCACGATATGAAAGTAGTAGTAGCCATAACGTATATGAGCAATAACTGGAAACTGAATGACATATTGAGTCTCTCTTCATGGTGAAGGATTGCTTTTACACATTTTTATAACTAAATGCTGGACTAAGTATAGTGTGTGGGTTTTTTAATTTATTTTTTTATTTTAAAAAATGTATTATAATTTATTCAGATTACATCCCAATAGTTATCTCTTCGCTTGTACCTTCCCATTCCCACCCTCTCTCCCTCTTCCACCCTATTCCCTTCCCCTAGACCTCTGACAGAAGGAGACCTCCTCCTCCACATATGACCACAGCTGATCAGGTCTCATCATGATAGGATAGCCTGCCTCCCTTTCCTTTGTGTGCCCGCAGGGCCTCCCCACCAAGGGGTAGTGATCAAATTAGGGCATCAGAGTTCATGTCAGAGGCAGTTCCCACTCTCCCCACAGTCATGCAGAATGAGCTATCCATTGTCTATATCTGAACATTTTTTCCTTGGTTGGTGCAACAACCAGTGCAGTCCCTCCTGGCTCCTGATCCGATGGCGCTGATGGTCTCCATAGATACATTTGTTTGTGGTTGTCTTCAGGAACATGCACTAGGTTAAAGCAGTGACCTCCTTTCATTTGATAATAACACAAAAAGGAACAACACTCAATTTTAACAAAATGTTTTACATATATCCCCAAGTCAAGTGCCCTAAACTGGCTTAAAGGAAGCGTAATTTTCCCGCAACTGTCTGGATAGAATGTGGTCATGCCTGCTCTCAGCATGGTTTTCCCCTGCAAGTTCACTTCTTTCCACTATTCCACACTGCCTCTGTATGTCATATGTGCTTCTATTAAACATTATAGATATATACTTACAAGAATGGAATCTGTGCTGGATAGTTATATGCCAACTTGACACAAGCCACCATTACCTGAGAGAAGGGAGCTCCAGTTAAGAAAATGCCTCCATAAAGTCCAGCTGTAGGGCATTTTGTTAATTAGTGATTGGTGTAGGAGGACTAAACCCTTTGAGAGTGGAGCTACCCCTCCCTCGGCTGGTGTCCTGGACTCCATAAGAAAGCAGGCTGAGCAAGCCAGTAAGCAACACTCTTCCATGGCCTCTGCATCAGCTTCTATCTACAAGATCCTGCCCTAGTCTGAGGTCCAGTCCTTATTGTCTTTCATGTGATGATGAGCTGTACTGTGGAAGTGTAAGCCAAATAAACCCTTTCCTCACCAAATTGCTTTGGTCATGGTGTTTTGCCCCATCAATTAAAGCCTTAACTAGGACAGAATCCATACTGTTGTATACAGAGGATTTGTTATTGAACAATCAAGAGTATTGTGTCCTGGAGTTTAGCACAGGGAATCTCTCGAAGCTAGAAAATTACTCATGTAGAGACATAAAAAGAGTGGAATGGAAATTCAGTTTTTCCATTTAGAATTCTTGTAGTTAGTCTCATCCATCCCAAGTGTTGTATCAACCTGAATGTTTTATCATCTCTGTCGCTGCTGAGTTAAAGTTGTATCACTCTTTGACAGACCATGTGATGTGCCCCACGATTGTGGAGTGGATGAATGACCCACAACTCTCAGGGCAGATGGGAGGAATGCTGAAGTGGCTGAAACTACAGGCCACTGGAGTCTAAGAAATGAATCAGGAACTAAAAGGGCATGAAATCTAACCTTCGATGACAACAGAAACTCAGCAGTTACTAGCTTTCCCCCTTTTTTTTTTTTTTTTTTTAATGTCACCAGGTTCTGCTTCCTAGGGGTCTGTGTTGGACTTTGAGCTTGTTGTCATGAATAATGGGGATTGAACTTTGAAATATCCAGTGACCACGGGACACATTGCAAATCTATAATCCCATGAGTTTACTGTTCACTCTGGAGAAACTTTGCAAACAAGTCTTTAAACTATAGCAATTTATTTCTCTGTTAACTGTACAAAGCTGGGGAATTCTAGGATGCAAAGTATTGAGTATATATGACTCAAATGCTATGTTTGAATCAAATACTCAACAAGAGGATGTTGTGTAGCATCCTGTATCTACACATCACCTGAGAAAACAAGTCTCAATTTGAAGGTGAAGGTATGGAAGAGTTTGATTCTGTTTTTCTTCCCCCAATTGTATTTATCACCAACACACTTGTGCCAATCATTTTTTTTACCACAATAAACACAGACACACTGTTAGTTACATACCATTATCTCCTGAAGAACTGAGAAATGTCACTTTACTGGTGTACAACACAGAAGTTACACACTGTGTGATTGGGGTTTTTTGCTAATGGCTTTTTCCTTTCTTTTTTTCTCTCTCCTCTTTTCACAGTGTCTTACTATGTAGCCTAGGCTGGCTTTGAACCTGTGGTCATTCTTCCTGAGTGCTAAATTATACATCTGGCGACTATGGCTGGCTATACTTTTTATTTTATTCTAATTATTTTTGAATCTTGGATTCACAATATAGTCCTAAAGTGTCTCTTGTGGAAGATCTTTTGATCTCTCTTTTTTTCTATTCTGAGCTTACTATACTGACCTTTGCAACTTCCTAGATCAATATTCTTATTTCATGACAATAAAACATGGCCTTTTAGGGCTTGAGTAGTTTTGCATAATAGATGTTTTTAAAATGCAGTATAATAGCCTCTCTCTTTCTCTCTCATATGTATGTATTCATCCATGTATGTATACTTGTGTGTTTATGTGTTTAGTGTATACAAGTAGGTATGTCCTGGTTGTTGGGTGTCTTTTATCCCTTTCTATTTTTTTTTTACCCTGAATTGAGACCCCTCACTGGATGTAGAACTTCTGGTTTTCTCAGCAAGGCTGGTGGCTAGCCAGGCTGTAGATATCTTCCTGTCTTCTCAGCATGGGAGTCAGAGGTGCACAGCCAACTGTTTTTTTTACAAAGGTGCTGGGGATCCAAACTCAAGTACCCATGATTGGGCAGTAAGTATACTCCTCACTGAGTCATCTCCCAGCCTTGTCCAAAATATTTCTACCCAATCAAAGGATTAATGGGCAAATGAGGTTCTGTTGACCATTTCAATTGACCAGTTACAGACATTTTTTGAATATCATATTATGTACAAATGTCATACTCTATGTTAATACTTAGATGAAAATTAAGTATTAGGCATGTATATTATAGATGGGGACAGTAAAGGCTTTATTGATATAAGATTCCCATCTGGTGTCAACATAAAGGCTGAAACGTGGCCAGGATTTAGATTGCTGGATCCCTAAGCACATAGATCTTTACTGATGAACTGCCATGACCCTTCCCTGGTATATTGTATCATTCTGAATATTGTATCTGCATTCAGCAATGACTCCACCTTCTGATTACCATAAGGTGTATGTCTTTAGTATATGTTGAAACAGACTTTCATTTGCACATGAAGGACAGCCGTGTCTGTGCTTCCTATACATGTGGACACACAGAGAGGGAATATGTGGGTATGGGAACTTCTTAGGTCAGCATGTGCTCCAAGCACTTATATAAGAAACACACTGGAGTGGTTTCTTTCCTACAGCTATTTATCAACCTCAGACTCACCATGTTGAAGGCTAACTTTTCAAATACCAATTCTACTTAGAGTTGAGAAAAATGAAATCTGGTCTTCCTTGAGGGCTTGATTTGAGGCAGAAATATTACAAGGGGCTAACCAAGGCCTTTCCAATCATAACTTTCTAGTGGCTTTGTGTGTGCAGGGTGCATTTTTCTAGAAAAATTAAACTCCTGACACAGACAGATCTGAGATTCTAGAAATAATTCATTATTTCCCCAGACTCCGTCTCAGATGTTTACACAGTATTTTAGCCAGTAATGAAAAAGTGAGTTAGATTGGAGAAATGTGTGAAAATAGCCATTTATGAAGGACTTCTTTGATGCACTCCAATAGCAGGTAGAGTGTAGGACTCAGAAAAGTGCTTCAGGACCTACAAATATACATTCCGACAGAGAACAAATAAAAAATGTTCAAATATTGCATAAGGCCAAGTCAAGTGGACGCATGGGAGGGAGGTTAGAAGAGATTTTGTCTATAGCTTTCTGAGACTACATTTTATGTTATAAAAGCATCAGATTGTATGTTTTATGCTCTGTTCCTAGAGATAGAAAAATAAAAAAAAATGTATGTTGAAGCATAAAATGGTTAAGTAAATGTGTTTTCCCCACTATATTCTCTGCCAAAAACTCTTGCTTCAGAGCTTTCTCAGTTTACTAAATAAAATAATATTCCTAATAGCCAGAATATGCAAACAACCTAGGTGTCCCTCAACCGAAGAATGATAAAAAAAAAAACTGTGATACATTTACACAATGAGACACTGCTTAGCTATTAAAAATAAGAAAATCTTGAAATTTGCAGGCAAATGGATGGAACTAGAAAAATGTTCATCCTGAGTGAGGTAGCTCAGATCCAGAAAGACACACCTGGTATGTACTCATTTATAAGTGAATATTAGCCAAATAGTAGAGGATAACCACACTACCATATGCAGATCTAAATAAAGTAAATAATAAGGAGGACCCTAGAGAGAATGCTTAATTCCCACTCTGAAGGACAAATAGATTAGACACTGGAAGCAACTGAAGAGAAGGAACAGGAAGGGAGCCTACCATAGATGTCTTCTGAAAGACTCCCCCAGGCAGGAGATCCATGCGGATGCTAAGACACACAGCCAAAGTCCGGGGTGGAACACAGGGAGTCTTATGGAAGAGCTGGGGAATAGAAGGACCTAGAGGGGTCAGGAGCTCTGCAGGGAGACCAATGGAGGCAACAAATCCAGGTGGAGGCAGGGTGGTGCTGCAGAGACTGATGCACCAACCAAGGACCACGAATGCATGGTGTGGACCTAGACCCTCTGCTCAGATGTAGTAGATAGGCAGCACAGTCTCCTTGTGGGTCCCATAATATGGGGAGTAGGGACAACTTCTGACATGGACTCTGCCCCCTGTCACCCACATTGATCACTTCCCTCTGGCAGGGCGACCTTGCCAGGCCACAGAGGAAGAGAATACAGACAGTCCAGATGAGATTTGATAGGCTGAGGTCAGATGTTAGGGGAGGAGGGCTCCCCTTTCTGAGGACTAGGGGAGGGAGAGAGAAGGTATAGGGGAGGGAGGGTGGGATCAGGGGGCAAGGAGAGAGGGTGCTACAGTTGGGATGTAAAGTGAACAAATTAAAATTAAAAACTTAAAAAAAATAGTTAGCTGTGCATTTCATTGTATGTATATACACATTAAACTTATATGCACATATAATATCACATAGGTTTTATATAATCAACATACAATTACATGTGTGTATATATATATATATATATGTGTGTGTGTGTGTGTGTGTGTGTGTGTGTGTGTGTGTGTGTGTGTGT
>OU015750.1:28519559-28572214 GCA_907169655.1 Acomys percivali
TGTGTGTGTGTGTGTGTGTGTGTGTGTGTGTGTGTGTGTGTGTGTGTATAACTCCAAAGAAGAGCTATTTTTAAGCCAAGAATGTGGGAATTGAGGAGATAGGAAAATCATTAACTTGTTCTATATACAGCATTACCTTGTTTTCATTATTTGTTTTACATTTATCTATTTGTGAGTGTGTGTGCATGTTTGTGTGGGTACAATGTCATGGCACATATGTGGAGACCAGAGGACAGCTCACAGGACTTAATTCTTTTTTTCTGCTGTGGGATTCAGGGACCAAATTTGCCTGTCAATGACTTTTTACACATTGAGTGATCTTGAAGACCCTATATTAGTCTTAATAAAAGGTGTAAAGCTATTAAAGGAAAAAGACTATATCATCTTAGAAATTTCCATAAGGACAATATTTAAGAAACAGATATGGAAGGTGGAAGGAGGTGGGAGAAAGGGGATCAATCAGAACGGGGGGGGGGAAGTGGAACGGCTTCACAGATGGCAGGCACTTCTAGAAATTATCAGAGGAAAGACTATGCTTGGCCCAATCATCTCTGTCTTCTTTGTTTTGTTTTTCTCTTGCATTTAATATCTAGATGCATCATCAAATCATCAACTCTTGTCAATTCTTCCTCAAGTATGTTTGGAATTGAACAAATTTCACACTGTCTTGCACTCTACACTAGGTTAAGCCATTGCTGTCCGTAGTTGCAAATATGTACCAAATCTGGCTCTTATTCCTTCCTTCCTACAGTCTTTTCTCAACATCGTTGTGATCGGGAAGACTGGTGGAAAGTCTAAGTTGGATCCGCCTATCCTATCAGCCCTGTTTTAGTGGCTTCCTGAAACTATAGGGTATAATTTGGGGAGCCCTTTCTAATCACCCCTTCTAACTGCCAAATATATGACATGGAGACTTATAGATGTACTCAACAAGATTTAAGGCACCAGAGCTGAGATATGGTCTATTCGAATCCTCTATGCCAGTCTGGTTGCTTTCCAGTCTTGTGCTGCAAATTACTTGTCACAATGGTCCAGCCTGGGCTGCTTCTCGTTCATCAGGTCAATCCTCATGGCCATATTCTTTCTCTACCTCTTCTTCTTTGTTCCCTCTTTCTTCTCCCTCTCTACTTCATGGTCCCCACCTGAGACCTGATCACTGGATCAGAAGTCCAGCTATGCCTGGTCATTGGCTGTTTAGTTTTTTTTATTTATTTTTATTAACCAATCAGAGATATTTGAGGAGCAAAGTTTACACAACATTGATCAATGAATGTGACAATGCCAATGTCAGGACTCCAACAAGATCTTGGGGCACAGAATTTAGCATCTGAATGCACAACATACCAGCCCAACCCCCCGCAGCTTCCCATCTTTAAAGTCAGACCTCGAGTTTTCTATAGAGTACTAAAGGAATTATAACCCGTTCTCACATTAGCTGAAATATGGTAGGCTTCAAAGTAACATTAATACTGGACTGGCAAGATGGTTCAGTAGGTAAAGGTTCCTGCTGCACAGCTTGATCATATGGATTTTGATGCCCAGGAAAAAAAAAACCTATTCCTGCAAGCTGTTTTATGATCTTTACACACAAGCGCGCGCACAGACACACACACACACAGACAGAGAGACAGACACACACACACACACACACACACACACACACAGACAGACAGAGAGACAGATATACACACATACACACACACACACACACAGACAGAGACAGAGACAGACAGAGAGAGACAGAGAATGATAATAAAAGGAAAAAAGAATGAAGAGAAGAAAGACTGATTGCTGTTTGGGGTATGAGTCCCAAAACGGTGATTCCATTTTTGCTGTATTCCTGACATCTGCTGAAAAGCACCCAGGTGATTCAGATGGACAGCCAGGAAAACATATGAACCCCTACCCTCCATTATCTGTCAGCTTCCATTTCTTTTTCTGTCTGCCCTTCCCTCCTCTACTTCTCTCTCTCTCTCTCTCTCTCTCTCTCTCTCTCTCTCTCTCTCTCTCTCAGTATATTCTGGGTACACGGGCTTCCTGACTCATGCTCAAACACTCAGCTACAAGCCCATCACAGAACAAGTCAGCTGATGTTCTCTCCAAGTGTTCAGAGGGAATATTATGAACCTCTCACAGATCTTTAAAATGTCAAGTACCTTTGCATATGGTTTCCTAGAAGATTATTAGGGGCAGGGCTTTGATTAACCTCTTGTTGTTTTTTTTCTTTCTTGAATCAAGCTCTCCAAGATTGACCAGACTGCATTTCTCTCAGAAAAAAAAATCACACACTGTTTGATAATTCAGCCTTTATTTTGGAAGCTGAGGTTTTAAGACAGTTGGTCTAAACAGCTGCTCAAGAAATCAGAGGTGACATTGCTGAGGTCCCTGTAGATGTGCTCAGAGCTGTCTTATCTAGCAGAAGTCATCTGAAGATGGAAGTAACTTCTAAAATACAAGTGCAGAAGTGGGATGTACATAGAAACTTCGATAATGTCTGGGGTCTTCTCTAGCACAATACACAATACTATATTGCTTTTAATTTAATTATGATATTATATTGTTTTAAACTAATAATAGCACAGAAATATAAGTATTAATGAAATAAAAACACCCAGGAAATAGCTTGGATGGGTTTAACTATTTAATTCTCTGTCATTGAAACCACCAATTTTCTCAAATAACCACACAATATAAATATATTGCATACTCTTCTTGTACAATGGAGCTTCAGGGCCCTTTGGCCTAACTCTTCAAAATATATCCTGACCCCAGAAAACCTCCTATACATACTTTTGAGAGTTGCTTTATTCAATAACATCATAATTAGGATGTCATGGCTTATTTGTATGGCTTAAAAATAGTCATTTTAAAATGCACACCACCCTTGGGAAAGCTTCACTTTACGCTGGACGGCTCATGTATATTTCAGCAGATGTGTCTTTCTAAAGTGCTTGGTTCCTAAAGGAAGCTCTACAAGTCTTTGGAGAATGAGCAAATCGATGGACGTGCTTTTTTAGTGGGGGGGGGGGTGTACAGATGTGACACTCACACTCAGAGAAACCTGGGCTATGATAATCTTATGTCAAGAAGACAGCACAAAGAGTGCCTGTGAACAGAAGAGTAACCTGGAGGGATTGCCTTGTGCCTAGCGATGAGAAATCTCTGTATTTGTATGCATGGCAGAGTGTGTGTGTGTGTGGGTAAAATCAGAACAACCCACAAAAAGACCTCCCCTGTCTATTCAGCAGATACAGAGAGGACCAGCAGAGCTCGCAAGAATATTCCTCAAACACCATGTCTTAAGAACCACTTGTGCTTTCTTCCTGGTTGCCCTACTTAAGACACTGCTAGAAACACAGAAACACAAAGCACAAATTGTAGGTTCCCTCGTAGTCCAGGCCTCTGCTGTGGGAAGGGCAAAGCTTCAGCTTTAATTCAGGCCTGGACTTTTGATTTATTACTGAAATAAAATGTTTTGTGATTTAAAGTAACTCTAGGACTTTTTTATTACCTAAGAGTGTCCAGCAAAAGTAATGGGGCTGCGCAAATGTTCAACTGGAGGCAATGGCAGTACTAACCCAAGAGAATAAATTCGAAGAGACAGTGCGAAATAAAAATGGAGTTGTTTATAATTCCACTCTGTGAGTCATGCTTGTTCCCTGCGCCTACTTCACAGTCTGGTCTGATTAGTAGGATATCGATTCTCATGTCAGCCTCAAAATATTTCTGTAGCAACACAGCCACATTTTTAGTTGGTGCTGAAATTTCTAGCGAGCTCAGCTTTAAGACAGCATGGAATTATTAAACTGGCTTACTTGTTTGTTTGTTTTTTTTTTTTTCTCTCTCTCTCTCTCATTAAACAGAGAACTCATCTTTGCCCGGGATGGTCAAAGTTTGCGATTCAGCCAATTGCTATTGTTAGTAGAGGCAGCTCTTCCAGTACCAGGCTCAAAGCCGCTTTTTGTAGTCATGTGATCACATAAAGAACAGCTCATGCTGCCTCGACCTGGGAGTTTTAAAGCTACCTAGGGACTGTTTTTAATGGACTGTATTTTTCTCCTGATAGAGCTATACCAGTGAATAGAGAAAACTGTGACTTTCCTAGGAAAAATGAGAACTTCAGTCTTCTAAAATTAATTGTTCTCTTGAAATTTATGGCAACATAATATCGCATTTGTTTGTAATAGATACAATTTCAGTCCTGAACAGTTGTCGTGGAGGCTGGCAAAATGGCTCTTTCCTGTCCTCATGGCTCAGACATCCCAAAGAGTCTCGATGTATTGATAGTTCTGTGGCCCTCTGAGTTGGAAGATAAGGGCTGTCTTCTGTTTCTTTTATTTCTCAGACAGCAGCCAGGCATGGCGCTCTGCACACAATACGTGTCAAAGAAAGCTATTGACTGCCTGCCTGGCTGTTTCCGTCATTTAGAATGCATATTGCTTCCTATTGTTCACATTTGAAACCAAGCAGCATCAATCCTGAGGGTCTGTGGTTTCTGGATTCCGTTCACAGCTCTCTCCTCACTGAGACTAATTACTAGGCAGGACATCCTTTCTATTTGACAGTTAAGATGGAAGAAATTGAAATTAAAAAAAGAAAGAAAGAAAGAAAGAAAGAAAGAAAGAAAGAAAGAAAGACAGAAAAAAAAAAAAAAAGACCAGACTCCTAAGCAGAGCATTCAAGCCAGTTGAAAGTTATCTCAACTGCTACCATTCAATGTCTTTAACGTAAAATTTCCCATTTTGCTAAAACATAAATCAAGTGGCTTTGTTTTTTTTTCTCCAGAAGATAATAAAACAAGTTTACATTAAATACTATTCCTTAAATTTGTATGTAAGTATTCCCAACATTTTTTTTCAGGTGTGAATAAGAACATGTAATCCCTCCCTTTCTCCATTCTGGAAGTACATTTTCTCCTTGTGTCCTCTGCATGGAAGAATAGAGAAAGGGCTGCAGAAGGAATCTCTTGTGTATTGTATGGATGCAACACCTGTCAATTATAAAAACCTATGGCTTATAGCCTATGCAGGAAATAGAGGTGGGACATCCGTCAGGCACAAAGGATTCTGGGATAGAGACAGGCTTGGAGGATTTAGTGACAAGATGTGAGGAAGACAGATGCATGGTGCCTGAGCTCAGGTAAACCAGTCATGTGGCAGAATTAAGATTAGTGTAATGGGTTAACTCAAGTTATGAGCCAATCAGAGAAGAATCTAACCAAATGGCCCAGGTATTTGTAAAATACTTAATGAGTCCTGTGAGCTTTTATTCCGGCAGCTAAGGGACAGGAGGAAAAAACACACATAGTGGCATGGGGCTACTATTACAAAGGGCATGTAAAGAGTGGTAAGTCAAGCTGTTTATCTTTCTGCTGGAAGATTAATAACACTAATCAGTTCTCACCTTTGTTGGACTTATTAATGGAACTAGCCTTAGTCAAATCTGAGGAAGCTGCCTTTGATTGCCACCTCTCTTTATTCTCTTGATATCCATTGTCAGTCTCCCTCTAGAACATAATACTCAACCTTCTTCTGCCCTTTATATGACCCAAACCAAGCGCATTCTATGTATACACTTCAGTTACCTACAGGAGAGGTCTGCTAGCCAGGTTCTCTCAGCTCTTTTCTCTGGGTTCTGAGTCGTTTTCATGTATCCATCCTCCAAAGCTTGCTTGGTATCTGGCTAACAAATAGGACCAACTTCTCTATCAGTGTTAACCATGACCGATTACTGTCCAATGTCTTACAAAAGAGATGCATCAAAAGCACATGGAAGGAATGTAAATCAAGCATGAGTAAGGTTTCGAAAGTTGAAGAAGACGAGTGAGAGAGCTGAAGGACCGACTGGTGGAGGATGAAGTTTTTCTCCTTTCATTAGTCAGTACTGACTGCTATAACAAAACCGATTGGATAGCATAAAGAGAAATTTGTCTTCCTAATGTTTGGAGGTTTGAAGTCAGAATCACAGCACCACTGTGGCTTTGTAAAGGCTCTGATCCTACCTGGAAGATAGCCACTTTCCACCTAAATCTCCTCTCACCCCGACTCTCTTCCTCTTTTGATAAAGTTACTAATCTTTCCACAGTTGAGCCCCAATCACATAATTTACTGCCCCTTGTTTCTTCTTCATAATTCTCTAAGAGACTCCATCCAGAAGAAGATCAAAACAGATGCTGAGACCTGTGGCTAAACGTTAGTAGAGCTCAGGGAATCTTGTTGAAGAGTTGAGAGAAAGATAGAGGGAAGTGGGAGGGGCAAGAACCCCATAAGAAGGCCAACAGCGTCAGCTAACCAAGGCCTGCGCGGGCTCACAGAGACTGAATCACCAGCCAAAGAGCATGTATGGATTGGGCAGCTTGGTCTTCATGTGGGTCCATTAGCAATTGGAGCAGGGCTGTCTCTGACACAGACATAGTTGCCTACCTTTAGATCACTTTCCCCTAGCTGGGCTGCCTTGTCTGGCCTCAGTGGCAGAGGATGAAATTAGTCCTGATGTGACGTGATATGTTGAGGTAGGTTGGAGGGTTCCTGTTTTCTGAGGAGAAGGGGAGGGGGCAAAGAGGAAAGAAGGTGGACAAGGAGGAGAGAAGGGAAGGGCTGTGATCAGGATGTAAAGTGAATAAATTAAAAAAAAATGAGAAAAAGTCCTACCTTAGTATGTAGTTATAGCTTCAGCATAGACCTTGGGGATACACAATTCTGCCAATAGCCTGCATCAGTGAATGACCAGAGATTAATAACATCATGCACTGTTCTTTCATTTTAATTGGTTTATGCTTTCATTGTGTGACTATCTCATTGGGAGTGAGTTTGAGTCTAAAATTTAAATTAGTGTTAAATTCTTGCAATTTAATAAGATGCAATAAATTCTTGCAATAAAAATAAGAGGGAGAAATAGTTCTCTGTTCCAACAATTTTAGGGAAGAAGTGAAAACTATATTTGATTTGTTTAGAACTTGTATTTGTATATGTTAGACTTCATGGATTACTTAAGGGACTTTCAAGAGCAATTGATGAATTCATTATTTCTTCTTCATTTCTGACAGTTTCATATATATATACACAATGTATTGTGGTCATAGTCACCTCTATTACCTTCTTGTATCCTTCTTCATTTTCTTTTAAACCCTGTTTTCTTACCTAGTCCCCTTTTTGTGGCTATACCATTATATAAAATGACATATCCCCTCCAGTACCTATTGAGAGTTACTACCTCCTCAGGAAGGGGCAATCTTCACAGACACCTCCTTTGTTGGTGGTGGACAGTTGGAATGCCCAATTTCTGTGCTGGTCTCCATTAGTTCTGTGTGTCCATCGTGGCAATAGCAATGCATCTGTAAGACAACATGCTCTGACATTCTTCTCCATCCTCTGCCTCTTAAATTCATTCTGTCCTCTTTCCTGTTGTGTTTCCTGGGCTTGTGGGATGTGGGGAACAGATATTTAAGGATGAGAATGTCATCAGCTTTGATTTGTAACTCTGACCAGATGTAGATCTTTGCATTGTTGACTCAGGAATAATATTTAGAATCGGGTAAATGTTGTAATACACTTAGATGCACTGTGATAAATAGTATAACTAAAGGTCATTACATAAGTTGGGATCATAACGACTTGTCAGAGTGTATCGGGGTAAAGAGACCAAGGAAGATTGAAAGCATGTGTAGTCAGTGATCTACCCAGACCACAGAAAATAAGCTAATTTTTATACATGAACTTGTGATAGAAAGATGTTTTAATAACCTGCATATAAAACATCATGAAGCATGAAACTCTCCCTGAGCTCTTTATTGATCTGAGGATCCTTATCAATGCTGCATTGGAATTCTCGGTGAGTTCTGTATAGCAAGAAGGATGTTTTCGGATGCATGTGTCTGTAAATATGTTCACATTTTACTGAATGGCAAGTTTTGAAAGAATTCCCAGTATGGGGCTATTTCAGGACAATCAATTTAATACTAATTTGATCTAGCAGTATTTGAGTGCTAATTAAACATCAGTACCATTCTAGGTTCCACAGAACATTGAAGGCTGAGACAGACAGATTCTTATTGTAATGGAGTCTGCTCTGAGTGGTAAGGGATAAAACCAATAACCATCTACAATAAGTACCATGCCAGCAGGCAATGCATCACGTAGACATGGCAGAGTGACTAGAAGTTTGCTTTAGATTAAGTGGTTGTAGGAAAAATTCAGATTTAATGTGTGCTATGAATGGCAAGGAATCAATCACATGGAGAAATGGAAGCATATTGCTATGAGGAACCATATTTAGTGTAAAGGACTATGGGATATATTATTTTCTGTGCTTGAAAACAAGGTACAAAGTAATATGTTTGTCTTTAGCACAGTGGAAATGGGAAAACAGAGGTGAGATTGATGAGAGACCTATTGTAAAGGACACTGTAAGACTGAGTGTCCATCATTAACATCAGCAAGAATTTTCTCAGTAACAAGTAAGAGATGGTGCGTTTAAGCTATAAAAATGTTGATAAAAATTCTGTGTTTAAACTCTGAGCAAATGCAAAAAACAAAACAAAACAAAAACTAAGAATTCTCTGAAATTAAAATTTAAGTGTCACGATAGAGGACAGTGATTTTTTTCCTCAGTAGACAAGCCTAGAGACTAGAAAAAGGAGTACAAAACTGATCTTCTAGTGACAACATGTTTTTATAGGTTGCTATTGCAGTCTACTGTGTGTGCCACACTAACATTACTAGTATTGTATGGAGCAAAGTAATGGGAACATGGGCCCACCGTTAGAAATTTCAACAATGCCTCTATGAAACACAATTCTAACACTCCAGCACACGTTTTATCATCTGTAATGTGATAGTGTTCTGGGTGAATATGCTGCACATATATTATATGTAACCTGCATTTTATGTATAATATATGTGACTTATACACATGATATAAATTCATTTCATTGTCTTCAGATTTAGTCCTTTCATCTAAACCTCCTGTTGTCTCTACATGAATCAAAAGAATTCTTTTGGAAGGGGGGGATAGAAGGACCCAGAGGGTTCAGGAGCCCCACAAGAAGACCATCAAGGCTGATTGATCTGGACCCAGGAGGGGACCTGTACAAACTGTTATGCTAACCAAGGACAATGCATGCAGTAAAACTAGACTCCCTGTTCAGATATAACCATAGCTTTGGGGAAAGCAGGGACTGCCTCTGACATGAAATCTGGTCACCTCTATTTGATAATTACTCCTTGGTGAGGAGGCCCAGTGGCATACAGAGGAAGGGGATTCAGGCTATCTGGATGAGACCTGATAGGCTGTGCTCATATGGTGGGGAAGGAGGTCCCCTTCTGTCAGAGGTCTAAGGGAGGGTAGTAAGGCAGAAGAAGGAGGGAGGGTAGGAACAGGGAGATTAAAGGAGGGGATAACAATTGGGAAGTAATCTGAATAAATTATGATAAAATAAAAAATCCATTGAGAAATGCAAATGTAAGTACATTATTTGATTAAAATAAACCCAAACAACAAAACACCCATCAGGCTTTTATTTTAGAGACTGTGTTAGTTATATTTTGTTGTTTTAGCTGCTGCTGTGATAAATACCTTGGAGGAACACTTAAAATAGAGAAAGATTAATCTTATTTCACAGTTTCTGAGAGTTCAGTCCATGGTCACTTGGTCCTATTGCTCTGGGCCTGTGGTTGGGCATCACA
Organism: Acomys percivali; assembly: GCA_907169655.1. Classification (NCBI taxonomy): domain Eukaryota; kingdom Metazoa; phylum Chordata; class Mammalia; order Rodentia; family Muridae; genus Acomys; species Acomys percivali. The sequence goes on from OU015750.1 coordinate 28,529,243, forward strand.
TCATGATGCAGTGTGGATGGGGTCACTTCATCTGTCTGGAAGCAGGGAGCAAAAAAGGGTTTGGGTAAAGTGTGTCTTTCCAGGGAACACTGCCAGTAAGCTATTTCCTTTACCCAGGACCTAACTCAATGATATTAATCCATTATGTTATGAATCCATCAAAGGATTAGTCCATTGATTAGGTCAAAGCCTTCAAGAACCAATGACTTTCTAAAAACCTGTCAGTGAGCAACCAAGCCTGACCACCTGAGGCTTTGGGGAAGACATTGCATATCTAAGTCAATACACAAGTTATATTTTCAAGCCTCATTTCATGTAGGCAGGAGTTACAAGCTTCATCTTGAAAATTGTGATCCAAGGAGACAGCAGTGCTTATTTTCAAAGATGAAACTCCCAACAGAGTACCCTTTGTGTAACTCATTTAACTAAGCTTAGTTGTTTTGGAGTTAAGATGTTTTTAGGTCTAGAGAGATGCTTTATGTGTATAAAGATGAGGTATGAAAGATACTGATCTACATTCAGAATTTTAGACTCACCAAGATAAGAAAGATGTTCTCTTCAAGGTTGCCAAATACAAATAGCCAAAATACTATCAATGTAACATTTACATAATTTCTGATTGTTTCATGGTTCTTCTTGCTATAGGTAGTTTATTGTATATATGTGTGATAATATAAATGTAAATATAAAAAAAAAGAAAAAAAATTCTGGGAGAATCAGCGTGGCCATTTAGTGTGCTGCCTGGCAGCTGACCACAAGCAACATTTGCTGAGCTGTGAAGAGGGGTGTAGATATGAGGAAGTTGGACCATAGCTATTGGCAGAAATGAGGAATAATGAATAGCTGGTGCAAAGCAACCCAGCACATGGACCACCGAGGCAGGGTGCACTTATTTTTCTATTCCAGCTCAGTCAATAAGACCTGTACTTCAAGAGTGGGGTTCCTGGCAGTATCAAGGGAACTTTTAATTAACATCAGAGTTCTTTTTAAAGACGTGTATGACAGAACTAACTTTGATCATCTTTATCCTCAGTTTCAGAGAAAGATGAAGTCATTTCAAATAAGAACAGATTCTCAAAATAGGCTGTGTGGGCGACTGTTGATGTTTTACTCCTTGTTCAAAATATGGTTTTCACACTTTCCACACGCCCCTGGAACATAGGGGCAGGAAGGTGTGAGCACCATGGGTTCTAGAAACAGAAGTATAACTGTCTCTCCAGGAATGCTGCTGGCACACAAGACCCTTTCCCAGGGTATGCAATGACCACCATCTCTTCCGGGATGGAAGAGTCCTTAAACGGTGCAAAGAGAGGAAGTTGTGAAGAAAAAAAAATGGAAGTGAACATGGCTGTGAATTTATTTCTAGCTGTACTAGTAAACTAATAGGGACGGCTCACAAAGATGAGGAAGGCAAAGTGCGGATATTCATATGCTCACGTAGTTTTGAAATGTTATTGTTTGGCTACGTTTTAGAAAGGCAGTTATTGGTAAAGGCCAATGGAGCTGTCATGTGCAACTGAAGAAGCCTTTGTTAAACTCCAGTGCATGGCAAGATCTTGACTTCCTGCCTTTTCATGTGTCCAGCTGCAGGGTTGACCTGTAGCCTTCTGAAAGTCTGGCAGGAAGACCAGCATGTCTGGAAAGCTAATGACAATAGGACCAGACTCCAGCCTTTGAGATTTAGATTTTTTTTTTTTTCTTGACTGAGCACTTAATCCATGTCTGTCCTCAGATGATCCTGACTGTAGAGGAATGATGCTGTAAAAATTAGTAGAAGTGAAGTAATTCATAAGTGCATGATTTTACCACAATGTCCTGAAGCTTTAGTATGAACACTGGCACAGACAGGTTAAAGCACATGCTCCAAAACCCATCCAGCTCCTCTGCGCTATCTAATTTACCACGTTTCCCAGAAATACTTGAGAACACGAAAGTCGTCTGCTTTTCCTCTTCCCCTTGATTTATAAGTTCTTTATTCCAAGGTGTCCCTCTTTAAATCCCAATTCTACATTCAACAGAAGGCACACTGTCTTATTCCATGATATTTCATATGTTCTGATGGCAGAACATACGTGACTGCAGGCTGAAGTGCTATTTCAGGCACTGCCTGAGATGAAATGGAGCTTAAAAATTTCTCTAGAGCCCTCTCATCCAGCACATTCTGTAAGCCACTGAAATATAAGCCAGGGATTCCCGCTCACAGGTGTGCTATACGAATGTCTTTACAGTAAGCTTGTAAGTCCATTTCAAGAAGCTTTCAGCAGACCTGGTACTCTGATGCCAGGGCTAGGATGGTGGCAGAAGACTGAGTCCCTGATGTTAATAAATACAGCCCAGAAGGGCACAAGGTAGAGCCTGATTAGTACATGCTATGTACTCAAAAACAGTGTTAGCTGTACAAAGTTTAACCCAATAAGCACATAGTGAGTACTCGAAAACAGTGTTAAATATATGAAGTAGAACCCAGGCTTGCAAAGTTACATTTTGGTGATGGGGTTGCAAAGGAAAACAGTGGGTGGAGGATTAGAATAGGCATAAGCAGAGTAATAGCAGATGGAGATGAGAGGAAGGACAGTTCAAGCCCAGAGAATAACAAAAGCAGAAACACATCAGGCTGAAGACAAAGGACTAAAGAGGGAGCCTTTGGAGCCACCTTCCATCTCTGACACAGAGAGACATAATGGGGAAGAAGGTAGCTGTGATGATTGAAGGGTGTGGGAGGTCTTTAGTGTGTGCTTTACTTTGCAGATAGAGGAAGTAGTTGCTTAAGTGCATAATGTATGTGACATTGTGAGACCATCAGACACAAGATAGGGCACAGAACAATTGCTTCGTAGATGACTGTGGTTATTATTTTGGGACAGTTGAGGCATGAGTGAAAAGATCATATTTAGAAGAACTTTCTAAGTATTTCTTTTACTTTAAACTTCTATTTATTTTCCCATCCACCAATTACCAGCATAATCCCTAATCAGTCTATAAACATATTTCCTTATACCCACAGACAAATAGTGTCCTCATCCCTCAACAAGAAAACTGCTCTTTGCAACAGGCAGAGACTACTACAGAAAAACAATCAATCAAATAGAGAATTGCGGAGCCCTGTCCCAATGTGTGCTAAGGCTCAGGAAGCATTGAGGAAGAGGGGCAGAAATAAAGGAAGAGCGAGAGGATCAGGAAGCTAGCTATGAAATGGTGTCTCCTAGTAATGTCAGAAGGTACTCCCATAAGTCTCACCAACATGCCTGCCTAAACATGATCTGAACCACGATGCCACCAGTTAACATGCCAGACTCAATAGAGAAAATCACATGAGGCCTAAACCCTACACAAAGAACTACAGGCAATCAAGGAAAGCTGGGACTGGTGGTCTCCTCCAGAGAAGAGTACAACAATTGGTTCTCCACTGCCAAATCATCAGCCCTAAAAACATGTTTTCTTCAAAGCTGCCAAATACAAATAGCCAAAAACTACTACTGTAACATATATATATATATATATATATATATATATATATATATATTTCCTGATTTGTTTCATGCTTCTTCTTTCTGTAGGTAGTTTGTTGTATATATTTGTAATAATATAAATGTATATGCAAAAAATTAATAAAAAGACAAAAATACATGCATGTAACATTATAAGACTGAGAAAGTATTTAGGAGTATATATGCACATAAATATAGATATGTGCATGCAATAATAATGAAGCAAAGGAAACGAATTTGAAGGAAAGCAGGAATGGATATAAAAGGTTTAGAGGGAGGAAAGGGAAGGAAAAATGTAATTAAATTATAATTTCAGAAATTTAAAAAAATGGAAAAGTGAACAGATCTTTTACTTTTTTTTATAATATAACTATCCAAAAAAGTAATAGACCTATCCACATCATCCTGTCTTTTATCCTGCTATTTCTTAAAACAGATGCATTCTAGCTTTGAAATGACCCATATTACCAAATCAACAGCTGTTTATAATAAAAAAAAGACTAATCACTGACATTACGTCATGTTTGCCAGTACACAGTATGCACCAATTAACTAATCTCAGTCCCACCCAGATGTTATTTTGTCCCTTTTAAGAGAATTATACATGGTAATTGCTTTATAAAAGTGGAATTATCAGACATCATGTGTTTTCATGTCATGGAGGAAGGAAGAATTACATGGGTGGTGTATAAGAAAACACTGGGTGCTATGACAGGGGTGATGCGAGTGCAACATCACAAACTTTAAATAAGCCAATACCTGGAGAAGTTAATAATTTACTAAAGCCCACACAGCTGATAAATGCTTTATCTGACATTCATATCTGGCAGCTAAATTTGGGAGGTTTGTGTTTAATGATGGGACTAGGTTATAGGAGTTCAGAATCCAGGCTGTTATACCTCCTTACTTTACTGTGCTTCTATAGTTGTAAAATTTGTGTTTAAACATTGAAATGAGTGCCTTTCAGATGAAATGTGTATTAGCCCCCATGAAGAATTTTGCCCTCACATAAGTGATCTGTTTAGGGAAGCTGGATAGCTGTGTGACATTTGTCTATTCTCTGCTTCCTTTCTTTCTTTTTTTAAAAAGCTACCTCCCAACATCAGAGACAAGATGACTAAAGGCCAGCCTAAGAGTGCAGACAACAAAAACCAAAACAATTCAGCATCTCTAGATCCTAGCTATCCCAAAGAAAGAACCCTGAGAACTCAAACAAAATCGAAATACAAGAAAATCACCTCAAACCCATAGTAATGAGGACAATAATGGAAGAAAGGAATAAAATCCATAAACAAATGCATAAGGATGCATCTAAATAGGTTGAAGGCATAAAACAGGCCTATAGTGAGGCACTGGAAGAAATTCAGGAAAATACAAACAAGCATATGAACGAAACCAATAAAACCGTTCAAGACCTGAAAATCAAAAAGGAAACAATGGTAAAAGCACAGTTAGAAAAAGACGGGAATGAGAGACCTTAGTGAAGAAAGCAAACAACACAGAGGTGACATTCTCAAACAGAATCCAAGAGATGGAAGAATGAATCTCAGGACTAGAAGATACAATTGTAGAACTTGAAGCAACCATCAAAGAAAATGCTAAATCTGAAAAATTCCTGACACAAAACATCCAAGAAATCAAGTACACCATGAAAAGATGAAACCTGAGGATAATAGGTATTGAGAAAAGAGAAGACACCCCACTCCAAGGCCCAGAAAATATATGCAATAAAATCATAGAAGAAAATTTCCCCAATTTGAAGAAGGAGATGCATATAAACATACAAGAGGCTTACAGAACACCAAATAGAATAGACCAGAAAAGAAAATCTTCCCAACATATAATTATCAAAACAAAAAATATACAGAACAAAGAAAAATATAAGTGGCAAGAGAAAAGAGCCAAGTGACATAATGGCAAACCTATTAGAATTTCACCCAACTTCTCAGCAGAGACCATAAAGGCCAGAAGGGCCTGGACAGAGGTCCTGCAAACACTAACAGACCACAGATGCCAGGCCAGAATACTATACCCAGTGAAACTATCAACATTCTCTGCTTTCTTATTCTCTTCAAGTCTCTGAATACATTGTATCACTAAGTGGAGATCCCAGGCAGTTAGTGCTTTGTGTGATTTTTAAAATACATTTTATTCTACTTTATTTTATTTTATTTTTTGTGTATCATATTCCTTCTTGAAGGTATCAAAACTCATACTGAAAAATGAGTCTGGGTTATAAGAGAGGATTTATTTTATATATGTCTTTGTCTGCCAGTTAAATAAAAACACATACAAGAGCTTTTATTGCAGTGTGACCTACCCACTGTTAAAGGTTCAACCATGGCATTTAGTTTATTCACAGAGCTGTGTAATTATTAACTGATCATTTTCATTCACTCTTTTCAACTTTGTACCAGTCATTTCCATATACCTACATGCCACCCAACAAACCAATGATAGTAATCACTAATTTGCATTCTCTAGTAATGCACTTGCATATTGTTGAAGGCTTAAGTACAGAGTTGTACAGTATATAGTCGTTTGTAACTGTCTGTTTTTCTTTTACGTGGTACTTCCAAGATTCTAGGAGATATCTTGTAGTAATATGAAATATTTATTTCTTTTAATAAATATTTCATACTCTAGATATCATCCAGTAATAGACATTTGGGGTACTTTTGCTTCTCTGTTATGAATAATGTGGCAGTAAAATGTTGAGCATAAGTTTTTGTGTTCAGATACGTTTGCCTTTATCTTAGGGATGCCTTGAAGAGAAATTACTTGTTTGTATGATGATTCTATATTTAAGGATTTGAGGAAATTCCATTATTTTGTCAAAGGATGCTTTTTCATGCTGAGTTCCTAACAAGAGCATGTTGAGAGGTCTGATGGCACTCATCCTCATCCCTGTCAACACTCATCTCTTTGATCACAGCCAACCCTGTGGGTATGAAGTGGTATCCAGGGGTGCTTTGGACTTGAATTTTTCTGAAAGCTGATGATGTCTAGCTTGTTTTTATGTATTTATGAGCCATTTGCATATGTTGTTAGCAGAATTATCTATTGAGATATTATCTCCCATTTTTAATTGATTGTCCTTTTACTTCTGAGTTGAAGGAATTCTTTTTATATTTCCAGATACAAGTAAGTGCTCATAGCAATAAATTGTGAGTGCTTTTCCTTGAGTTTTCTTTGCACTTACTTCTCTGTTGATGGCTTACACTCAGGCATCAGTGTTTTAAATTTTGATAAAAAACAACTGACCCACTTTTTTCTTTTCTTTTTTTAATCAAGTTTTATTGTAATGTACCTAAAAGATTTCCCTGAAACCTCAAACAATCCCATGGGGCATTAGGAATATCAGCCATAAATTTGGAAAGGCATAGTTCATTGGACAACAGTAGTATCTTTTTTTTGGGTACTAAGATTATAGCAGTTCTTAAAAAGATCTGGGCAGGGTTTTGCTTTTCTAATTTGGGGGAGAAAATGTTGTGGATTTTTTGTTGTTGTTGTTGTTTTGTTTTAGTTCTTTGCACATTGAATCATACTTTACTTCCCATTTTGAAGAATTTCTCCTTGTTTTTCAATGTTTTCACTGTGGACTTTTTCTTTTTCCCAGGAGGAGTATGATGGAATTCATGGAGTCCTTTGGATGTTTGGAAATTTTGACTATCGTTTCATTCCCTTCTTAACTTTCCCATATGTGTACACGGACATAGTTAATTTTGTGCTATATTTCCCTGAGGATCTACTCAAATTTATCTTAAAAAGTTGTCCTCGAGTAAGGGGAAAATGGAAGGGAGGGAGGAATGGGAGGATACAGGGGATGGGATAACAATTGAGATGTAATATGAATAAATTACTAAAATATATTTTAAAAAGTTGTCCTCTTTTTTTCAGTATTTTATCCCTGAGTAATGTACTTACATTTATACCCATCCTTCTTCCTATCTTTACACCTCCCATGCCCCGATCCCTCTCAAATTCATGAGCTGTTACCAATAAATTCTTCTTCCTTTCTCCCTTCTTTGTTCATATAACACTTTACATCCGTCTATTTATACATTCATTGATTCTTTTTATGCCTGCACTATGCTAGTATCGATCTCCTCCAGAGAAAAGTTTTATTACTTATTATTCTTTCAGTCACAGGATTTTTATGTGACCAGGGGTGGCGCTATGACTTCATCTCCTTCCCCCCCCCAAAACCTTTGCCTCCTCATATTTTCTTTCTGATATTGTCTATTTGATGAAAGGTTGTTATCACATCTTCCTTTACATCCTTAAGCAAGGTTTCCTTTAGTTCCTCAAACATACTAACAAGAGCAACTTCGAAGTTTGCAGTTGGACACACAAGACTTACTTTCTTTCTTTCTTTCTTTCTTTCTTTCTTTCTTTCTTTCTTTCTTTCTTTCTTCCTTCCTTCCTTCCTCCCCCTCCTCCTTCCTTCTTTTCTTTTCTTTTCCTTTCTTTTTGAGGCAGGGTTTCTCTGTGAAATTGTCCTGGATGTCCTGGATTGGTTTTGTAGACCAGGCTGGGCTCAAACTAACAGAGATCCACCTGTCTCTGCTTTGTGAGTGCTGGTATTAGAGGCATGTACCACAACACACCAGCTCATACAAGACTTTAAAAGGCAGCTTTTGTTGTCTATCTAAATTTAATTTTCTCTGTGTTGGTTGCACTTCAATTTATATGCATACATCACAAGCTTTTATCAAACAACAAGAATTTTAAACAATATAGCAATTTCTCATCATTGTACTCGAAGTATAATCAAATAGTTTCCCTGATAAAAGCTTCAGATAGGTCTACTATGACTCCCTATCTGATAATATTCCCTTTCATGGTGTTCCAGGTGTAGGGATATACAGCGGATACTTATCTTGAGATATATTCACAAGTAGGGTTCTGGGATGGAATAGCATCATTTGTTAATTTTCCCGAAGAAAAATGAGGGCATTTATCCATTTCTATTTGTTTTATCTATATAGTCACATTGACTAAATATACTTTGTCTTTTATTATTATTTTGTTTCTTAAAACTTTAGTTTTATTATGTCACGATGAACCTGGGCCAAGTTAATAACTTTAGTTTACATGAACATATAAGCCAATTTTGTACTGTGTTAAAAAGAATACATAAACATATGCACATAGACAGTTTATTAGTTATAATCTTGCATAAGATATATTTTAATAAGCCATGATTTTTAAACATTACTATTCTTGGCATTATATTTTCTGTAATTTTCATTGTGAAAAGAAAACATCATAGAAATATTCAGTAGATGTACCTATCAATTTATGTGCAGTCTAATATTAACTAAAACCCTACAATTAATAGTTTTATATTAAGAACATTTTGAGCCTGTTGTGGTGGAACATGCCTTTAATCCCAGCACTTGGGAGGCAGAGGCAGGTGGATCTCTATGAGTTTGAGGCTAGCCTGGTCTACAAAGTGATTCCAGGATAGCCAACACTATATAGTAAAACCCTATCTAAAAAAACATTATATAACAAGATGAAAATTTATATGAATGTATATTTGGAATATGATTCAAAAGAAAATCTTTACCAAAATATATGTGCAGAATGTTAAGATTTATGTAACATTTCGTATTCCCTAAATATCAGTATAATTGGTTTTAAGATGTCTAGAGTACTCTAACTTATAAAATAGTATGGACTAACCATAATACACGATCACAATGTTTAAATTTGATCTGCAAGTTCATTTTAATTGTGCATTCCAAAAATAATTTTAGCACATAACAAAAATAAATTTAAGAAAAGCATTACATTAAAAGATCAGAACTGCATCCAGGCACTTCTAGCTCATTCCTAAAAGGACTCATCTCTTTCTGGTTTCTCTGAGAGCACATTTGTGCAGAATTAAAAAATGCTGGGTGATAGTCATCTCCAATGCCCCCAAGAACCAGAAGAACTAGATATTTCTCTCACTGTTTATGTTTCTTAAATATTTTTGCAACTAGATTTTTAAAATTGCATATGATATTTAATATTATACCTGATATATTTCTAAATGTTGAAATTATATTTATTATGTCCTTTCATTTGATCATGTTTTTTTTATGATTGTTTGCTTACCCTAAACTTCTACCTTATTCAAAACTAACATTTAAAAGATATGTTTTTTTCATTATCTTTACAAACATGCATGTATGTGTATATTATCATTATTCAGCGTAATTGGATAAAACAAAAAAATACAATTTTTAATTAAACTTTAGGCACACTTACTCTACTTGGAGATACCCCAAGATTTGGGTTAACTCTTTGAGTTATCCAAATTTTAAAAAAGACATCCATCTAGATAATAACAACATTCATAATGTTTTATATCTTAAGTACTGATGTTCTTTATTTAATAGCATGTAAGATGCCTCATAATGCAATTATCCATGATTAAACAATGAAACAATATTTGTATTTTGAAAATCAAAACTGGGACAATATCAGTGACTCCTTCCAAAGTCCCATCTCTAACTTTTTAAATGTAAGATAGTTCATAGAGTACAAATAAATACATGGAGAAAAAGTATAGATTTTAGTTATTCTAAATGCATCTTTTGTTCATCTGTTACCTTACTTAGTTCTAGGTAAGTAATCATACATCATGTATAAATGTTACGTTAGATACTTAGATTGCGATAATGATGGCCAGTAGTTTTGACATGATGCAGGAGTTTCATTCTTACTGGCTTTTTCGAACAATTCCTCTGTCCGGAAGACTGCTGTCTGGCCTACTACTCAGTCTCATCTGTACCCAATGCTAGGAATAGGCAAAGCTTAAATAACTTAAACACTTAAATAAGTAAGTACTTATTTACCTAAAATGAATAACATATGGCTGCCAGGTACACAGAATGTTATTCCTGACTAATAGGGCTTTCTGTGAATGAGAATTTCTGAAGAGAGTCAGTGTCTGCAGAAACTGATTTACTGATAAACATGCAGGTCTTTAGAGAGTTTGCAGTGTTGCAGGAGCAGAGGCTAATTACCTTACCTTGGGCTAGTTTTAGCCTTCCAAAACAGCCATTCCTTGCCTGGTTGGACTGAACTAACACAATATAACTAACAGATGGAAAACTTTCAGAATCTATTAACTTAGTAGGCCATTATCTTCCACTAACCCAAATACTAATAATGCCCTCAGAGAGCATCTTGGCCCCATAGGAAAGCTTCCCCTATCTTGCTATAACCACCTCTCTGATATATCTACAAATGCATTTTAAACTTTCCCTAATTTGTGACTTTCTTTGTTCTGTAAAACTATAAAACTTCATAAAACTGCTTCCATCTTGGAACATGGAATTTGAGGTAACATAAATCAGTGTTCACAGTCACTCAGGATCACTCCAGAATAAACTGTCTCATATTCCATTTAAGATGAGAGCTAAGGTTTTTGTGTCAATACTCTTAGTTGGAATGAGGTGAGGTGAGGTTCATGTAGGTCCAAACTAAGGGTCTGGAAAACTCAGCTTGGCTTTTACTTTGTGAGTACAGTCACAGAAGGGACCCCTGACCTCTTGAATGTTCTTTCCTGCAACAGACCCACTACAGTTAGAGTGGGGGTGGGAAGTTGGAAATTGTGTGGTGGCAGTCTGTCTCTCCTAATACTGTGATCCTCTCCACTAAGAACAGACCCAAGCAATCTAAATATAGTCTTGGCTACATGTTCCTTGAGTAGCATTTTCACCATCCTAAGCTAGGGTTAAGGAGGGAGGGAAGGGACATTTTGTTCTTTTTCTTCTGGTTTATTCACTTTTGTTATTCATAGTCCTATTACAGAAATCATCTACTAGTGGATTTAACCTTTATAATTCTTCAGCTGATTTGAACTGGACACTTAAAACAGTAACTTGTTATGTTATGTGGCTAATAAAGTTTGTGGAACAAATTAGTGAACCCAAATTAACAGCCAGTACAATCTAGGATTAAATAAGTTTCTAAATGAGAATATGCTAAAAAAAGTAACAAGGAAAGAGACAGTTTGAAACATTTGATATTATGAAGGAAGAGAAACCATATCCCTTATAAACTGTAGAGTTTTTTTTTACAAAGACTATTAGTCTTCATGCCCAAGACATGCTTCATGACAATTTATCAGGTTTGAAGAGCCACTGCTGTAAGTGTTCCTTAAATTAATTTATTGTGAAAGACAGTTGGCTTCAAAGCTTCAGATTCAGAACTAGACCCTTAAAGGGAAGTGGCTACTTAGTGTTAACATTCTGTGAATTCTGCTTCCCTGGGGCATGCTTGAGAAAGCCACTGAGGATTTTATTAGTATAAGTGAAAGTGTTCAGTTGTATTGCTGTAAGCAATTGAGTGTGATAAGTGCCTAGAGCAAAGTAGGGAGAAAGGACATTTTTCTGAACAGTAATGTAAGTCTAACAAGCAAGGAAATTACCTTTAAATGGCCACATGTTCAAAGGCTCAACTGAGGATGATGACTGAAGAGCTGAAATGGGCTATAAGGTATGTTTTGGTTTAATGATTAGGAAGAATATGCTCTGAGAACTTCAAAAAATGAATTCTTGAGAAGAGAGAGGGTGGGGAAGGGAGAGAGGGAAGAAGAGAAGAGGAGAAAGAGAAGAAGAGGAACAGGGGAAGTTCTGACACAGACACATTATAATATTTCTCCCTTTCTTACTTTTGTTTGAAACTTGAAAGACTGATGAAGAGCTCTATGAGAAATAAGTAACAGGGTTAAATCCCAAAGCTTTATTTGTTGAAATCATAACATTAGAAGGAGGAAAATTGCAATGTGTTCTAGAGTACCACAGAGACTTGGAAGGAACAACTTTAATATGGTGATTTCATATAGCTACGTAGTTTTGTAGCCTGTGAGTCAGTGGCTTAGGAAAAGGTATAATCTCTCAAAAAATACTAACTACTCTGGTGCCTCACATTTGACTATGTCCCCTGGTGGGGGAGACCTGGTGGCACTTAGAGGAAGGACAGCAGGTCACTGAGAAGAGACTTGATACCCTATGAGCATATACAGGGGGAGGTAATCCCTCTGAGGAACAGTCATAGGGGAGGGGAATAAGGGGAAAATGGGAGGGAGGAGAGAATGGGAGGATACAAGGGATGGGATAACCATTGAGATGTAACAAGAATAAATTAATACAATAAAAATAAAAATAAAAATAAAAAGTAGGAAAAAAAAAGAAAAATGAAGCCATAAAATTTCCAGATAAATGAATGAAAGCACAAACAATGATCCTGAAGTAATAAAGAACCAAAAAGACAAATAAAAAAATACTAACTGATGCTAACTGGGAACATAAAGAGCAGGACAATGAAGAAGAGCTTCAAAGATATGATCAAAGAGCTAAATTCAGCAATGCTAAAAGGAAGCTTTAGTGGATAAAGAACAATCCAACTGAGTTCCCACAGAGCCATACAAGCAAAGAAGGATTCTAGAGAACTGATATTTTCCTATGAAGCTGGTAGAATTTTCCAGCTCATACTCCGACTTCTACAGCCCTTTCCCTTGATGCTGTGCACCTTAAGCATAAGACAGATCAAACATATCATTTTCTAATGGCATTATTTGTTTTAAAATATGGCTGAAATATAAAGAGAAAAGGACAGAGATGGGTAGATAGGTTGGGAGGTGGATGGATGGATGGATAGATAGATAGACAATTTACAGTGCTGAAGACTGAATCCAAGACATTGTATAGTCAGCTACTCCCTTAACCATGACATTTTCCCCCCTGTGGAATTCATATGCTTTAAATCTATTCATTTACAAGAACTTTGTGGGTCATTTCTATTAACACTCAAAGCCAATGATTTTAATTTATCTTATCTCCTACGATCTTGCTTTTTGTTCTCTAATAACTGTTTTGCTGTGTATGAGACCTGTATATGAAAATGCTCCCTACATTTGATTAAAACTTTCAAAATCATCCAGAAGTGTTTTGGGACCATCTATCTTCTAAATCAAGTAGCAGAATCTTCCAGATGGAGATAGTCTGATATGGCAGATGGAAACATTTCTACGACTCAGAGACTGTACTACAAATGTTTTTGATTGAAGTCTCTAGTAGAAATTCAAAATTGTACTATTCTTTGCTATGTCATTTAGAAAGCTCAAAAAAATTTTTTTAATGGAGAGAGGAGCTGGGTGGTGATGCCACATGACTTTAATGCCAGCACTCAGGAGGCAGTGGCAGACAGATCTCTGAGTTCAAGGCCAGTCTGGACTACAAAGTGAGTTCCAGGACAGCCAGGGATACACAAGGAAATACTCTTTCTCTAAACAATGAACAATGAACAACAAACAATGACAATAACAAAAATGGAAAGAGAGGGAGAGATGTGAGAATACAAGTAGGTTGAACTCCAGAGAACTTTTAAAGCTCACTGGTATGATTTAAGGATGAAACACTTTGTTACCTACCTTCAAAATGTTAAAGCAGTTTCAAGTTTTCCCCTGCCCTCAGCACATCTTAAATGACAGGCACAGATGTTTGCCTTCACTTTTTAGCATTCTCACCATGAACATTCTTTGTCTATAGTGGAATTTCAGTCATCATATGAGGGCTTACAAAATTTGCAGCCAAGTCCGCTGTCCTTTGCCACCTCGAGTTCTTGTATGGGTCATTGGATAATTAGATATTTGAAAAACACCTTGAAATAAGAGCTATAAATAAACACTTTGTCCATTTTTAGAAAGCTTTGTGGGAAGGAGGGTCATTGGAAAAATCCTTGCATCATTCTACATAGAAGGGTAGAGTCTGTTCATCTTGGAGTGAGTCAGGGTAACGGAGTAAGGGTGCTGTGGAAATAGGCCCTAACGGAGAAATGGTGGTCTAGGCCTGGCTCTCACTCATCAGCCATGTAGGTCAATGGAATTCAAGTCAGGAGCACATGCATAAAGAGGAAGAAGAGGGGACTTATGGGAATAATGTTTAAAACATCAGTCTCTTTGCTTATGTGCCATGTTCTGTGCTTCCACTAAGTAGTGGGTCCTCATGTGTCATCAAGCAAATGTCTCCTCTCAATCTTTAGAAATCCCCTGAAAACTGTTTTTGGTTTTTATTTTTTATGTAATTGAACCCCTTGGATTTTCAAATATTTGTTGTCTCAGGACGTGGCTAGCATTAGCCTGCCTGGATCTTAGTTCATTGCTTGCAGTTTGTGATCCATAATCATATATTCCCATAATGCCTAATGCTGATAGGAGACCAAACAAGAAACACGTCTGTGCCTGGGGAAGACAGCCATCAAGGCAGTAGGTAGTGGTGTCTGAGAAATGTGAATTCCCGACTCAATTTTCCAGTTTCTAGTCTTACATCCCTAGAAACAAAAAATTTCATGTATTTGATCTTTATTTCTTTATTTTTAAAATGGGTATGTTAGAAATTACCTCATAATTATTGAGAACTACATTTAGCATAACATACATATAAAATTGCAGAAGCTCAATTTTATGACTATAAACACAAAATCTTATTCATAAAAGCATGTCATTTATTCTCATGCTGAGATTTAGGTATAGATTGTAGGGTATTTCTCTCCTCGTCTTTCTTTCCATCCTCAATGTTTTTAAAAACTATTTTGAGACAGAGTGCCTGACTGGAGGCAGGCTTGCCTGAACTCTTTGTTCTCCTACCTCAGCCTTCTGAGTAATGGACCTACAGGTGTGTGCCACCTCAATGGACAATGGCTTATGCTTTTTAGATTTGAGAGATTTGAAAGGCAGTGTATAGGATATAGTAGTTCATGTATTTGATCAACAGAACAAAATATAACAGTAAAATTTCTCAGTTATCTAATGTTAGTAGAAGTTTTATGAATTCCTTATTTCTAAAATATGCTTAATATTTATATTAATTCAGAAAGTATGTACATATTTATAGATTTTAATTACATTGACAATGGTCTCAAGCCTTGATGTTTCTCAGGTGTGTGTGTGTGTGTGTGTGTGTGTGTGTATATGTACATATATGTGTGTTTGTATATATGTATACATATACACACATACACACACATATATACGTACATATGCACACATGCATAGTTGAATGTGATTTAAGGTTGCTGATTATATAATAGTAATAAACCTTAAAGTTAAACATTAGCAGTTAGGCTGAGTTCTAAAAATATTTTTAATTGGATCATTGTGCAGCCACAGGTCCGTGACTCGCATATAATTTTGGCACTGTGGCTTCTAGAGTGTGTGACTACCAAGCACCTGGCAGAGATGGATCTGGTCCAAATCTAACTAGATGCTTGGTGGCAGATGGCTCCCAGTGCAGTTACTCTAAACTTGGAATGTGTAAAAAGTTAATGCTTAAAGCTGAAACTTGATCCATCGTGGACATATGTGCATGGGGATGAGGAAATCTGGTCACAAGGAGCAGTATTTCATGCACTGTCCGTTGACTGGTCTGACCTTACATTTTCACATCCACTTCTCCCAATCTCTTGGTGGTCTGTGGACCCAGTTCAGCATACTTCTGTTTACTTTATCTGCCAAGCTTTTCATTCTAACCATGCATGCCTTCAAACTCAAGGGGTTTGACTTGCCGTGTAATCTGGATTTGGAGAACTCTTGCTCTGAGAGCCCTCTCCCAGAGGTTTTTTTCTATGTGCTTTTTGTAAACCAATTGTATTTTTTCATTTTAAAATCACAGTGGACTTGATACTCTCTCTTCCTTTATCCATACATTTTTTGACTTTATCTCAGTAGCAAGATAGATGGATATTAATCATGCCTGAACTACTCTGAAGAACAGATTAGTAGCACCCGAGTTTGGGGATGAGAGACATATCCAGAGAGGAGAAACAAGTTTCCCAAGGGAAGTTTCTAAACAGAGCCTCTTACCCTTCTGGGTCCTAAAGAATACTTGGTACAAAATGAATCGAATTTCTCGCTGCTATATTTACGGCCTTGGGTCATACAGTCTGATACTGATGGCAACTGTCCATGAGCAAGTGGACAGTGAGATGTGATCAGAACTGGCCACTGATGTCCATACTTAGAGGAGGCCAGGGGTAACAGACACAAAAAATCTGTCCAAAACTCAGCTTCAATGTGCCTTTTAAGCAACTACCAGATAGGAAAGTTGGTGACTATAGATTTAATCCTTGTTCGTCTCTTGTTCAGATGAGCACAAAGACGAGAGAAAAAGAGAGAGAGAGGGAAGAGGGATGAGAGAGAGAGAGAGAGAGAGAGAGAGAGAGAGAGAGAGAGAGAGAGAGAGAGAGAGAGAGAGAGAGGACACCAACAATTTCTGGCAACTGATCAAACTCTCTTCACCAGGATATTAAGAACCATGAGAGAGGATCCTCAACTTTTCTTTGAAACTTCAAATCATTTCAGCAGTGAGGGGCTACGTGTAGGGGTGTCTGCAGTGATGCAGCTGAGCCACCTTGGGTAAGACAAAATTTTAATGTAAAATGATTTCAGGAATTCTGGCAACTAATGTGTTGGATTTATCAGAAAGTCAGGGTACTGTTTTATTGCCACTGTTACATGGAAAATCAGTTTCCTGGTCTCCGCACTGTCCTGTATCAGAAAGCCTGGGAGTATATTGAGGCCTTTTCATACAGGAAACAAAATATGACTGATAAGGGATGAGACCAGAGCAGTAGCAGCTGGGAGCTTGGTGATTAGGCAAATGCTAGGTCTCAGGATGTCAAACACAGTGGAGCCAGAAGTGGCTTTGAACTATGGTCAAACGGCATCGACTGAATATATAGGAAGAGCTGCATCCAGCATGCACATTTCTGTTTTCTAAGACAGTATTTCCAGTCCTTCTTGATTAAGGTTGATATATGCAAAAGCACATTTTAGAAGGTTCTAATAGAAAGGCAGCCACTTTCTTTTTTAAAAGTCATTAAGAAAAACAGCAAAGATAATTCAGAAGCAGTCAGGATGCTTCATATCTCATCATTTAATAACTCCCCTGTGGGTGTTAAATGCTTCTCTGCAGTACCTGTGGTACCACCAGAAGTGATTTCTAATGAAGCTCCTGGGAGAGGGCTTCTCTCTTGAGTTAAGCCAGGCCCTGCTGGAAGACACTCCAGGAGCAATATTGCTCTCCTAGTTAGGTGGCAGCTGCTGTTCTCTCTTGCCACCTGCATGATTGTGTTGACAGATCTTTGTAGTGAGAAACATATCTTAAAGGCACAATGAAACAAAACAAAACAAAATTTAAAAAAAGGCTATACAAGCACTCTCACTTTTTTTTCTTTTTTCTTTTTGGCAAGTTTCTTATTTAGTTGTTTCAAGAAAGAAACTTGGAAGACCGAAGGCAGAGCCCAATTTGTCTTGGGTCCACATGCAGCAATGCTCAGTGTGCAGTCTGTTCATTTTCCACGTGGTAAATTGAACTCTTTAGTGAAGTGTGGCAGTCAGAAGGGGATCAAATAACCATGTAGATACCATTGCTTATTGAAATAGTTGGACTTTCTGCATTTTTAAAATTAGTTTTTGTAAACAAAGTAAGTCTTTCGAAAGAAATATTTACCCAACAGAATATAATTTCCGATGCTTTCAACTCTGTGCTTAAAAAACAAAAATAAGAGAAAACACACATAGAAAAGGAATTGTACAAGAAACACTGAAACTCAGTTTTTGTACAAAAAAATTTTATCTTTTGAGAATAGAATATAATTACATCATTTCCCCTTCCTTTCCCTCTCTCCAAACCTCCCATATACTCCCTCTCTTTTTCAAATTCATGTCCTATTTTTATTGTTGTTACATACAGACATGTATATGTATACATATTATATGCAATGTGTATGTATATGTATACATGGACATATTCCTAAATACATGAATACAACCCTCTCAGTCTATATAGTATTACTTGTATATATGTTTTCAGTGCTGACAATTTGGTATTGGAGAACTAGTTAGTGCTGGAACTAGGTTAAAAGCCACAGAAAGTTTGCAATTGAAACATTTCCTCAGAAATCAGAGAAGACTGCTGTGCTAAGTTCAAGACAGACATGTGTATGTGGAGATTGGACCTACAGTGTTAACCTTGGCCTTGCACAAACTCTATGTGAGATGATTTCAAAGGGCAACCTTAGGATCTGATAATCATAAATTTTAAATCTGTATTACTCTCTGGGCAAATCATAATAAGTGTGTGCTATATAAGTAGTAGTTACTATAGTTACCATATACTAATCTTTACTGTGGTCCAGATAGTCTGGAGAGATTAAAGCAGTGTTGCCTGTGGCAGAGACAGGTGTGTATGTGTGTGTGTGTGTGTGTGTGTGTGTGTGTGTGGTGTGTGTGTGTGTGTGTGTGTTGGTGTGTGTGTGCTCATTCTCCTTTAGGGTGTATCAGAAAGATTGCACTTCCAGGTTTATTTTTCCACTATGGGAGATGTGGGCACTGCATTGAGAACTGAAATCACATGTGTGACATCTAGGCTGTCCTTGCTCTCCCTTCTTCCACTGGGACTGCAAAGTTGGCATGCTTTAAGGCTGTCGTCTTTCAGTACGTAAGAACTCTAAATCACAGCTCAGAAGGACCAGAAGGAATGTCCTTCAACACATCTGTTTATAATATGAACAAAACAGTAACCTTTGTTTCCTTAAGCCCAGGGAACTCATTAGCCTGGCATACACTATCTTGTTCTACCTAATTCATTTCGCTCACTACATCATGCTATACTTTAAATTTTAGCTGTTAGGACAGTTTTATGTTTTACTCATACACAGAAAGAATTAGAAAGAGAAGGAAGGTGATTTTAGGTAAACAATAAATGTTGTAGTTTTCATTTTCCTTATGTGAATGACGCTATCAGGAAGCTTAATGCATTTGAATAGATTCTATGTTCCGCTTCTTCCTTTCTGAAGTACGTAAATAAGTTATTTATCTTTGAAAACTAGGTAGCGTCCTAATGCTATTACCTAACTCCTTTCATAGTTATCAGTCCCCATTCCACCACTGTTATAGAAACTAATCCTAGGTTGGGGCTCTGGACAGGATGCAGCTGTGCTAGAGGATAAAGATTTAGTGTCTATTTTTCTGTTGCGTGGAGGTGAAGACTTCTCTGGGTTTGATAGAAAGTAAAAGCTGTGCTGTGTTGTCAGTGCAGATGAGGCGAGGCGAGGCACGGCATTAACTGTTCCAGCTGGTGTTTCTTAAATAGGACAAACTATTCTTGGAGTTTTATGAAGTGCCTGCTTCATTCCACAAGAGTTGGAAGTGAGTTCTCAGCGAACTCCATAGGTAGAAAATGCAACTTTTAAAGCTAAATAAGATAGAGAGATGAAGATAGGCATTTGAAGCTAGTTTTTTTTTTTTCTTTTCTTTTTTTTCCTTTCAGGCATTTGTTTCTGTGAAAGCTTAGGCAGGAGTGGTTGCTGTTGTTCTTGCCTGAACTGTTAACTCCACCCTATTGCCAATCACACACCTTGTTTTAAATAGAAGTTATCTGCCTCTTAATAATCGTTTTGAAACTTTAATTGCAATTACAATGGTAAACTCATCACCCCACAGGTGGTTTAGCCGGGACTTGAGAAGACGATGAAACTGAAATGTCAAAGCTGTGTCTTTGCGTGTGATTCTTGATGGTTTTGCCAGCTATTGCTAGCATCAGGTGTCCATCCCGTCCTCTTGCCTAGGCCCTGAGCAGACCAGTGCAGTTCCAAGGGCTTTATGCAAATAGATGTTGTGAAAGGCTATCTAAGGCTTTTTATGTCATAAAATGTATTAATTTCTGTCTGGAAATTGATTATTTTAACTTTAACATTTTTAGACTTCAAGTACTTAGATCAGACAATCCTTGGGTATTGTGTTGAAACTCACTATCTTACAATATAATTATTCTTTTTTTCTTTTTTTCTATTTTATTAATTTATTCATATCAGCCAAGGACAATACATGCAGTAAACTTCAGACCCCTACCCAGATCTAGCCAATGGACAGGACAGTCTCCACAGTTGAGTGGAGAGTGGGGCCTGACTTTCACACCAACTCTGGTGCCCCGTATTTGACCACGTCCCCTGGATGGGGAGACCTGGTGGCACTCAAAGGAAGGATAGCAGGCTACAATATAATCATTAGGATGATCTTAAGCAACTCCTGGACTGTGGTTGACCTGATGAGTCACATTGGTGGTTGGGTTCAGAAACCATAGACTTCAAGTATAGCTTACTTGGTTTATATATTTATAGAAAGAACTTCTTCATTGTGGTACTCAAAACTAAAAACACAGAAATAAATTTAATCACAAATGTTTATGATATGTATTTTAAAAGAATAAAAACATGTCCTGCAGGATTCAGAAAGCACTAAAAGGAGAAGCAGAGCAGGTTTCTGATTTAGCCGATCCAATATGTTAAGTATGTTTTTCTGAGTGAATACAGAAGTTCACTGCAATTATTAGGTCCCCACTGACACCTTTAAGCTGTATTTGATGGTGAAGTTCTACAGAAGAGAGAGTTCATGAAAATATCTAAGAGCATGTTGAGAAAGAAAAACAAGGAAAATTCTATTACTCTTTTGGTCATAATTTTATGGGCAGTTGATTTTTACTAACAAAAACCTTTTCTTTGTAAGATTCACATACAAATGAGCTTTTATTAACTCAAATGAATCATGTCACTTCCTTGTTGAATTGTTTTTATGCAAGTCTAAATGCTAAAATGTTGTATTAACAACATATTAAAATGACACATATTATGTTTATTTACTTTTATAAAAATTATTTTTGTTCTAATTTGTGTGTGTGTGTATGTGTGCCTGCATGGGTTTTTTTTTTTTTTTTTTGGTACCATGTGCATGCACGACAGCCTTTGGAAGCCAGAAGAAGTAATTAAATCCCATGGAATTGGAGTTACAGGTGGTTGTGAGCTGACATAAGGATTCTAAAAACTGAACTCAGGTTCTCTGTAAGAACAGTAACTGCTCTGAACCATGGAACTGTGTCTCCAGCTCAATATTCTGATGTTCCATATGAAACACTGCTTAAACAGTTTATTATTTTTAATCAGGTTACTATTGAAGTCTCTAGGAATGGAGAGTGCTATCAATTATTGTAAATAATTAGTGAAGTTTTCGTTGATTTTGTTCTAGTTTTAAGTGGTCTATAGTGAGTCTATGAAAAATCAATGTCACCCATAAATAGTCATACCTATCCCTAAGAAATTGGTATGTTCCTGGTAGTCAACTGTGTATAAAAAATCTACAATTCAAGGATGAGAGAATTCAATATGAAAACAGATGCAAATTTTTTCTAATTTATACCTTATGGGATCATGGGAATTAAAATGAGTTGTAAATTTCTGTGCTGCTTCAGTGACCTATAAGTTGATAACTGTATCCGGAAGAAAACTCACAGATTAAGAACATGAGATATTTACTAAAATTGTGCTCTCTGTACCACCAGTTGTTTTATCTGAGGTTGTTTCATGAGCCGTTTATTAACAAACAGGTCAGCATGGCATTTGAAATAATGGATGTTTTTACTGAACACTCTATGCCAGATTTAATGGTGATCATGAAAGTCCAAATTAACAATTATACCAGTGTTCAACTTGCTAAACCAGTGAATTTTATTGAGGTTACTAACGGGAGTAGGAGTGGGGATTATTTACAAAGAACAGAGAGATAGCTCAAAGGCAGTTGGCTCAGTAAACATCACTCTCTACCTATGTTGACCGTTCTTATAAGAATGAAAGGAGCCAAATTCCTAGTCATTGGGTTGTTCAGACTCACCTTCAGACTATTCCTTTCCAGGAATGGTATCATTTTAAGAAGAAATGGAAAATGGAAAATTATGATCAGAGTACAAATAAAGGTTCTTTAAAATTGGAGTCAAGGTGTATGCATAAGAAGGATGGCTAGGATAGACTAAAGATATTATAGAGTAAATAACTTTCAAGCAGCTGCTGGAACCATATTCTGGCAGTTTCTACTGATAATGTCAGCAGATTCTGCTAAATTAGTTTCTGAGTTTATTCAGTCATTATGGCCTACACATATGTGCTACCTCTGGTCTACACTCAGCCTGTTTGACCTAGACTTGTTTCCATGCTGCACACTAAAAGAACAGATTTGGCCCAAGATGTTGATGCTTTAATTGTTCCTTTTAATGAAATCACTGAACTTACTGAATATTATTTACTCATGTAAATTTTCATGAGTTAAATAAACAAAAAACATATTAAGTTTCCATCCTTCATAAATATTACCATATGAGGCAAGAGATAAAATAAATAAACATAATTAAATATATATATTTTAAGATGGATAAGAAGTAGCCATGTGAAAAACAGATTAAAATTATGTTGGACCAAGGGAGAACATATTAACTAAGACAGAAATATTACAGTGATGTTTGTATTAGACTTAAAAAAGAGAGCAACCATGAGATAAGAATATTGGGAAAAGGTTTTTCAAAAATAGAAAACAAGTGCAGACAAAACAAGTCTGACATATTACCATTTCTTTAACTTGGGTCATTTAAAAATATTTGCCTGTTATGTAAGATTGTCAGTAAGGCAAGAGGTTATAGCAAAAATGAGATGGAAGAAATGAGCCAATGAGGTTAGAGAGGACTGGGCTCAAATGTTCTGTTATAAATCTTAATAAGACTTGTCAGTTTCCCCTTTTTCCTTGAATGGCTTGGACCTTGAGTCTTTTAAACCATCAATTAGTTTCACCTGTTATTTCAGCTCCTAAGTAGGGTTAGTTTATGGTGCTTAACTCTCTTGAAGATGGAAGGAATTATGGGAAAAGGTTGTTTTCAGTCTCTGGGAGCTAGTGATTGGTTGGACAAGGCTAAGATTGATTGGTGGTGATTTGTGTGGTGTCATGTAATCTGAAGTAGAATGTATCTGTCTTGTTGAGAAGCAATGAGAGCAGATCCCCCCATTCCAGGACCTCCAAGAGAGACTTCAGCTTCTGTCAATCCATCAAAGCATCCTACATCCACAGTGCTGGTGGTGCCAGCTACACTTTAGCTATTGAAATACAACTGAAGAGGAATTTATTTATCTTGGGCTAGTTTTAAATGACAGTGTTTGAGTGTGTGTGAATTTTAATCAAAATGTTTTAATCTATTTTGTTAATAAAAAAAATCACAGTGAAAATGTAATCCTTTCCTCCTAAAATGTGGATGGAGCAGAAAGCACAGGCATGGAGAGGAGTTCTAAGAAGCTGGCATTAAATCCTGGAAACACAGGCACTGCAGTTGAGATGTTAAACCCACCACACCACCAGGGCATAATCTGCAGTAGCATCACTGAAAGTTGTGGAACCTTAAGAAGATGGGACTAGTGGGATGTCTTTTGGTCATGGCAGGTGTATCTTCCAAGGAGATACAGGCACTGGGCCGTTCCTCTCCTGCTCTCATTTTACTTACATGAGGTGAGTGCTTTTGTCCTTATATATTTCCACCACGATGTCTGATGGGGCCATTCAAACATGGACAGGAACCAGGGACCATCAGCTAGAGTAAGAGTTTTTCCACTGATAATTGTTATAGTGACAGAAACCAGAAACCTTACTGCAATCACAGGTGCCTCCTTATCTATCTCCTCACTCTATAGGGCTTCTTGATTATAAGACACATCTCTCTTTCTGGCCTTGGAAATGAAATGGTAGCCCCCATAAGCCAGCTCCTCAGTGTCACTTTTTTACCACAACTACACAAAACTAAACAGATAGCCAAGCACTCAGAACTGACTTCTTTATCTTCCTATCGTCAAATATAACTTAGTCCATAGAAGTTAAAACAGTTGTGTGTGTACTGTATCTGGTGTGGTGAATACACAATAAATATTTAGCTGTGTACATCCCTGCTGAGGCCAGAGGAGAATCTTGGCTATCTTCCTTTATTGATCTGTTTTATTTGTTTGGGACATGGTCTATATAACCGGAAGCTCATCATTTTGCCTAAGTTGACTAGTTTGTGTGTTCCCAGGGTCCGCCTGTCTTGGCCTTACAATCCTGGGATTACATAGGCATGCCCAGCTTTTACCTTGGGTGCTGGGTTTTGTAATCAGGTCTTTATGCATGCACAGCAAGCACGCTTGACCACTGAGCTATCTTTGCGCTGGCCTTTGTACTCAGGTTTTCACGCATACGCAGCAAGCACTCTTGACCACTTAGTATCTTTCCTGCCAAGAGCTTTAGAATTTATATTCTAGGTGTAACCTCAGACACCACAGCTAGTGCACCAAATTCATAAAACCATCATATGTAGTGAGAAGGGGAGAAGTTGAGTCAACCCATTCTGACAACAAGTTTCAAATACTCCCTAAAGATTTGTGGGATTTAGAAAAGGGATGAACGCTCCATGCTTTTGGTAAGTTTGAGTATGATAAGGCAACATCAATCTACAAAATCAATTGCGGCTGCCATGTTGGTCCAGGCAGCACTGAATAGAATAATATTTTTTACTTTAAATGGGAGTGAGACAAAAGGGATTTGCCTGAAGGGATAGTTTCATCAAAAATATAAACTTTATGTCTATTATTGTCTTCTCCATGCACGCTTCATTCTTGTTGCCATTCTGAGATGAGTTTTTGGTCAGGAGGCAAAATGGACCAATTATAACCCCTGGGAAACTCAACTGTCTTCATAGTAAACCTTTTGTTTGTTTAAGGCCCACACGATTTAGAAAAGCATCTTTTGTTACTACCACCAGGGGGTAGTCTCAATCTGATTTTCCAGTAGGTGAATAGACCTATCCAGGAGGGAATGTTTGGCAATTTGGGATAGGTTTTGACTCATTCTTTGAGTCCTGGGATTTCTGATTTGTGGCTGTTGTACTTGTTGTGCAGAGAGAGGCGGGGCAGCTGCCCCAATCACGCGTTCTTAATCTTTTGAGAACATATAATTTCGTCTCCCCTTCCATCCCTGCAAACCCTCCCATTTCCAACCCTACTCTCTTTTAAATTCATGGCTTCTTTTTCTTTGTTATTAAAGACATTATTATATATTCATTTATACTGTATATAATATAAATAAGATATATTTATATAAACATATTATATATTGTGGACACACATACATTTCTAAGTATATAAATGGAATCTGCTCCAGCCATATAATGTTACTTTATATACATGTTTTCACAGCTGACCATTTGCTGTTAGGTAATGGATTGATTTGTTCTTCCCCGGGAAGGACCATTTCCCCCACTTGCCGCAGTCCTTTGTTATCTGTAGTTCTTTGTCGGGGATGAGGCCTCAGGAGCGTCCCCTTTCCATGTTCCATGGCTACTGCTGTCTTCCTTATTCAGACCATGCTTAGTCAGTCACATTGGTAAGATTTTATGGGTGTCACTGCTGACAGTCCTAGGAGACACAATATGGCAGCACACTGCCTATTCCTCTGGCTCTTATAGTGTTTACATCCCCTCCTTCTGCAGTGATCCCTGAGCCTTAGGCCAAATTGCTGTGTTATAGATGTATCCGTTCAGTTTGGGTTCCACAACTCTTCATTTTGATTTGGTTGTGGTGTTCTGTAATGATTTCTGTCAGTTTCAGAGGAGAGTTTCCTAGATGAAGGCTTCGAACTGCATTTACAGGGCTAGACTAAAATGGAGGATGTGTCTCTAACCATAGTTTGAATTCATCCCTTTTAAATGACTTCTGACTGCCAGCAACAATGTGATGCAGACCTTGTGTCCAATTCTGCCGTCTCTCAACCTGAGAATCTCAGTGTTTCCACTTGGAGGTCAACCCTGAGCCTGGCTGATATTCTTGAGGACACTGTAGACTGGAAGAAACTTCCAAAGCATCATCACTACCATGAATTCTGAGAAAGGGATTAACATTCTGAGTAGCAACTGTCCACCATTTACTATGTCTCCTACAGACACTATTTAAAGTGTAGTTAGGCTGAGAAGTCAAACAAATTCCATAAATATAATTAGAATATGAATTTCAGAGTATCTGATGGTTTCAGACAAAATCAGCTTATTTTATATGTATTATATAATAAAAATTTATTTGTATTTTTATATATGTTTACTACTATTTTTCTCAAGGGAAAAATAACCAAAATGATAACAATTTCAGATATTTCCTAAAGTTCTCATGGTGAGAAAGTCACACGTGTATCTCCATTCCCACTTCATTTTCTAGAAACAGCCATGACTGGTTCTTATTTATCCTTCCAGAGAGGAGAGTATCCATAAACACATGTAAGTACCAGTTTATGCAGGTGGTAGCACTGGATACACACAGCTGTGTGTTGCCTTTTTCATCTTATGTTATAAACAGTAAATGTTACAGTTTTGTGTTATTTTGCACATTACTGCAAGTATAGGTATACGCAGAAATGTTAGTCTGTGTTGATCTATATTTTAATTAAATTATCTCTGTTGAAGTTTATTTGACATATGAGGACTTGCACACAGTTAATATACATATTTGGGTGCATTTGGATATATGCACAAACCTGTGCCCATCAACCACCATGGGAAAACACTATGTAGATGTATCATCTCTCCAAATTTCCCCATGCTCTTTTTGTGGGATGTTTGCTAAGAACAACAGCAACATTGATCCTCTTAAAATATTTTAAACTGCAGAATACCATATTTTCTTACTACATGTACTGTGCTGTGTAGATCCTGGAACATGTGTAGATCCTGGAACTTAGTCATTTTGCACAACAGAACTTTATGCTCACTTTTTAACAACTCTGTATTTTGTACATTTTAATTTTGTGATGGACATTAGCAAATTGCTTGCTAATAGTCCTCTATTTGGATGCTCAGAAGAGGAGAGTACCTGCTGCTCTACATTTCAAGTCATTTGATCTACGACATACGTGACTTAAAAAGACGTGAGTGTGTGCTAGGTGATGAGGTAATGCAGATACCTTCTGACCTACTTGTAATCCTAGTGCAATTGCTTTTGTGTTTTCATTTGGATTATTAAATCGACTTCAAGGACAATAGGAACATGCAGCCTTTGGGCTAAAAATTTATATTGTCATTGGTGTTGCCAATAATACTTAGTATGTAAATTTGATATTATTTCATTATAAAATATTGTTGAGAGACAAGGATTCTTCATTGTTGTAGCGAAGAAAGCATAATGCAACGAATGCATGGCTTCTTAATGCCTCCTTGATTAGTGCTGCAGTGGTATAGTCTTTCCTTGATAAGTATTTGTTTCTCTTTAAAATTGACTTATTCTTTTACTCCTTAAGTCAAAACATTCCTTGAAATATATATACCACAAACTGTTACAAACAGCCAGATTTATTTTTGCCAACCTGTGTTTGAAAGTCTTTTGCAGCATTATTTTAGTCTTATGAAGCAGCAAATTGGTCATAATTAACATTTAGAAGTATCTTTTTGGTAAGCAAACATTCTCATTCAGTCTGTTCTCTGGCAACTGCTTTCATTTGGGATGCTTGGCTTACAAACACATAATATGCACTAATTGTAGAAACCCGGAGCCTGGCATTCTCTCTTACTTTGAAAGAAATGTGAGCTGCTTTGCATAGGTTGTATTTATTAGCTATTTTGGTGACTCATTGTCTGTGACTAATGTGGAAATGCTAAATGAGAGTTCACAAGACCACATGAAGAAACTTTGCAATATGAATATATTTAAGGTTGGTTCAAAGAAATCCAGCTTATTCAAGGAAGCAAACAGAGACAAAATATGTTTTTGTCAAACCCATGGTCATTACCCCAACTTTGGTGGGGTAAGGTAAGACTGGGAATCAAATCCCAGACATCACCACATGGTAGGTAAATCTCTACCACTGGCCTACATCTAAGGTCAGTTAACTGTTTTCCTACCAATAAAGGAACAGCTGCCTCAGAGAAAACAAAATACAAGGAGAATTAAAATAAAACTAATGGCAAAATCCCAATGTTTTAATATAGTAATTTAACAGTGGAATATTTCTGGCCATGATTTTGGAGAATACATTAGTGGCATACTCTAATGTAGTTGTTCTCAACCTTCCTAATGGTGTAAACTTTTAATACATTTCTTCATGTTGTGATGACCCCAAACCATAAAATTATTTTTGTTGTTACTCCATAGCTGTAATTTTGCTTCTGTTATAAATCATATGTAAATATCTGATACACAGGATATCTGGTATGTGATCCCTGTGCAAGGCTCATTTGACCCACAGGTTGAGAACCATTGTTCTAATCCCTAGAGGTCCAAAGATTCTGAAATCACTTCCTGAAATAGCATATTTGCCAGACAGATGCCCATGTAGTATCCTGCAGTTCACAGCCTTCCATAAGCCATCAAATGTGGTTCAAATTACTGCTTTGCTTCTAACCTAACAAAGACGAGATAGTGTCATTCCCATTCTTGTTTTATATTACAGAAGGCTGCCTTCCTAGCAAGTTTGCCTCAGAGATTCTCTGGACAGATTTTCAAAAGCAAGCTGAACACTGTGGGCTGTCTCTGTGAGGAGGTTCACATGGCAAGAGACTCAAGGTTCCTGGGATCTGAGGACCTAAGCTAAAAGGAATTGAATTGTTCCATTAGCCGTGTGAGCTTGGATAGGACCCAATGCTCAGATGAGAGCACAACTTGATAGTATTATATGCTGGTGATTTTTAACAGTCAACTTGACACAACCTAGAATCACTTGTAGAAAAAAGGGAGTCTTTATAAAGAAGTGTCTAGGTCACGCTCCCATGTGATCAGGTTTGTAGGACATTGGCTTTTTAAAATTAAATGTTACTAAAAAGCTTTCAAATAAATAAAATCACAGAAGATATGAAAGAATATAAAACTAATTGTGTTTTTTAGTTCTAATTCTGTCAGGAACGTGGTTGTGCGCGCGCGCGTGTGTTTGTGTGTTTGTGTGTGTGTGTATCTGTGTATGTATGTGTACGTGTGTGTTGGTTGGTGAATGAATGTACAAAATATATTTGATACTGAAAGTGTAAAATTTAATGTTGTGCTTCATAGGGTAGGTTTTGAGTACCAATTCTTGCTGTACATAAGTCTATTGAGTTATATAGACTTTGAGTCTGGTTAATATTGGTGTGGGCAACTGTGTGGATTGTTAATTGATATATAAAAATACTCAGCTCATTTGGGTAGCACTGTTCTTCTAGAGAGGCATTCCTGAATAGTATAAGATACAAGGGATGGGATAACCATTGAGATATAATAAAAAAATAAATTAATAAAAAAAAAGAAAGAACAAGCTACCTGAAAGGAGGCCAGGATACGTTTACTCTCCTTTTGTTCTTGACCTTAGATATGTATGGAGTGACTAACTGCTTTGACTTTCTCAAAATGAGGGCCCGTAACTTAGAATTATAAGCCAAATAAACCTTTCCTCCCTTATGTTTCTTTTTGTCAGAGTAAGAGAAATGAAACTAGAACACCTTGTGAGACACTAGAACACAAACAGGCTGTGTTAAGATCCAAGGAGCTATGACAGAGTTAGTGTGGATCTTTTTCTACTCATAAAATTCTGGGAAATGATGGGGGTTGCTCAAAATGTTCACTGTCCTTCTTTGGGAGCCAGTTATAATATGGCTTGGAATTATAAATCTATTACATCATCACAAGAGATGGACTATACTTCTTTCCCATGAACTCAGTATGTAGAATGAGAAGGAAAAGAAGACATTTTGTAAGCCAGCTACAACTACTACAGTTCTAGTATTTCCCCTGGAAGAAGCAATTCTGCCAAGTGGGCACAGAACAAAGTTTCTGTGCAGAAGTTTTTATGGGGTAGATGGTGGATTCCCTTGTGCAATTGTCCCTGACTGATTACTTCACATAACATTTCACTTCTGTGTCTTCCAGAAATGAGACCCAGTGAAGGCCAGTCTGGAGCTTGCTATACTCAGGGATACTTTCTGGAATGTCCTCTAGAGATTAGGATAGAATCCAAGGAGGGAAGAACGAAATTGGCTGACTCCAGCCTTAGGAAAAGACTCGTGCCCGGCCTGAGATGTTGCTTCCTCATCATTAAAGAAGGATGGAATGGAAAGGTCAGTGGAATGAAAACTAAAGAGGCTATCTGGTCTACCTTTTACCTAGGACTGTCAGTGTCACAGCCAAACTCATCAGCAGGCTGAAACAATCAAATCATGACTGGTAATGAAGAGTAGTTCTTTCCCATAAAATTCTAAGACTCTTCAGAATTGAACCATCATCAAGGATATAGGGCCCTACAGACTCTTAACATATCTATCACTGTGGACATTAAAAGAATACAACTTATATAACTCAAGTATATAATGTAGTAGAAAAAGTCAAGAAAATAGGCTTCAAGAAAATGTTACTTTAAATGGATCATTTAGGGCAAGAAATTTCTAGAATTTGTGCTATTCTTAAGTTTCTTTAAAAATATTTCAATATGACATAGTGTAAATAAGAGTTTGTGTATCAATTTAGATATTTTACCTATCTTGGACATCTTTTTTTTTTTTTGAGCCAGAATTTCACTATGGAACCCTGGCTGGTCCAGAATTTGCTAAGTTGACAATAGTGGCCTCAGATTCACAGTGACCTACATGCCTGTGCTTCCCATGTGCTGGCATCAAAACGTTCTCTGGCACCCCAGATTAAGTTTGACTTATTTGAATTAAAATAATCCTAACTCAGATGTCTTATGTTTATAAATATTACTTTGCTATTCTTAATTAAAAATTTTAATTATTTTTCTCTATGTATATTGAAGTATAATCAACAAACAAAAATCTTTTGTATGTAAAGTGAGTATCACAATGCTTAAAAATCTGCTCTCTTAGCAACTGCTGCTTTAAGCAGCAGTTTTCAGCCTGTAGGTCATGATCCCTTAGAGGGGTTTGAGTGACCCTGTCACAAAGGTTGCATATTAGATATCCTGCATATCAGATATTTACATTATGATTCATAACAGTAGCAAAATTACAGTTAGGAAGTATCAATGAACTCATTTTATGGTTGGAGTCATCACACCATGAGGAACTGTACTAAAAGGTCACAGCATTAGGAAGGTTGAAAACCACTGGTTTAAAGTATACATGTAATTTATAATACTCTATTTATTTCATCACTTAGTTGGCTGTGATCTTCAATAACGTTCTTAAAGTGTCCATGACTCTGTTTCATTCATTCTATAACACATACACACACACACACCCCCCTGCGGTTGTTGAGAGAATTAACTAGTAAGTCAATACACTGTCAGAGTAAACCCAACCTACCTACTGTATCGTTTCCACTCGTGTTTCTGGAGAGAAAGCTTGGTCATATCACTGAAGAGGAGAACGCCTACACACAAAGTTAGATTTCATACATTTTCAGTTTTTCTTATCCTGTGCTTCCAGATTGGCCGCATCACACACTTGTTAGAAGAGCTGTAAAAATCACAGCTTTCTTTAAATCTTTTCCTTGTTATAGTCTCTCTACCAGCTGTTTGCTCTCTAGCAACAGAGTTGGAAACAGTTTTAAAATCTAGTCATGTTAATGGAGGAGAAAAGGAGGTTTTTTTGTTTCTTTTGTAGTCACTTCCTTTCTTGGCACCAGCTTGTGAGGTGAGTGGACATTTATGGATGGCTAACAAGAAATGAAAAGTGTTCTTATATGAATCACAGCCTTTGCCAAGGGCAGCCCTACCAAGCTGCATGGGTGTAATGAAAGTGCCTCCCAGGACAAAACAATTGACCTTGAGACTTGATTGGATTAGCAATTAATTTGTGGCGGCTGATGAAAACTGTCTGGGCATTTTGAATGTGCAACAAGTCTAAAATATAGTGTGTGGTGACATCAAAGTTAGGATTGATTTGAGTGTGACTGAAATTTGAGAGGTTTCTAATCTAAGCGGACAGCAGTTAGGACAAAAGGAGATTGAGCAGGGCTGTATTTTAGATTGTACTTTACATTCAGCAGAAGGAGGTGAAGGCCCTACTGAGATACAGTAAAGATCTAAAAACATGGCTCACACTCTGGAGGAAAGGACTCATGTAGGAGAGCAGGTGAGGCCCTGATTGTCTAGAACAGAAGGCTAACGTGAATCAGGGCTAGGATTCGGCATAGATGAGCTGGCTAGGTTAGATACTTAAGAAAATCCTGGACCAGGACTGGACTATGTTGAGATCCCCAGAGGAGAGTACTGCTAATGGTGAGGCTGAGACAAAGACTCAAAGGTTTAAATCCAGAATATACTGTTTTATTAACCTTCTCAGAGGAGAAACCTTTTTAATTTTAAAGAGGTCAAATGCACAGCCTCTGCTATTATTAGAATACAGCTATTTGCTGACATGTGTGGAAATGGAAATTTGTAAGGAGCTGGTTCTTGACCTCATCAGCATGTGTAGATTGACCTCTTTGTATCTAGAAAAGAAATAATGTAAATATTCTCATCCAAAATTAGGATTGAATGCTATGTTTGTTTTCCAACAATCAGTTTTAATGTTTAAATATTGTCAACTTAATTAGCTTGTATGGATAATTACAACTATCATCTAATTTACACAATCCTATTAAATTTACTTGGGGGGTGATTAGGAAATTAATACTGAAATCTTATATTAACATGTTTTACTTGAAGACTACATTATTATAATAAAGTTAAATAAAGATCTTTTACAGTTAAAAAGATATGATGGAATAGTTATTAATTATCCCTAACTTTTCCCATTCCATGATCTTTCTACAAAGAGAAGATCTTTTTCATTAGAAGATCCAATGCCTTTTCTAAAATAATCTTTTTTAAAGAAAATCATGTGTTTTTGATATTTAAGATATTTTATTATTAGGGGAATGTGGAAGATTTAACTTCTTTGAGCATCCTAAAATAAAGATGTATATAGCTATTCATATAGATGTGTTACAGCTGACGTCTTGAACAGGTGATTTTTTTTTTACAATACATAACATTTATAATTGATTTAAACAGCTGGCTAAGAACCAAAGTGTCATCCAGAAACAGAAAAATCTCTCACTGTAAGCCAAATAAGATTGCTAATAGCCAAATGATGCATTAAATGGATAAACACAGACTCACTGACTTCCAAATGCTTTCTGGCCATTAGCCCACTGAAACAACTGAAGTTAATGTTAGCTAACAAATGTTGTCTCATTTGTAATTCAGAATATAGCTCATACCATTTTGGTGACAGACAAATTTTCATTTAGTGGTGAAATTATTATTGAAATCTTCTGTTGGCTTGTCTGATTCATCCATTTGTCTATTACTGTAGCCATTTAGCTTTTGATAAACACAGTAAGGTTTTGATTTCAGAAAATAATTACTGAAGTTTTTATCAAGAGATTAAAATTAATTTTCATAGTCTTTTAGGATTTCTGGTTTGTGCTTTTGTTAGTATTCCAAGGCTGGTAACTTTTCTTTCTCCTTCTTTGTGGGACTGACTTCGTTTATTTGCTTACTTGGACCTTAAGGAAAAAATAGGCTCCATCAGAGAGATGAATCATGTCTGCATACTTGGCCTCTGTTCCTAGCAAAGTCCAATTTAGTTATAACCCTGATGCACTTCTGAGAAGCAGGATACAGAGACTGCTGCTAGTAGAGTTGTCATCGCCATGGAAAACACAAGGTGGTTGTTTGTAGAGTTGTCATCGCCATGGAAAACACAAGGTGGTTGTTTGTAGAGTTGTCATCGCCATGGAAAACACAAAGTGGTTGTTTGACAGTTTGACATACATAACTGAATGCATGAATTGGCTAAAGTGTTACATCACTTAGTTAATAGTGAGTATTGA
Source organism: Acomys percivali (assembly GCA_907169655.1). Lineage (NCBI taxonomy): Eukaryota > Metazoa > Chordata > Mammalia > Rodentia > Muridae > Acomys > Acomys percivali. Next base: position 28,563,412 of record OU015750.1, read on the forward strand.
TTTTATAGCACGTGTATATAAAGTTAGGCTTTAGAAAAACAATTACATATAAGTATATTAATCTAATTAACATCAAGTCATTATGTGGGAATGCAAAAACTCTGTTGAGGTTCTCAGAAGAGTAAACAATTCAAGCACTGACCAAAATGTGGTATAATAGTAATTCTTACTTAAGTAACATGAACTATTCATAGCCAGTTTAGTTTAATTTAGTTTTGTTTCTCTTTTTAAGATAGTCTTTTTCCTCTGTGGCCTAGGCTAACCTGAAACACAAACCTGCATCTACTCTGGAGTGCTGGAATTATATACCTCTTGGCAGCTTTAGAAAAAAAATGTTTACAAACTCCTAAATCAAGCAACAATAAACAAAAACCAGAACCTACAGATGTTGCTTAGTTGGTAGGGTATGTACATAGCATGGATGAATCCTTGGCTTTAGTACCTAGCATCATAAAACGAGAGATGCTGGCACACGCCTCTAATCCCAGCTCATGGGAGATGGAAGAAGATTCACATCGGCTTCAGCTATATAGTTAGAGCTAAATTTAGCCTACAAGTGGCCTGACTCACACCTGTCAGGTCATGGCCCATCTTCCTACCACTTGATAAGGGCCTCATCGTTGTGCCTACTGTCCTAGATCCTCTTTGTCCTCGATGGTGCTGTATGTGCTGATTGAATTGCAAGTGGCAGTTTAATTGAGCATATTGCAGGATTCTGAGATACAGGCTCATTTTTTTCCGCATTGTAGTCCATCCCTTTTGGCAAGCTCAAGCTTTGTCTCCATTTCAGGTGAACCCTGGGATCTATCTCCACGAGATGAAGAGTAGAGAGTGTAGCCTCTTCACTGAGGCTTCTCCTCTGCTACAGTCTCGCTTAGGCAGCTGCCTGGCACATGCTGTTTTGTTTGTTTGTTATACGTAGCTTGTCTAGGATTGCAATCCTTCAAGAGAGGTCCAGTCTCCTGTGCCACACTTCCCTACATCCCCTTGCAACTGAGAAATATGTCATCTCTCGAATGTGTGCTCTACTCCTGTCAACTTTCTCCATGTCTCCTTCACAAGGAAGGCTGCTCTTTTCATCATGGGGAGCAATGTTACAATCTAAATGATCATGCTGTAAGAAACAGAAATACCCACTTTAAAGTCATTTTAGATTATAACATAATTACATTTCTTCTTTTCCTTTACCTTCCTCCAAACCCTTCATACACTTCTTCTCACCTTCAAATTCATGGCTTCTCTTTAGGCCTGCCTGACTAGACTTTTTTTTTCCAGAGCTGGGCCTGCTCATGTTTGCATGCTCTATTCTATAAGTTTCCTTACATCTTTTTGCTCTGCTATCCTTAGCCAGTTGGCAACCACATGCCAACTGCCAATGCTGCAGGTGTCATAGCAGGAATAATAATATCTAACAAGTGAACTCTATTGAGTTTTTGGCAAATATTTGGTAGTGTAGATTCACTAAATGACCTATTTTCCTTATCTCATGAGGCTATATTCCAAGATCCACCTGAAATGAAGCCAAAATGTTTCATTCGAGCTTGCCAAAAGAGATGGACTACAGTGGGGAAAAAATGACCCCAGATCTCAAGATTTATGAGCATGCCACTTGAAATTCACTCAGCACATATGGCATCATTGAGGACAAGGTGGATTGGGACAGTAAGCATCACAATGGAGTCCTTGCCAAGTGAAAACAGAACAGGCCATGACCTAAAGTTATACAGGTACCAGCCAGGCCACCAGTTATAGGGAGACAAGCAAAAAATGGCTTGTTAAAGCCAAATATGCTGCCCAATGGCAGTTGCTTTAAATAAAACACCTTATTTTTCCCTTACCAAAAGCAACATTCAGCCAACCACTTCTACTTAGTTCTAGGGAACACTGTAAACAGAATAGAGAGAGTGTAAAGTGATCTGTATATATTCTTTGTATTTCTTAGATATTATCGTAGATAGTCCTTGGTTTCAATCTTGACTCTATTATCTCCTGAGTTCAAGATCAGGTATATTTTCTAAACTCTGTGACCTTCAGTTGACTCTTCCAGAGAATGTGAGTCATGTATTGTATTCTAGGGATACTGGGAACATAGCAAATGATGTGCATAGAATTTCAAACAGAAGCCATACTACGTGAACCACATGATGATGCTTTAGGAGGACCAGAAATAGGTGTATTCTCCAGACATACTGTATACCTTAGCTCTGGAAGATGTCTGGCTTTCCTGCAGAGAGTTATGAATTAGAGAGCAGTGTTGTGGGCTACCTGGGCCTAACTTACCTAGATTTTATAGTCACTGGATATCAAACCACATTTGTTAGGGTCTGCCAAGATCAGGTTATGAAGTTCTAGGCCTGGAAGAGAAACACAGTCTTGAGATGATCAGATAAATTTGGACTCTCTTTGAGAGTTTGATGTGGGCTAGAGGATATAAGAGGAAAGAAAACCCCATTAGGAGTTGGGTCCCTTGTGCCTCACTACCATAAAATTGCATGAAATCTCCTATAGTTGGAGAAGCACTTCCCTAACATTTATGATGCAAACAAGGTAGATCTATTAGATATTGCCAAAATATAAAGAAACTCTTGTTCTTCAGGCATCTGATGTACAATTTAGTTTTTACTACCTAGAGATGTGAACCTGGCTTACATGGAGTGGGGCCAGATAATAAGGCCTTGCTCAAGGTATCGTTAACAATTTTCAGCTTGGTTTTTAACTTTTCCTTTTCCTTTCAGGTATAATTTTAAGATGTTCACTTTTTTAGTTTAATTTAAGTTGATAATGACAATATGTGATGGAGATTGATTTACATTCAGAATTTTAGATGCACCAAGATAAGAAAGATGTTTTCTTCAAGGCTGTCAAATACAAACAGCCAAAACACTAAGGATGTAACATTTATAAAATTCCTCATTGTGTCATGGTTCTTCTTACTATAGATAGTTTATTGTTTATATACGTAATAATATAAATGTTTATGTAAAAATAAAAAATGTTTAATTACTAAAAAAAAAAAGAAAAAATAATGAGAGATGAGAGGATAATCAGAAAGCCTTGGATCAAATAACATTATACATTGATATATGAAATTATAAAAGAATAAGTAATTTTTTAAAGAAAAAAACCAAAAAAAAGATAGTTTAACAAAAAGTAATGTAAATCATTTTTCTCCATCACCCTCTCTTTACGACTCCTTCCCTGTTGTTACTTCTTAAATTCATGACATCTTATTTATTATGTTTTATACACACACACACACACACACACACATACACTCACACACACTCACACACACACACATACTGTACAGAGTCCATTTAGTATCATTGGTTTGTGTGTGTGTGTGTGTTTATAGCTTACCATGTAGGATCAGACAACCTGTAAGACAATCAGCCCCCGAGAAGATTCTCCCAGCACTTATTGGTTGACTATAGCTCATTTAGAGGTGGGGCCTTTGTAGAGTTTTATATTGCAGATTGGCATGTCAACTAGTACAACATTTTCTCAATTTTTCATTAGTTCACTGAGAACTTCACAGTGTGTTTCAACAGTGTTACAATGTAATAGTATTATAATAGTATTAAAATACACTTCTCCTGGATACATTCCCCTTTTCATACCCACCCAACTTTATATCCCCTTTTAAACTTTTCATTTTCATTTATTGATACAGAGTTTCTCTATGTAGTGTTGGCTGCCTTGTGTAGATCAAGGTGGCTTTACATTCACAGAGATCCTCCTGTATCTGTCTCCTGAGTGCTGGGGTTAAAGGCATGTGCCACCAATTCTGGTCTGTGCCCACTTTTTTTTTTCTTTTTAGTATAGTTTCTGCTGCTCATCAATGCTTGCAGCATGGCCAACCCACCAGGTGGTGTACCCATAAAACAAACAAACAAACAAAACAAAACAAAACAAACTGAGTCTCCTTCTAACAGTTGTCAATTACCAATAGTTCCTTAGCTGTGGGTGGGACTTTCTGTCCACCTACTCTCCCTCTTCATCCTGGGATTTTCTTTGCCTTAGGCTTGTGCAGGCCTTGTTCAAGCTGTCATAGTCATTGTAAGTTTATAGGTGTAGCTGCTCTGCTGTGCCTGTGCAGGGGTTTGAAGGAGAATGGCCCTTTGTATGATCATATATGTGAATGCTGGTTGTCATTTGGTGGATAGTTTAGCGAGAGTTAGGAGATGTGGCTTTGTGGGAAAAGGTGTGTGCCACTGGGTGGGGGGTTGGGCTTTGAGGCTTTAAAGAACCCCCACAAGGCCCAGTCTCTCTGACTCTTGCCTGTGGATCAGGAAATGAGCTCTCAGATACTGCTCCAATGTGATGCCTGCCTGCGGCCTCTGCCATACTTCTTGCCGCTATGATCATGAACCAACCCTCTGACTCGTTAACCAAACTCCAAAATAAATGATTTCTTTTATAAGCTTCCTTAGCCACGGTATCTCTTCATAGCAATATAACAGTAACCAAGACAATCTGGAAAATACTGTTTGCTCATAGTGATCCACTACAATTGGATCTTCAACCTTTCTGCCCCTTCTTCCACCATGATCCCTGAACTTTCAGGGAGAGGTTATGTCCCATTAGGGCTGAGTACTCCAAAGTCTTATTCTTAGCACCTTCCTCTATTGCAAAAAGAAGATTTTCTGATGAAGGGTAACAGATGTACTGACCTATCAGTATGATAGAAAGTCAGTAGGAGTTGGCTTAATACTATGGCCATTTAGCAGAGCAGAGTAAATTCAGTACTCATATCTAAAATTCTCAAAAATATATTGAAAATACTTAAAAACTTGAAATTATGCCTGAAAGGAAAATGAGAGGAAGAAAACTAAGTTTAATAATTGTTAAAGGTGCTTCTAACAAGGCCTCAGGTATAAGTGAGAAACATGACACTGGGGCCTGGAGGAAGAGTGAGCTATGCTATTTGTTACCCTCTTTGAGATCAATGAGTTATTTCTTAATGACTTCTTTAAATTTCTTCCTTGGTATTGTCAGATCTTAAACTGACAGGTTCAAAGAAATATACTTAATAAGTAAAACAAAATTAAATAAGGAAGAAAAATATGGACCTTAACATTATTTTCCCCACACAAATAAAACATAACTTAGTTTGCATGTTATATTAAAGAAAGAATATAAAATCTTTGAGAATTATCATTGTGTCCATTTCTGTATAATATTATACAAAATATTATATATAAGTACACCTCTCTTATCATATGTATTTAGCATTTTTAGTATAAATATTCAATGTGTACTGAAAGTAGTACATATCATGAAATGTATTGCAACTTGAATAAAGAAATGAAATGATTTTAATATAAAAAATAAATTTCTTTTTAAACTTTATGATTACTGTATTTTTTTGGACCATAATATGAACCTGACCATAAGCTTTTAAAGCAGTAAAACAAGAAAAACAGTAAAAACAGCAATCAGATCATAAGGCACACCCTGATTTGCCCACCACTTTTGGGACAGAAAAGTGAGTCTTATGGTCTGAAAAATATGGCACTCTTTTAAAGTATGTGCTCTTGGGTTCCTCTAGGTAGTTCTCATTAGCATGTACTTCTATAAGACTAGTGACTTTGATGCTAATTTTCTATTTTGGCTATTGATGTTCTTCTGTTTTTTGATTTGGCCTTGGCATGTTGATTATTTTTCCTTTGGTTGTATATCTGACATGGTAATCTGACCTTCATTAGATTGGGCCAATGTAGGAGATGTGTGATCTGAGATAGGCCAGATATGACCAGCGAATGAGCAGTTTAATTGGACCAGAGAAAGATGGCTTACAAACCATGGGTCTGGAGCTAGGCCAGGCAAAGGGCTTATGGATAAAGAAGGGTTCACAGGCACAGGGCTGAAAATACTCTTGAGAGGTTACAGGAGGAAGACGATTGGGGAAGGAGAGAAAAAAGAAGATGCTATGTACCCAGGAAATATTACTTATATAAAAAGGGTTTGTAGGATGCAGATCTAGAGTTAGACTTGTGAATTTGCAGATGGAAGAAGGTTTAGAGGAAGGAGAGAAAGAGAGAAGTGGCTTACTCAGGAAAGTGACCCCTTGCATACTCCAGGACCTCCATGATGAAGGGATGTTGTATTTTGTTAAAGGTCTTTTCTGCATCTAATTAGATTACAGTGTGGTTTTAATATTTATTTATTTATTTATTTATTTATTTTAATATATTTTATTAATTTATTCATATTACATCTCAGTTGTTATCCCATCCCTTGTATCCTCCCATTCCTCCCTCCCTCCCATTTTCCCCTTAATCCTTTCCCCTATGACTGTGACTGAGGGGGACTTCCTCCCCCTGTATATGCTCATAGGGTATCAAGTCTCTTCTTCATAGCCTGCTATCCTTCCTCTGAGTGCCACCAGGGACAGAGGGAAGGACATCCTATTGGGACTCTAGGTTTTAATATTTAAAGTATTTAGGTGGTGAATTAATTGTTTAAACGTATGATGTTGAACCATTCCTGCATCTCTCGGATGAAACCTATTTGGTCATGGTGAATATTCTTTTTTATATGTTGCAGGATTCATGTATCAAGAGATTCATACATTTTTTAAGTGTTCTTAACAGAATATATATTTTTAAAAGGATTCTCTTATGATTCTCTGAATTTCCTTGGTCTCAGTTGCAATGTCTCCATTTTACTCTCTAATTTTATTAATTTTTCCCACCTTTTGATTTTTCTTTTTTATTAAGTATTTTTTACATATACATTTATATTATTCCACATGTACACAATAACTGACCTAGAGCAAGAAAAACCATGACACAATCAGGAATTATATAAATGTTACATTTTTAGTGTTTTGGCTATTTGTATTTGGCAGCCTTGAAGAAAGCATCTTTCCTATCTTGGTGAGTCTGAAATTCTGAATGTAAATCAATATCTATCATATCTCATCTTTATCAACTTAAAACATCTATCTACACCTAAAAACATCTTAACTCCTTAACAACTAAGCTTAACTTTGGTCTTAACCTCTTTGGTCTTCAACCACATCAAAGACTTGAGAAGGAGTAAACTTGATTACCTGAGGAGAGCAGGTTAGTAGTTTTCCAAATGGGAAGATGACAGAGACAGTTTGCTTCCTGAATAGTTACCCAAAACTCTCTATAACATTGGAGAATCATCTTCAGCCCTCTGGCTCAATATATCAGACAGACATATTTGTGAGGCAAGAACTATTGAGGACTTGCTTACCCTGTCTTGGAAGAGTCTGGCCATCAACTCTGCCTGCATCCAAGCTTGCCCTTTTGAAGGCAGAATTTTGTTTGTGGCAGATGAGGACATTTTTCTTGGTGGCTTGTTTGCCACATTTGAAACCGTCTCCATAAGGAGGTTCTTTGATGCTCATCATCTTCTTTGAGGTAGGCTGGGTGTTGTCAAGAGTTAACCTCTCATTGTCAGTGAATCTTTAAAATAATAAAAACACTTTTAAATGCCATATTCTGTGTATCTGAGGTTTTTGGAAACCTTATTTAACTATTTTACCTTATCTTTTTATATAATTATATCTATCTGCTGCACCTAAGATGTATATTCTTGGATAAAAAATAGACTAGTAATTGATATGACCATGATTTGATCAACTAACAATTAACTTGGATAACTTATTTATCCTAAACAGCCTGCAATAGCACTTTCAAAGTATTGGAAGTAAACCTTGTATTGTAATTGAGGTATATGGGCACAGTACTTCATATTATGGTAGAAATATATGTTATGTGTGTGAAGAATAATCTTGCATTTGAATTCTATACCAATGTGTCTAAAATTAAACTTATTTTGCATCTACATTCAAAATCCTATACCAGTGAATTAAAAATAACCTTGTGAGTGACAATTAAAGAATTAAGTTGAGGAGTAGATTCATTAATCTACTTTTTGTTCTATCTTCCCTATATATTTCTATATTCTCCCTTCTTTCTTTTCAACCCCTATCTCCAAACCTAAGAATGGAAGATAAAGGAAAAGAGAGACATCCCTGAGTCCAACCTTGTTTTCTCTCTAAATAAGACCAATAATAACTTATAACCAATTCCCATTGAAAATAACCCTCTATAGTCCAAGAAAGGAATGAAAAAAACTACCTGACCTTCCTCAAAGGACATAGGGCTTCATTTACTTAGGGTTTCTTCCAGCTGATTTGAGAGAAGTAATACCTTTTTAGGGGCCCAAATAAAATTGTATGAGCAGAAAAAAATATATCTGTAAGTGTTTATTCATTCCATTCAAAGAAAGATGAATGCTGTTTTTTTTATTTATTTATTTATTTATTTATTTATTTATTTATTTATTTATTTATTTTTTAAATCCAATCTGTTAGTCTATGTCTTTTTATTGGGGAATTTGAACATTAGTATCAAGAGTTATTAATGAGCTATATCTATTATTTCTGTTAGTCTATTTTGTGACTCCCTTCCTTTTTTTTTTATTAACTGCATTGGGTTTATTTCTTCTTTGTGAATAAGTAGAACGAAGTTTTCCTTCTAGTGTCCTCAGTGGATTAGAACTGGTAAATAAATAATGCTTAAATTTGTTTTTGTAATAAAATATTCTATTTTGTTGTTGTTGTTGATTTTGATGGTAGTTTTGCTATATAGTAGTCTGGGCTTACAGCTGTGATCTCTTAGTTGTTGTAGAACATCCATCCAGGCTCTTCTGGATTCCAAAGTCTCCACTAAAAGTCAAGTGTTATTCTATTGGCTCTGATTTGATCTATGACATGGTCTCTCTCTCTCTCTCTCTCTCTCTCTCTCTCTCTCTCTCTCTCTCT